>BSBK01009175.1:102500-109938 GCA_027943335.1 Chamaecyparis obtusa
ATCAAAGAATTAGAAAGACCTAAAGACCCACATTCATACTCAGGACTTATGTGTAAACTCTTGCCAATTGGACGAGTTTAGAAGGGTAGAAACACAAAATTTTGTCCCCTACTTTAGGATAATATTTGGCTTAGGTTAGGATTTGGAGCTAAATATTATCTCGCCTCTTTTTCCATTGAGATTAGCGATAGGGCACGCTCATCCTGACAATTCAAGGAAGTCAATGCCCAGTACTTGCAAACCTGCATAAGAGACAAGCATGTGCATATATATAGATATAACAGACAATGGTGGGGATCGGCCGATTGTGTGGATCTCGCAAGCAAGTAACTATGACTTCGTCCCTCAAGCACATCAAGCACATCAAGCACATCAAGCAGAAATATAAAAGCATACATGAACACCATACACATGCAAGTATGTGGTAAGTATAACCATCATTATAAATAACATTTCAAAACAAGAGTAACATCATCACAACATATAACTAAATCAATATAAACATCATAAACATCTATTTATTAAAGATTCACCATAAAGTGACATATATCCAATAATCATAATAAAACTAAAATAATGAAGCACACATACAAGTGGCCCAAAAGAGTTTGGCAAGAAAACATATAAGAAAACTATGGAGGGGTACTACATCCACCTCCCCTAGGAATAGGCTTACTCCTGGAAGCCTACAAACAAAATAGGAACATAAGTCCCATAAACAACACTACACTCAACTAAAAACTAAGAAAAGAATCATTGAGTAGGTCCCATCGGACCCTTTCCTACCCTGTGATCCAAAATCTGAGGAACAAACCCTACTGCAAAATTCCTATGGGATCTACCTGCATCACCAACTGTAGGCTCAGAAGTTGTTGGCCTCTGTCCTGACTATTGAGCTGAATGATGGGGACATTTGTTTTCCTTATGACCAAATTGGCCTCAAGAGAAATAATCTCCATTGAAACCTTCCCCACTGATGGTGCAACAGACTGCTAGAAACTACCTCTGCTAACCTCCTGCTGAGGATTTTGAGCAGGCTGACTATAAGAATGATTCTTTGTGAGGCCCACCTTAGTCCCACATAGTGATCCCGATTTATAGACCTTTCTTTTAATTTTGATTATGTTAATGAGATACTTGGACTCATTCGATTTACTATTATGATATGATGGACATGTTAGATTATACATTTTGTTGACTTTGTATGTGGATCCATGATTAGTGGATTTGGATTTGATCATGTTAGACTCTATTATTATCTTCATGTTTTGAGAACCTGATGAGTATCTTATGGATGATCTTGATTTCAATTGAACTATGAATTGAATTAGGCAAATTAAATTATGAATTATATATGCAATTGAAGTATGAATTGAGTTATGCAATTTAATTATGAGTTGGATTATGCAATTGAATGATTAAATTTAAGATTGTTATATCATATATGATTATTGTATTGGTTTTCTTCCTTGAATTACTGATGCTGCATTGAGGTATTGCAGGTGGAAGGACCATGGAAACACATTCGGGGAAACTGCATTGAATGCATGTGCTAATAGTAAAGCCAAGGCCCCATCTATTGAAGAGACCAGGGCCTTGTTGTGAAGTGTTTAATTTGTAACCGTAATGTGAATGTATGTGTAGGAATGTTAAATGTTGTAATAATGTGGACATACCTTAATTGTGATGTTAATTATGTGAGTGTCACTTGACACTAGAGTTATATGTTAACTAAGGTATGTCATGTGGTTAGAGTGTGAGAGCTAGTTCTAGAAGCTTCTTCGGGGGGGAATTCAAAGTGCATCCACTTGTCATAGGACCCCAAAGTGTAGTCACATCTTAATTTTTCGTGCATACACTGAACCATGGTTTTTGGAGGGTTAAATGGGACCCTAGGGGGTGGTTTTCATGCATTTTGAGGTAGCCAATTCCTTATACCTAGGGGTTAGGGGTATTTTTAGCATGGGAGAAGCCATATATTGACTTTTTGTCCCCTCCAATAGTGTTAATTTAACCTTGAACGAAATTCCAATTTGTGGTATGGCCCAAGATACTTTTGACCCCTTACCTTGCTTAGAGGAGTGCTAGGTCACCACTCGGTAGGACCATCTTTATGAGGTTTGTGGGGGTAGGTTTAGAGGCCCTTTTTAGAGGAATTTTGGGGAAGGATGGGGGTTGTTCACCCATTCTCTATCTTTAGAGAGTACCAAAAGTTAGAGGAGGAAAAAGATTAGAGATTTGGATAAGGGCTCAACACTCCTTCAATTAGCATTTGGACTTGAGGTAGGAATTTTTGCTCTCATTTTTCTTGTAGTAGATTGTATGTGTTGTGTATTTGTTCTTTGGCTCCCCATGGTTGGTCATGGAGGAAGCTTGCATTGCTTATTTGTTGTGTTTTTAGCTCCCCATGGTTGGTCATGGTGAGAGCAAGAATGTATTGTTTTTTTCTTGTAATTGGATTTGGGGTTGTTTACTCTTGGATTCACTCACCCTTGGGAGGGAAGAGCAATCAAGAGGGGGTGTGGGAAATGGAGGCAACTCCATGTGTAGAGTCTCCTCCATGTGTGGGGAAGGATGAAGCTTGGGTGAGTGATTTTCCCCAAGTAACCTTGCATTTAGCCCATGAGGCATTGGGGGTATAAGGAGGGAAGATTGGCCATGTGAGCCTTGTTATGAAATTGTGATATTTGGGTCCATGTGTGGCCTTGTTTATGATTATGCAATGGTTTTCTCCATGGGTTGTCCACCCACACCCCACAAAAGGAGTTCATGGAATTCCTTAGTTACACCCTTGACGGAATTTTGGGTTTTTGTAATTGTATGTTTCTTGTGAGTTTTTGTATATGAGTGTATGTATCCCATTTGATGTGGTTTCCCCAAGCTCGTGGGTGGCCTCATGAGAGGCCTAGGATGGGAGGTGAGCTTCCCATGGTCTTTCCTTTTCCTTGTTTCTTGTAGATTTGTGGAAGCTCAATGAAGGTGCTATCTTGGAGGTTTCTTCTTTTGGGTGGTTGTGTGAAGACAACCCTATCATTCCTTTGTGAATCTCTTTGTATTTAAACTTATCTTTTGATGTGAGAGATATTGTAATGCCTTTTCTTTGGGCCATTGTGAAGATGAAATGGAGAGAAGACTGTTATCTTCTTGAACCCTCATTGTGTGGCATTATCCATTTGCATTGCCTTGTTGTAACTATGAAGTCTTAACTTTATTTGATGTATATGTAAATGTATTGAAGTGGTTTTCATAATGTATATGATGAATCCTTTCATACATAATTAAAATCCTCTATCTCTCACTATAGTTGAAGTTATTCTTCCTTTGCAAATGTATTGGAGTAAAAGATGTGGAATACTTGAAATGCATTCTCCTTTCTATTTGAAGTTGCAATGAAAATGATGTAATGGTATGATCAATTTTATCTTACTCCTTTGAAAGAAAAGAAAGATAATATATGATGTGTTCTTGGTTATTCCAAAGAGAAGAAAGTTATCAATTCAATGTAGATATTTTATGGAGTTTATTGTATGCATTTGATTAAAGAATTGCAAACAAAAAAAGAAAATTATTACCTCTCTCTACCTCTTTGAATTTGAAATTGATAACTTGTTATTTCATATTGTTGTAGAAACAATAGAATTTAGTTATGTAATTGGAGAAAATTCCTATCACTATATTTCATTCAATAGAGAACTAATTATTTCAATTTGATAGATAGGTATATCACCTTAGGCATGCAATTTAGAAAACAAAAGAATAAAACATGTAGAAATAAAACCAATAATGTGCATGGAGAAATAAAATTTGTAGAAAACTAAGTCATTGGAAAAAAAATAGAGACCTTTAGGTCTCTGGATTTTGTATGGGAAGTAAATCCCATACAAAGTCCATACCACAGTCAATATAAAACAATATATATTACCCACTATTTTTTCTTTAGCAATAAAATAATTACTATAATCTTCTCCCTCATAACTTCACCAAAAAATGGCACAGAGTAATATAGTGTCACCTTGCAATAAATCATTATGGGTCTGTGATGCCCAAAAGTTCGGGACAAAACACAACCAACAAATTTTTTTTTTAAGAAGGATTAAAGTGATAAAGTTACTGTTATTTCTATAGTGAGGTAACCAATTCCCGATAAGCTCATATCGAGACCCAACTTGTGATACTATTGAATTGACGTTTTCGTTTACCAATATATCAATACTAATTAAATCTATATAATGTCATACCCATTTGATCAATGTACTTAGTGCCAATTAAGGAATTTAAAGGGGTAACGTTAGTTAATGTTTATAATTAAATATTTTATGTATTATTAATTAATAATTATAATATAATAATTAATTAATATAGTTATTAATCAATTATTAAATTATAATATATTAACTAATAATATGAGCAAACCTTTTTGATAATAAAATTGCTTAACATAAAATCTATCTAATGTTATTAATAACACATGAATCTCAAAAAAAATAACATATTAAATTAATATCCTAAACTAACTCAACAACTTACTAATCTACTAAAATAAACATCCTACTAATTAATCTTATCTACTAAACATCCTACTAAACAATCTTATCAATCAACCTATTAACCTTTCAAATCCCTAGCCTACTCCCTACTCACACTTCCCATCACCCAAGGACATTGGGGTACGCAAGGGAAGAGTGATGTAGTGTTTTAAAATTTTTAAAAAAACTCCTCTCCCAAGGACCTGCGCCTAATTTGCATAGGGGAGTGGGAAGCATGGAAGAGGAAGTGGAAAGTGGGACCCACTCCCTTCCATGTCAAACAAAGTACCCAAGTCAAAAGTTTTCTATTTAATGCAAGGTAATCTCTTTCAAACCTGCGTGAGTTGAAGGCTAAGGAGGGATAAAAGCTAATGAAAAAGGTATGATGAGGTGTCTCCAAAGTCACCATCCCATAAATAAGGAGGTTGGCAATATAACCAAGAAATTTCATCCAACACCTGCGCTTGGCAAAAGGGGGAAGTCTTTAAAAAGGTAAGTGTTGATATTTTGAATAAAGTTTATTTTATTGCTTTGACATAGGTGGCAAGTTTATATTAATATAAAAAGACTGTGGTAAGGATTTTTGTATGGGATTTTTATCCCATACAAAATCCAGAGAGCATTTTGCTCTCTTAAAATTTCTGGGAAGTGCTATTTCCATAAGCACTATTTTTTTTTTTATCTCTTTTATTTTCCATTACTTCTTCTTAAGCATGTTTAATTAATATCTCAACATGAATCAATTTGTAATCACTTAAGCATTAAGATGTCAAAGGTCTAAAATAGGATTATTAATACAAGGATTAATTAGAGTTAAATTTGATCAACTAAGGTGGATTCATTCTGAAGCAAACATGCTCATTTTATCATAACCATCTTGGTAAGATAATGATTTCTCTACAATTCCACATGACTTAATTCATTTTGAATGATTTGTTTAAGTGCATAGTATATGGTTAAGGTGGGATTTAGACTAATCAAATGTATTTAATAGTCATCTTTTGAATGAGATAATTGCTAAGTTTCAATTCAATTTCAAACTAAGTCTTTTATCCCTAATTCCATGTGGAACAACAAGCTATCAAATTTGCTTGCAGAAATATAGGAAGAGATAAAGTGTATAATCTTGTTGCAATTCAATTGACAAAGTAATTGTAATGTTTTCCATACAAAATCCAAATCCAAGCATTCAACCAACTAAAAGCATCAATTTATCAATATCAAATTTAAGAGGTCTAAGATAGGTGATAAATTTCCTTCTTGATTGCAATACCAAAAATCAAATACATACAATGATCTTTCACAATATATAATCACAATGAGATGAAAACTTGCTTCTCTTTTGAATTAACCAAGAACACTTTACATATTGTCTTTCTTTACAATTAAGGGAATTCACATCTTTGCTCCATTTCATAAGCTATTCAAATTACAATGAATGATAAATATAAACAGCAAGCTTTCTTCCTCCATATCATTTCAATATATCAAAACAAAGTGTGCCAAAGGAGTGATTGAATTACAACATTCACATCTTACAATTATGCTCATACATCAAAGTATGGTTTCATCCAACATGCATAACCAAGGAATTGAGCTCCTTCCAACTTCATTCACTTGAACCTTGACTTCAAAACCTGTCATGAACAAATAGGATAGGAACCATGGGATGCTCACCTCCCATCCAAGGCCTCTCATGAGGCCACCCCCGAGCTTGGGGAAACCACAATGAACGGGTAACAAACACTCATACACAAAACACTACAAGAACATAAACATATGAAAAACCCAAAATCCCTCAAGGTAAAAACTAAGGAATTCCATGAATATCCTTTATGGGGTGTGAGTGGGAAAATCATGGAGAAAACCATTGCATAACAAAACAAGGCCACACATGGACCCAAATATTTCTATTTCATACAAGGCTCACATGGCCATTCTTCCCTCCTTATACCCCCATTGCCACAAGGGCTAAATGCAAGGTTTCTTGGGGAAAATCACTCACCCAAGTTCATCTTTCCTCTCACATGGAGGAGACTCTACACATGGAGTTGCCTCCATTTTCACACCCCCTCTTGACTTCTCTTCCCTCCCAAGGGTGAGTGAGTCCAAGAGATACAACCCAAAATCCAAATTACAAAGAAAATACATTGCATGCTTGCTCTCACCATGACCAACCATGGGAAGCTAAAACACAACATAAAACAAAGCAAGCTTCCTCCATGACCAACCATGGGGAGCTAAAAACATCAACACAAAACTTATACAACTTCCAAAACCATGAGAGCAAGGCTTCCTACCTCAAGTCCAATGCTAATGGAAGGATTGTTGAGCCCTTATGCAAACTCCAAGCTTTCCTCTAACTTTCTGGAACTCTCTAAAAAATAGAGAATGGGTGAATGCCCTATCCTTTGCCAAAATTCCTCTAAAAAGGCCTCTAAAACCTACCCCAACAAACCTCATTAATTAGGCCCTTCAAGCAAGTTGCAAATTCGTTCAAGGTTGCACATGAATTTTTAAAAGGGTCTAAAAGTCAATTTTAGGCTAATAATAAGGTGAAAATACCCCTAACCCATGGGTAGATAGAATGGGTTAACTAATAAGGCATAAAACCACTTACTAAAGCCACTATAACCCTCTAAAATTCACTTCTAAGAATAAGATCAAGAATGGGAAATGGAAACTGCATAATAATTCCTATGGCAAAAAGGCGTGCAAGATTTCCCTAAAACTCCTAGAATATGCTCTCACACAACACTCGACATACCTTGATAACATTTAACATTAGTGTCAAGTGACACTTTACGAAATAACATTTCACACAAGGTACGTCCAATGTCACAACACATAACATTAATACACACATACATTTCAGATTACTGTTACGAATAAAAATACTTAACAACGAGGCC
>BSBK01009176.1:0-347163 GCA_027943335.1 Chamaecyparis obtusa
ATATACATATATATATATATATATATATATATATATATATATATACACATATATATATATATACATATATATATATATATATATATATACATATATATATATATATATATATATATATATATATATATATATATATATATATATATATATATATATATATATATATATATATGTGTGTGTATATATATATATATATAATGTCTTTAGCTTAAATTAAAATGTACAAATTTAAGAACTCAACAAATAAATTATAATTTAATTATTTAATTATTTTGTACTTCTTTATCCTATTGAATCAGATCAGCAAGCTCCTCTAAATCTCCATATGTAGCACCTATCACAATGTCCTATACCAAGTTTAAATAAATGTAAATTTAAATTTAAATAAATATAGAACTATATATACATATATCTATATAAATTAAAGTGAAAGGACACCGCATCAAGATCAATGGCCTCATCCATAAGAAAATATGAGAATCCACTATGAAATCATCAGGTCATAGCCTATGTATATTGTATGGGAGCCTATGTATGCTATGTAGGTGGTATCAGATCATCCATACTTTATCTAGAGGTGCCTGCCTCTACATCTCAGTCCTATCCTCAACTGCTGCCTATGGAGAATCTACGATACTATCCTCCTCCACTGAAAGTAGGCATATCACACGGCTTAATCCAATGCAATGTAGAAATCCTCTTGTAAGATGCCAGGAGATCACTCACTAACATAGAGCTAATATCATGCATGTGATCCTCGTGTAGTCATCCTATCTCATATGGAGTAGGAAAATCAAATCTGATGTAAGGGTCATAAAATGGACAAGAAGGTGATACACTTGCACTTGTCTATGATCTAAGCATGTACCTACACACACAATCAGATGAAAACTCATCGACCTAATTCGTGATGGTGGAAATGCTATAATACATATCTAAATGTGTATCCTCAATTGCAACCTGCCCAGCTCCAGTGTAGGTCTCCAAACCTTTTGGAAGAACCAAAATGTTTTGACCCACCAATGCCCTCTTAGTAGGGGGTTGTGGTATATCAGTTCATCTACAGTTATCTTGATATCTCCCCCAACCCTAACCAGCATGTGGAGGTAAATCTGTGTTGTCGATATCGTAGCCCAAATGAAAAAAAGAAAACAATTATTTGCAAAAATATAGTGGCACCTCATCCTTTTGGGGCCACATATGATGGGCTGCCAACCATCTAGAATATATATAAGGGGAAACTAAGTCATCTATACATTTTGTGATCTTGTATGCTCTAACCATCCTCTTATCCATTTAGTGGGTCCCAAACATGCTCTTAACTTGAGTGACTGAAACATCTGAATCAACTATCCTCCAACCCACTGTCTCTATGAAAGTTCTAGAGAGGATATAATAAAAACTATCAATCGATACATCATCATATGGATTGTACAATTCAGCCTTCTGAATCATACTCATGAGCTCAGTGTGTATAGATGTCAATTTCTATAAGGCCCCTCATGTTTTCCCTCTGATAGTTGGATCACCCTGATGGATTTTAGGTGCTAGGACTGCATGTTGAGACTATGAGATGCACCTGGATTTTATTATAAAAACATAGTTAAGTATTAGTATAGTTGGATGCTCTAGAAAATCCTTGTGGGGCCCGGTCCCCATTATCAAACCCTTCAATCTAATCTCTCAAGGGAACAAAAATAAAAAAGAATAAAAATAAAAAAATTGAATACAGATATTGGTGTATTATAAATTTTATATTTTCTATAATGTAAATAGACTAAAAGTGAAAGACAGGAACTCAGAGATTATTAGAAAGGGAAAAGTTAATGGGAAAATAAGTTGTAACTTAAATTAAGAACAATAAGTGTACCTTGAGTGCCAAGGGCACAATAAAATAAATAATTAAAGTATATGACTAAGAATGGCTTATAAATAAGAAGTGTTATGATCTTAATGTTAGTTACTTAATTTCGAGATAAATTAGACCTAAGGAAATTGCGACCCGCACTATGAAGGAATCACTGAATTTGATTTAATTTCCATGTTAACATAATATAGGTGGATTGAGCCAGATGGCTTTCATGTTTAGGATAATGTTTTGATGAATTAGTAAGATGAATGTTCTAAAAATATTTGAATGAGATTAGACTCCTTTGAATTGAGTATTACAATGATTATGGATACAATTGAATAATGATGATGAATTATGCAATTGAATAATGATGTCAAATTATGCAAAATTGGTTTATCTATAATGTGAAAGGCTAATGCAATTATTTGAGTACCAAGATATTATTGAATTAAGCGATAGACAAAAAAAAATGAACTATGTGGTGATTACTAGTTATGTTATAGATGAATGTGTAGCCTTTATTATTATGATGTTGTGTTGTAAAGATGAACCTTGATATATTGATGTTAGTATTCATATTTTAAAAGTTGAGTATCTTAGAATGTGAAAATCAGGGCCATTGTTCTATTATAAGTAAATGTGAATTCTGTTGGAAATTAGTAGCTTAGGAAATGATAAATTCCTAATTGTGCCTAATGTTAGGTATGGATGAAATTGATAAATGATTTAATGTGATGATATAATACCTTGATATTTAATTGAGTTATGATTGAGTTTTGCACTTTTCATTGGTATTATTATTTCTTGGGACTACTGATGCTCGTCTCAAGTGTGCAGGTATAAACCATGGATTAGGGGAGTGAAGCCAACATATTTGTACTATTCTCGTGACACCAAGGTTGTGTCCCAGAGGGATACAAGGCTTTGTAATGTATTTTATTTGTGAAGTGAAATGATTATGAATGTATTTAAAAGAGTAAATTTTTTATGTTGTTACATTGTTTAGTGACTTGCCAAGTAATTATGTGTATGGTATTGTAGTGTCAATTGACACATGTTCTTGTGATGTGAGTTGGAAAAAGTCCACATGGAGAGGATGAATGTCACCATCCACCCTAGTACAAGTTGGTCTTCCCCATACCTCAACTTGGTTAGAACACCAATGGTTGGTCACATCACTTTGAATTTCGAATTTCACCTTGGGGGTTGGGTTTTGAGGGGTCAAATTGACTCCTAGAAGGTTGTTTTTTCATAAAAATGGAAGGCCCATAGGTTATACCTATGGGTAAGGGACCCTTTTTGACCATAGGACACCTAGGAGCACCTTGGGAAGCCCTCCAAAAGTGACATTTTGAAAAGTTGCGAAAATTCCAAAGTCACATGGGAACTCTTGAGTCAAAAGCTTCCATTACTCTTCCCCATTCACTTTTTAGAGTTCCATTTAGGGAAAGTTGGAAGACCTTGGTCAGAACATCCAATAGGAAACTCCCAATACTCCCCAAGGGCATGGAAGAAGGAGAAGAGCCTATTTTAGTGGAAAACTTGGATTGTGCTCCCCAATCACCCACTCTCCAATTTTGGAGACAACTAAGGAGCTTGGAGTGGGATAGAGAAGAGAGCTTGGATATAGGAGACACTCCCAATACTTGATTCATTAGCTTGGACCAAGGTTGGTAGCTCACTTACTCATTTGCTTAATGTTTTGTTTATGCAAGTATTGGAGAAAAATATGTATTGGTGTATTGTATGAGTTCTAGTGTTGTATTCTTGAGAGTTTATGCTTGTGAATCTTGTTGTTCTTTTGAAGTTTGTTTGGAGTCTAAGTGATTCATGCTCTCTTGAGCTTGTTTGATTTTCTTGTTTTTGTGCTCTTTGTGTTGTGTGGAGTCAAGATTTTGGGGTTGTGCAAGGACTCACTCACCCATGGGATGGAAGAGAAAT
Source organism: Chamaecyparis obtusa (assembly GCA_027943335.1). NCBI lineage: Eukaryota > Viridiplantae > Streptophyta > Pinopsida > Cupressales > Cupressaceae > Chamaecyparis > Chamaecyparis obtusa. The sequence goes on from BSBK01009176.1 coordinate 3,794, forward strand.
CCTTGAGGGTGAAGGGGTTTCAATGGACAGCTCCAATGGTGGAGAGTCCCTCATGTGTAAAGAGGGTAATGCACCATGGATGTATTTGCTCCATGGATGGGTTTGCTTAAAATTTGGGGGGCATAAGGAGGTTGTCTTGTGATCTTGGACATGTGTGCCAATGAAGAGTATTTTGTATATTGAGCCTTGTTGAAGGCATGTTATATTGCAGGCCCTTTTTCTCCCAAAGGAGTACTTAGTCCACCTTCACCCATTGAAGGCTTGTGGTTAAGCCTCTTGTGAAAGCCATGGGTTGGGAAGCTTTCCTTAATATGCATTGTTGTGTTTTTGTGGTTTCAATTGAAGTTGTTGAGTAAATGATTATGTGGAAGTAAATGTAAAGAGGAATGTGTATGTTTTGTCACCCCGGTTGGCCTGAACTCCCCTAGCTCGGGGGTGGTCCATCTATTTGGACCTATGGTAGTTAGGAGAGTACCATGGTTTTCTTTTGACTTGTTTCTTTCAGGTTGCTTTTGCAGGATTGAAGGAGAGGCACTATTTGTCCTATGTGTTTGTCAAAATTATGTAAAGGTTGTAAATTGTTATTGTATTGGAGAAGATTCTCCAAGTCATGTATTGAATCAAGAGTTGTTGTAATGAGTTGTGAGGAAGTGTATGTAAATTTGGTTGATAGTTTCATTTATGATATGGCATAATCATGTTCTTATGAAAACAAAGATTATAGAATAATGTGTTATCAAATGTAGAAATGAAGTTTCTCTTGAGATAGTAGTGAAAAGATGTAGATGTTATTAAGAAAAGAATAGATTTCCTTCTTGCTAAATGTCATTACAATGTATTACAATGAAGGCTATTGAAATGAAAATAGAACTCTCATTATGTTATAAATCTTGTTCTAAGGATCATTGTGTGTAAATTTATTGATTCAAAAAAAAATCAATCTCTGTTTCACATCCTTTTATCATGCAATAAATTGTGAGCTTGTCTTGTTATTTTAGATGAGAAAATCATTAGCTTAATATGCAAACATAAATAGAAATTTTAGAGCTTTAAGCACTCTCTAGAGAAACTATAAAGTTAAAAGAGAAACCAATTTTATCTCCTAATAGTAAAAAAAATCATCAATATTAATTTAGGTGTATGGAAGAAAAATAAATAGCAACACAAACAAGCTCAAAAAAAAGAGACTAAGAAATGGGCAAAAATGTGAGAAGAGAGACCTACAGGTCTCTGGAATTTGTATGGGAAAATTTCCTATACAAATTCATTTACCACAGTCAGTATAATATTATTTTGTCTGCCAACTTGTAATTCAAAAAACAAATATAATAATAATATAATGCATTAAACCTATACTCTACCTAAGCTATTCCCTTATTGGCTCATAGAATAGAGGGTAATTATTTGCAAACAAAAATATCATATTATATATTATGCTTTGGTCATTGCACTTTATACTCACCTTATTTTATATCTTATTATAATTTTATTCTGCCCACCTTTTTGTTATCTCAACTCCAAAAAGAGGCGCACTACATGGAGTGCAGGCTTGTATTAAATTACCAACCCTTCATTGGTCAATGCACCTGTACTAGTGTAGACACATAATATATACCATTGGTTGAAACCCTTAGTCATCTTCAACCCTGCGCGTGTTGTCCCTTGGCAAATTGGCAAAAGTGCATTGACTATTACCTTGCTATCCCTTGCTGAGTTTTGGATGAAGGCTACCTTTCCAACTACACCTGCGTAAGCCTTTCTTAGTCTTAGGAAATGGGATGGGGTGGGTCCCAAACTCCCAAATCCCCACACCCCTCACCCAATCTCCCCTCTTCTCTAAGTGTTGCGCAGGCTTTTAGGAGAGAACAAAGCCATTTTTTGATGCATGCGCCAGTCTCTTGGCTGCAATACCCCTTCTTTGACTTTTGCACGTGAACCTAGGAGGGGAAAAGGATGTAGGGAGATAGGTGTATAGCTTAGTGGGTTTAGTTAGGTAGATTACTTTTTAATGATTTTTATTTATTATTATTATTTTTAATCATTTAATTAATAAGTATTGCTTATTCTAAATTGATATAATCATTAATTATATTATATATATATATATATATATATATATATATATATATATATATATATATATATATATATATATATATATATATATATATAATATAATATAATTAATATATTATAGTTTATTAATTGATTAATAATAATGTTAATTAATTATTATATTATAATTATTAATTATATAAATTATTAATTAATATTTTATAATTTATTAATTAGTTAATAACTATATTAATTAATTAATATTATTAATTAATTAATATATGTCTATTTAATCATAATCATCTATTAAATTGATTATTTTAATTCAGATATATATTCAATTCATATTATCAATAATTTATATAATTATATATAAGAACATTATTTAAAGAATATTTTAGGTAATGCTCTTTTACTCTATGTTATCTATATGATTCTTAAAACAACGAATTGTTCATTTGTAACAAGGCCTTCATTATTGAATTACACTTGGTATCACTATTAAATTAAATATGATAATAGGACTTTTCTAGATTGTATTCTAGATGGGTGAACTAACCATGTTTAGTTTAAATTCTTATTATTCAAAATAGTTAAGGAATAATTTTAATAAATCAAGATTTGTTCATCCTAACCCCTTCGTAAACCCGGCTACAATGTCACCACCTTTTTGGATCCGTCGTAAAGCATTCCGGCTAATAACTTTTATGAAAACCATCGTTTGTAGAGATAGTGTTCTTCATACTCTTTTGAACTTGGCCTTGGGTCCTGTTAACCAGCAACATAAACTTGGACTTAATTTACCCTTAAAAAAAAAAGTTGGTGTGATTTTTAGGTAAAATTTTATGGGCATGACAATTTCTCCCTATTAGGGAGAGTATTACTATTCTACAGTGTCTGCTCTAATGTAGTTAGAGCAGCCTACATCCTAGAGATAGTCTCACCTCTATGACTATCTCTACTCTGTGGGCCTGGGTACCATGCTGGTCTGAGGGAGCTTGTGATCCTTGAATATTATGGAAACTATGCTTTGAACCACTAGAAGCCATCAATAATGTGAACACAAAGGAAATATATATAGTATATATATAGATATATATATATATATATATATATATATATATATAATATATATATATATATATATATATATATATATATATATATATATATATATATATATATATATATATATATATATATATATATATATATATATATATATATATATATATATTAAAAAGATAACTTGATTTACATGTACATACTTTAGTGAAAATGAAAACATTCAAAACTTCAAACATGAAGTAATTTTCAAATGCATTTACCTATATAAATTAAATATTTAAACATTTAAATTCATGCATTTACATATGTACATGTAATATTTTTAAATATTTAAACATAATTTAAATGCATGCATTTGCACATGTATTTAATCATGGTACTAGAGAACTAGTTCACGCATGCATATTTACTAATTTGAATGCATATTTATACATATTTAAAAGCACAAATGAGAAAAATAAATTCAATACAATTTTCCAAAATCTACCTAGATTCAAGTGACAATAATTTTGAGATAAATTTTAAAGATCAGTTTACTAGAGTTTGAATGTAAATCTCCATAACTAGGGAGGGAAAAACATTATAAATGATACTAAAAGAAATGGTGAAAATATAATAATCTTGAAAAGGGGTTCATTTGAAAATCATCAGGTACTAGATGAAATCATGTTCAACTCCATGAAACAATAGATTTTCTAAAAAAAGTTTTTTGCACTTTTTCCATGGACAAAACACTTCCATGCAAAGCATAAGATGAAACATATAGATTTCTCCTTATAAAGTTTAGGAGGGGGGAAATGATCTAGAGTTTAAATACTTAACCCATTTTGGTGAGAAGATAAATATATTATTAGTTGAGTTAGGATCCCCTCCGAGGTTCCATTCTTTTTAGCTAAAGGGGATATCTAAGAGTCTTAATTAGGTCTTAAGGGTCTTAGTTAGGTCTTAAACTAGTCTTAAGGGTCTTATGGGTCTTAAGGGTCTTAATTAGGTCCTATTGGGTCTTAAGGGTCCTATTAGGTCTTAAGGGTCTTATTGAGTCCTATTGGGTCTTAAGGGTCCTATTGGGTCTTAAGGGTGGACTATTAAGTTCTATTAGGTCTTAAGGGTCCTAATAGGTGGACTAAATTAAGTCTTAAGTGGTCCTATTAGGTCAGTAAGAGTCTTATTATGTCTTAATTGGTACTATTAGGTCAGGTATTGGGTCTTAAGGGTCTTATAATTGGACTTCCTATTAGGTCTTAAGGGTTCTACTAAATGTCCTAAGGGTAGGTATTATATGTCTTATTAGGTATTATTATGTCTTAAGGGTCCTATTATGTCTTAAGATTAGGTATTATTAGGTCTTAAGTATAGTTTTGTTTGAAAAAATATGTAAAGGATTTTAGATCTATATGTTCTTGATAGATATATATATATATATACATGTATATCTATATATATATATATAAGTTATATCTCAAGTAATTGTAATACTCCAAAAATGGGCTATACGTTCATTAGCCTCTTACATCTTCAAAATCGAACGAAATCGATATCAAAGTCCTAACCTAAGGCACATATGCACATCATCGAATCCTAATTGATTTTATCCTAAATTCTGCATTGGGGAATATTTCTAGTAATATTCCTATTTATCCTAATTATCTTTAATTTAATTATTAGTTGGCAATAAATCTTATTTATCCTAAAGTTTGATTAATTGAATATTCTGAATATTTAATTAATTAGATTTAATACTGCCACTTAATTATTTAATTGAATTTAATTAAATTATTCCTAAATTGTATTATTTTATTTTTGACAATAAATCTAAAATCTCATGACTAATTGATTAAATTCCTATTTAATTAATTAAAGCCAGTTGTCAATTTTTAATAATATGGTTTTTGAATAAAGTTTGATTTAATAATTGATTAACCCATAAATCAATTATTTTTAATTAAAAAATCAGTTAAGTTGAGGATAAATCACTTTATTTATTTAATTAATTCATAATTAATTGTGCACATTCAAAGAGCAGTTAAACTCAAAATCAGGAAATCAATGCAAGTTGTTAACTTTTGGAAACTCAACATTCTATTTTGAGTTCAAAGCTAATCTAAACTTCTGATTTGAGTTAAAAGGCTATTCTTGCATGCTTTTGCATGATTTTTGTGAGTTAATCATCTCTAATTTCCTGATAACTCAAAAATCAACCTGAGTTTATCAAGAGTGATTTATGGCTTTTCTCTTGCATCCTCAAAGCCCTAGATTTCTATAAAACCAATGCTCAGCTCTTCATAGATATAACACTTGAATTTGCACAATTACTCTGGTGAATTGGTGATTGAAGGATTGAGCACTTGTGAGAGGTGATTTGTGAGATCTTTCATAGTTGATCATTAGCTTTTACATAGTTTCATATTCGTAGTTTCATACTCATTCATAGCATTTTTAGATCAAATATGCATTCCAATTTCATTTATTCTAGATTAATTTTATAAAGTTTTCCATATTATTGCACAAAAAATCCAAAAATATAGCTTAATCTACATTCTTAATCTTTCATTCTTTGCATTAAAATCCTTCGTTTAGGTGTTGCATTATCACCGGTCTCGGTCTGATCTGAGAGTATCATACTCGCATCTACTAGAAGGTAGTAAATCATCTGGTTATCATAGTTTCAATTACTTGTAGATTTTGGTTTTTGCTAACCTCTAATGTTTTACTGAAGTGTTGTGTCTACAACTAGGTACAAAATTCACACACATTTCTGGTGCCCACTGTGGGGCCCTGAAATAGGTTTCCATCACATTTCTTTCAATTTCTATCAATTTCTTGTCATTTTCTGGTTAAAACTACAATTTTTATTTTATGTTCGTACATTTTTTGTACTAATTTTTTTAGAATGTCATTTTGGGAGCTACCCACTATCGTACGACAGGTTCAGATTTCAAGGCTCATATCAGAGAGTACACACTATCATTTGGAAGCTCGATATTCATATGAGAAGACACCCATAGTCGTACAAGCTTCCAAACTGTCATCTGGGAGGTAACCCACAGTCGTACGAGTTTTGACTCTAGAATTCAATTGTTGTTTTAGCATTTTTAGCTATTTTTTAGATTTGATATTTAGATTTGGACTAACTTCTAACCCGAACAATTGAAATCTTCTATTTTTTACTGATACTTGTTGAATCTGATTGGAAAAAGTGCAACTAAATTGCTAAAATAGGTAAAAATCTACTAAGCATGTTGTGAGGAATTCAGGTATTTTTCTCAAGCTGATAACATTTTGATTTGGATTAAAATGAACTCTCATGTGTCAGGCTTGTGTGATTTTCTTGCTTTCATATCACAGACTTCATTTTGGGATATAAAATGAACATAGATTTACTTTCTGCATATCTATTACACATAGTAAATAGGCCCTATAAACATTATTTATGGATGATCTCAAGAGAGTGGGCTTCTTCCACTTGTTCATGCACATGAAGCTCTTCTTGAAAATGGATCCCCTTGTAGGTAGGGAGGTTACTGAGAAAGTCTCATGTTCTACTAGATTCCTATGTCTTCAAATTTTGATTGATACATTTTCTCTCTAGAGGAGTTGATAGATCATAAGCGGTTGATGTCATAGATCTTTGTGAGATAATCTTGGTCTTAGTGTGTCAGATTAATCTGTCTTCTTTTTTTTGGTTAAAAGTGAAAAGGCTAGAGGACTATGCTCTACTCCCTTTTTGGCTAGTATCAGAAACTCAGATCCTTGAATTTGGAACCAGTCTCCATGTGGTATCTTTTGTGTCACCTTTAGAGAGGGTTAACCGTAGTGTACATTCCCTTAATTGGGTCAACCACATGGATGGAACCTCAAGCAGTAATAGTCATTTTCACCGTGGTAGCAGCAGCCGCTATATAAATGTCCTTGTGGAGGAAATCTTCATAGGTGTGGTCTCTTATTAGGTTGTTAGATCTCCCTAGCAGCTCCTGATTGATTAATTTCTTAGATTGTGTCAAAAACCTGGTGCACCTAGATTAGAGTTATCCCTCTTAAGATCATAAAAGTTGCAAAGTCAAACCATTACTACAAACCCTAGTGAGGCCAAATTTTCATTTTTCTAGGAATATGTGCATTATTGGAAAACTTTTTGGAACATACACAATTAGCACTCCTAGGGATTAGTACATTTAGTCACTTGATTTTTCATGCATAGGGTTTCTTTTTCCCCTATTCATTGTTTTTAGACATGCTTGGAATCACTTGTTTAATGTTTTGCGTGCTTGTTTATCTATTTGGCTACCGAAAATGAATGATCTCAGAATAATCTTCAAACCTGGACAAAGAAATTTGTGAACAAATATGAAATTGAAAACCAAAAATTTACAAAATCTGAAGTAAAAATCCTTTCTGGAGTCAAAAGTCATCCCATTAGGTTAGAAAGTCATACGAGTTTTGGCATTTGTCATTTCAGAACCCCTGTATTGTCGTATGATAACTTGTATAGTGTTGTATGAGTTTTGCCACCAGTCAAAAACAAAATTAAAAAATACTACTATCAATCATCATGCAAGCTTTGTAGCTATCATACACATTTGTCAATTATTGTTTCATAGCATACCCACAGTCGTACGATTCTGCAGAAACTTGTTTGAGAAAAATTGCTAGAAAGTGGTCAGAATTGTCAGAAATTAGTTTTTACAGCCTATTTCCAGAATCTGTTGGACAAATCACTGTATCAGGAATAGAGCAGAAACTAGAAAAAATTCATTCATTTTCCTCAAGTGGGCCTTTGAGTCTGATTTTGCCTTCTGATTTATCGATTTGAGTCTTTTTTATCTTGTGTCAAAACCTTGTCAAAATTATCTTCAGAGTCAATCTTTTTACTAAATGGCTAATTATTGTGAGCTCATGCCCGTCATCTATTGGGCATCTACCCACACTATTGTGGTACAATATCCTCCATTTACATCTGATCTAATCTTTAATCACTTCAATCTTGACAGGGTTGCATCATTCGATCTTCTTGAATCAATTCATTCTTCAGTTGTCTTCATCTATTTCTTTTCCTTCACCCAAGGTTAATGGTGGAAACTAGAGCTTCATCACACAAGAAATCTATAGAAGCACTTAGCACCACACCTTTGACTATTCACAAGGGTCCCACTCTTGAGCAACTCTACAATTCTGGTCTTTACGAAGATGATGGTCTTGGCAATTTTTGATTGAAAACTGGTTACATAGCCCCTCCATCAACTCATGGAGGTAAGCAACAAACCCCTCCTCAATCTAATCTAGGGAGCCCTAAAACTCCTAACATGTCTCATGGAGGGACACAACATGGGTCTCAAGGACACCATTCTCAAAATGGTGTCGATCAAGAACCTACACCTTCTAAAATTTCTTGATATCAAAATGATGATGACTTCAAGAAAATGATGAGGCATTTCTTGAAAGAAGATAGAGAGGCATACTTTCTAGAGTTAGCTCATCAAGGAGCTAAACTTAATCCAAAATTTAATGTGGAAGATATCATTATGCATGAGGAAGAAAATCCTATCATGGCTATGATGAAATAGATGCATGCCATGCAAGTCAAACTTAACAATCTTGAAAAAGAAAATGAACCTAAGGAGTTCTCCATGGAAGCTCTATGCCCTTTTCCATTTGATAAAGACTTGTACATGCTACCATTCCCTAAAAGAGTGGAGATGCCTAAATATGATAAGTATGATGGAAACTCTGAGCCTCAAGATCATGTTAGAGAATTCTATACTCAATCTATGGATTTTATGCATGAACTAGCCTACTTAATGCATCTTTTCCCTTGATCTCTAGGAGAAGCCATTCATTGGTTCTCTAGAGTGCCTCCTACTCTCAAAAATTTTGAGGAGTTAATCAAACTATTCTATCAACAATACTCCTACAATATTCAACATCTGGTCACCATGATCGACATCGACAATCTGAAACAGTATCCAAGAGAACCATTCCTGACATTTCTCAAGAGGTGGATGAAGAAATTTTCTCTATATGCTAGACCCATTGCAGAAACTGAGAAGCTAGAAATATTCATCGACAATCTTGTTCCAAAAATCAACTACCCTTTACAAATGCAAAATCATACATCTTTTGATAAGATGGTAGATAATGTGATCAAAATTGAGAAAGTACTTGTGAAAAAAGGAGACATTACACTTTAAAAGGACAAGTATGTATATGGATCTAGCTCTAAGAACAAGAACCAAAACTGGAACAATAATAAAGGCATTTTCATAGATGGCATTGTTGATAATATCCATGCCCCATCTAGGGCACCTACTTTCAATCTCACTATTGGTACCCAAGCCATCAAAGCTTCCAAATCTAAAGCAATAGAGTCCAACAAAAAGTCATCTAATTACAAACCTTGGGCTACAAATCCTAATTGCAAATTCACTCCTCTTGGAGAATCCTTGCAATCTTCTATGAAAAATCTATTAGAAAACAAAATCATCTACTTGCTTGAGATGAAAGTCTTTGATCCTGAACCTAAACCAAAATGGTAGAGAGAGAAGATTTATGTGAATTCCATCGCAATAAAGGTCATAAGACTAATAACTACGTTCGCTTGAAGTACATCATACAATACAAAATTGATAATGGTGACTTCATGATTGACAATCGTAAGAGTAATAATGATCATACAACATTCACATAACCATTTCCTAAATATGGTAAAGAAGATTCTTCTTCTCAGCCTAATATGGGTGCTAAAGTCAATTATGCATACTCTGGAAACAACACTATCATCAATATGGTTGAACCATGTCTCTCTGAGCATTGCAATGTCATCATAATTGTAAGAAGAGATAGAGAAAATCAATTAGCTAATGTAGTTACTCGATCACAAGCTCAGGCACACCTACAAGGACAAATACTAGATTCAGCCAATGTCCCTAAGGTCTAATACAACCTTCTTGGTGCTTTGGGAAGTGTGTAAGACTTTGGTGTGGTTTGGGATATTTGGAAGCCTTGGGGTTTAAGAATCCTATGTTATCTCTAACTGAGCATTAATGATTGTCATTAGTATCAAAGACATCAGTTGGTTACATATGTTAACCTAGTCGGTAAAAGAAAGCATCTCGAGCTAGTCGGTTAAAAGTCTCTACACAGAGCACAAAATAGTTTTACCAAGCATCAGACACTGATACCAAGAGTAGTTAACACCAAGCAGACTGGATACTGAGCACCAATATAATTATCAAGCAATATATATAGTGTTTATAGAGGATCATAGAAAATGGCATAGGAATCAGGAATGACACATTTATCTATGCAAATGGTTACAATAGAATCAAAAAACATTTTACCAAGATCATGGATAATTTATTATTGAGATATTTATTAAATGCCATGAAGATCTTATGTAATTTTTTGATCTAGGTTATTTTTGTATACGGTAGATCTTAGGGTTTTTCTCTAAGACATTGCAGCCTAAGTTTGTAAGCGGCATAAAGCAGTATGCTATATAATTGTATTTGGCATCATTTTGATGTAACTGTGGAGATGTATGAGCGAAGAAGGTCTTGAAGCATTAGCCAAGTTCAAGATTATTAGTTGTCAAATGGAGAAGAAGAGTATTTAGAGATAATTAGATTGAGTAGAATCAGACAAGGGTACCGAGCAATTCAGAGCAGAGATCTTCACATAGAAAGGTGATATCTATTCAGTATTTCATTGATCTGTATTAGACAATTTGACTTGTCATTAGTAGATATATACCTTTTATTTTCTAATCATTGTAACAGAATTTTGGTAAAATCTCTTAATAGATTAGACCTAATAGTCTTTTTGTAAATCTCTTAACTAAGTGCACACTCGCATATTGTTGTTAAAATCCTATCACTAGGTAGATCGAATCAATCTAATATGTTACTCCTTGCAGAGTAAGATCACCAGAAGTGATCACAGCTTGTAGCCCTAGCAGGCAAACCTTTTCTATCTGCAGTAGTAAATAATTTATGGGTGTCATCCCCATAGTAGCTTTTACCTTCTAACAAGGGTTTTTGTGTTACCAAAATACTTGTGTTATGTGATGATTATCTTGATGATTTCATGTTATTTACTTTGATAGTTAAATGAATGAATGATGCATGCAATAGATTCAAGTAATAGTTGAAGGTTACTACTATTTTTTGTTTAAGGTTTGAAAGTTTTATGAGTTGATAGCTTTTGTTGGGACTGATTCACCCCTGCCCTCTCAGTACCCTATCTCTCCAATCCCAACAATTGGTATCAGAGATCAGTTCTCTTATTGGACAATTAACCACTGAAGGGTAAATATATAGTCATGGAGAGGTATAAGTTAGATAAAATAATAGAGAATCAAAAGATTCAAATGTAGATGTTTATTGAGCAGTATAAGCAAGCGAAGGATGGATTGAAGAAATTACTAGTTGAAAGGAAGAACCTAGCTATACTACAAAATGAGATTGGTTACCATGAAGAAGAGATTGATGACTTATTTGATCACATTGGATCTAGTTCAAGAAGTATTTTTGATGGATCTGAAAGTATAATCTATGATTTGTTTGAAAATAATCTTTACTTAACTGAACAAGTGAAAGCACTACAAATCAGTCAACAATCTCAGATGGTGAGAATGGTAGATGTAATGAACAATGCTAGGTGGGCTGAGAAAGAAAGGAATCTAGCTATTGAAGACTAAAGACAAATGATTGAACAACTTCAAGAAAAGGAAAGTGAGATACAAAGACTCACCAAGCACCATTTCAAAATTTCCAATCAGATGATAATTATGAATCAGGAGGTCAACTGAGTAAATGGTGAACTGTCAAGAAGACTTGAAGATGTAGCAATACTCAGGGAAGAAAATGAGAAGTTGAGAATTGAAGTGAAAACTCAAAAATAGCACAATAAAATGATTAAATTGGCTGAGGATAGTTCCAAAAAGATTGATAATTTTATGACTAATCAAAGAATATTTGGAAGCAAAGCTGGTTTAGGATATACCGGTGAAGGAGAATCATCCAAGCAAGCAGAACAAGTGAATAACAATCAAATTCAAAGGCAAAAAACTTTGGACACACTTCTAATGTTTGCACAAGAAAAGCACAAGGTAAACCTCCAGTCACTCCTAATTTTAATGGTTACAATTATTATTGTGGCAAATTTGGTCATCAAGCTTATGAGTGTAGAGAAAAATTGAATACGAATGCTAACAATCCTACTATGGAGAAAGTATGTTATAATTGTAATGAACATGGACACACTGCATGAAAGTGTTAGAATAACTGAGAGGGGGGTGAATCAGTTATCCACAGTCCCAAATACAAAATGTAAAACTTCTAAACAAATTCAGCTTAATCTACAGCTCGATAAACAATAATACTAAACTGTCTATGCATTTTACCAATTACCAGTTGATTGTTCATAGTGATTACTAGCCAAATCAAATATGCAATATGTAAATTATGAAAATCAAACAATCAACACAATAAACACATAACACAATAGATTTAACGTGGAAACCCTATTAAGGGAAAAACCACCTAGGACCAGTAACCCAAAATATTTTCACTCTTTTGAAGTGAGCTCGGTGAAGAGCCAATCCTGTTAAAGGTTAAAAAACACATTCTAAGGTGTGACCTTGTTAGAGGATTTAACAATAATAGTTATCATCCAACCAACATTCACTATGGGGTTGATAGGATAACAATGTACATTCTATGAATGACATATAAGACTTTCAAGTCTACTCGGTTAAGAGATTTTATCTAATTACAATGGTTAAACTATAACAACAGGTGATCTAAATACAATACAACTTGATTTGCAGATGTTCAAATCTATTCTTAAGCTCATAAAATCCTTTGATCAATATTTCTATTCAATTCATCAACATTCAACAACTTACTGTCCCTCGGTAAAAGCTCTTTGACGCTCGGTTAACTCTACAGTTTGGTTCTCCTTAAACTAGTATGATTAGGCATGCATGAAGCTTTTTCACATGATATCTCTGTAGTTATCTTCCTCTAGCATAAGTTTCATTGTGAAACCCTAGTCTCTTAAATAGACAAGCAAACCATTTTCTTTTCATCCATCAGATTTTGCCACGTAATCTCCTTCATTGATTTTGCAGCTTAAACCTTCCTCGGCAGATGTGTTTCAATTCCATCCTTTAGATCTTCCTTGAATTTTTCTATTCATTGATCTTATAACAGACTTTATCTTTCCATCCTGATTACGAGGTACTTTCTAGCTCATCAATATTATCGGCTAAAATCATCATTTAGTTATTTTGTCCATACTTGGTTAACAAAGGAATGTGTTGGTGAACACAAGCTCGGTTTATACTATAACAAAATAATGTAACATAATCAAGTCAACCATATGAAGTCATAGACTCATCAATAAGTTACCAAGAGTATTCCTTATCCTCATCTATCATATCCATCTTCCTCAATGTAGATATCTTAGTTCTTCATCTTTCTCTTCTCTTCTATAGATGTGTTAGATATTTTCAACTACCATGATAAGTACTATCAAAACTAGTTGACATTAATGACAACACAAAATTTATTCAATTATCTTACATAACACTTCAGTGTTGGGTGATCTCTAATCACTTGTAGTTCTTCAATCATGTTCTCAATCAGTTGTAGTTCATCAGAGAGTGTAAGGATAAGATGAAGCAAGTATGGATGCCAAAACAAAAAAGCAATCCCAAGCCTTATCAACTGAAGAGACAAGGTAAATCTTATGTTTGGGATTACAACACATGGGTCAAATGTGTTGCATGCAGTAGGTATGGACATATAGTAGAAAATTATTATAGAAAAAGATGGGCTGAATAATCACGAAGATGGACAAGCACTGGAAAGGCATGCTTATATTGTCATAAGGTCGGTCATCTAAGAAAGGACTATAGAGACCAAGCACTAGAAAAAAGACATGTATTTGAGAGTGGAAACACTATTGTAGATATAATGAGAATTAGAAACACCATGTGGAGAAAGGCATTTAATGAGAATGCTGAGTCAAGTAAAGCTGACGGTGAAACCTCGTACCTCTACTTAAGGTAATATAGGTATGTATGGGACTGACATTTTTAACTTATCATATTTTACATATAGTTCATTATATATGATGAGCACATACCAAATCTGCATGAATAAAGATGCATTATGGTTTATATCTTATGGGCTAACAAAGTTATATAGTTAGTAAAAGTTAGACCGAGCAAATGGTTAAGGGTTGAGTTAAGTCGATATCATGAAGGCACATTTTGGCTGGATAGTCTGATCAAAGTGAAAAAGAAAATGATTCATAGGGTTACAAGTTACCCTACAACCGACAAGGCTAAAGCATTTCAAAGTTCATCTCGAGCCGATATTGAGAAAAATACAGGCGTAGCATGGGACGACATAGCATTAAAGATAGCTCATGTATTATGGATACAAAAGTTAAGTTTGCAGTGCATGTTATAGGTTATAAGTTCTTTTAGTTGAGTAGACTTAAGAGTGTACCGTATAGTGTTGTGGATATGGCTCACAAAATGATAAAGACAAGTCATCAGATAGACATTTCTGAGCTACTCCTGAAATAGGTTGAAGAGAATATGAAAACCATCTGGTCACAAAAGTCTAATACATGTAAGTTTGGCTCACTTTTAGTATGTTTTTTTTCTATCTCTATAAATTCTTTCCTTCTGTCGCTCACATAGATTGGCCTACCGACACACCGATCATTTCACAAATTTTTGATATAATGAAAAGTTTGGGAGATAATGTGAATAATGTTATAGATGGTTATTTTGAGGAGTTTAAGATGAGGATGAATCTAAGGAGTAAGATTACAAGTTCATTGGTTGAGAAGTATAAGATAGATATTTGTTTCCTAGTGGACACCGACCATACAATGATTTAAGTTGTAGAGCCAAGGACAAAATGGCTAGCACCCATGGGATATGAAATGGATCATGATTTTAGTTTGAAATCAATCAAGGCTTTATTGGAATCATTGAAGAAAAAGAAGGCAGAAAGGTTTGGAACCTTTGAAGAAGTGAAATCAAGAATAAAAATAGGTCTTGCCATTGACAAAATAACAAGAAAAGAAAATAAAATGAAGAAAGTATTAACTGAATAGTTTGGAGATGTATCTAACTCATCTGAGGAGTCACTGATTGAACCTACAACTAAAGGTTAGTTAATGTTGGCTGACAAACCATATGATAGTGAGGAAACCAAGTCTAAGAAAGAAAAATATTCTATACTAATTTATCCCGTTCCTACTCCAAAGAAGAAGCAGTTACCAGTCCAAATAGGTGCATGAACAAGGTCAGTAATTGGAGCTTCACCACCATACAAAAATGGAGCTATGAAGGCAGCAAAACCAAAGAAAGATACACCAACTAAAACTTACTGAAAGAGAGGATCCAAGGTTGTAGCTAAGGCACTGAGGAAAAGAAGACTAATAAGATGTAAGGAAGACCTTGAGGAAGAAGAAAATGAAAATGACACAAGTCAATTCAAGGTTGTAAGTAACAAGGACAAAAATATTAATGATGTTGCTACTAACATCATAGAGAATGGAGATCACACTGATCCAGAACTCAGTCGGTGTGATAGCATGTCTACCAAGGACTAAAATACAATTGAGGAAGACGTCATTTAGATGATGATATGCTTCAAGAAAGTTCCATTATAATAATTTACTACACAACTTCCCAAGGCATTAGAAGAGAGAATAAATCAAAAGTGGTCATATGTGTTGGATACCGAGAGGAAGATGAGGGAAGAAGACCTAGTATCGACAGCACTAGACTTATCTCTTGTTTTAATTAAGGAGTTAATGGATACATATGTTTAGAGATTCAAAATAAAAGGTCGGGTGATGCAAATTTGGCAAATGTTGATCAGACTGGTCAACTCATGTGGACATCCATTTTTGTAGTCATAGAGAAAAATGAGAAAAATGCGTTACAAAATTTGTCTAAAAAGAGATAGAAGTCCAAAAGATAAGGTATATTTATTGATAATGATATAGCAAAGAAGACAAAAGATTTAGGTGTATCATTTACTGAGGTGACTGATACAAAACTTGGTAAAGAAATTAAGGATAGTTCACAGGATGCACCGGATCCAGTAGTGATCCAAATAAAGGATAAAGATGACAATGATGTACTCATTGAGGACATCACTAATGATGATCCCGATGACAAAGATGAGGATGAAGATGTGAACATAGCACCAAACATCACACAAGATGAAGGTCAACTTACTGAGTGTGCATTCACAACATTACCGGGAAAGCTTCCTATTCTTGTTGAAGAAGTTGAAATCTTATCTCAAGAGAAACCTATAGGCTCAGACCCCAAGAAACCACAAGATACAACAAGGGAAAAATAAGTAGAAATACCAATAGAGACAAACAAGATTGAAGAAAAAGAGGCAATAGACAGATAATCAAAGGATCAGGACAATCCTTCTATAACCATTGCCACCCCACCAGAAACTACATCAGAAGCTCCAACATAATCAACCAACACAAAGGCTACCAAGGAGCAGTAGAAGGATGACATAGTGTCAACTGGGTAGGTTACATAAAGTACAAAGGTAAAGGAACTTGTACCTTTTGTTAAAATTTCATCTACTAAACTTGAGAAGAAAAAGAAGAAAAAGAACAAAGGAAAAGGGTCGGTCACTTTAGATGAAATTATTGTCATACCATAATGTGACCCCAGGACCCTTAGCCCTGAAGAATTGAGGAAATATGGGGAATTGTGTACAAGGAAGGTCGCACAAGAAAAATTAAGGCAAGAGTGCAAGAGCAAGGAGATACTTGAGAATGTCCGAGATATCTTACAATAGGTAGTAGCTAAGGTAAAAATAGATGAAGATACTCCCATCATGGACCAAATTTCTACACTAACTAAGGAAATAAATGCCCCAAATATTGAAGTAGAAAAGAGGATAGAAGAGCGATTAGAATAAAAAATATAGCATAAATTGGCAAAAAGGATCAACAAAGAAGTGGCAATTAATAAGGTCAAGCTATCAGAGGTAATAACTGATATTCAGTCTATTACTCAATTAATACGTCAAATCTTGATCAAGCTATGCACTATGGATAATTTTACTACTAAGGTCAGTGAAAAGAATTTTTTTTTAGGAATGGGAACACTGAGAGGGGGGTGGTGAATTAGTGTTCACTATATTTAATCTTTTCACTTTGCCCTTTAAACTTAACTTGAATGCTTAAGTATTGAAATGAACATCAACATAAATAAGAAACATGAACACAACACATAACACCAATGTGGTTACTGAGAAACCCAAATAGGTAAAAACCGCAGTGGGAATTGACACCCACTAATAATCTGTACTAGTGTTTTATGATCCTTGTTAGAAGATCATTAACCCTATTAGGAGTTGCTTTACAATATATTTAGTACAATGACCTAGTCAAGGGTCAGAGCCTATTAGGATTATTTTACAATAACCCTATTAGGGGTGTGGACACACTGTCCTAGAGCTCACTGCTCAAGTAGTGAAGGCTACAAACCTCAAATCTCATATACACACTATATCTACTAGATGAACTATCATTGTGACACTACTTGTCTGATCAGTTCCTTTGATGCACTGATGCTTTGACCTCTTGAAAATCTCTAATACATCTTAACAAATCTTCACATACTTATGTTCTTCTTCTTTCAACTCTATATCAACTCTCATGCTTAATTACATCGACACATCTACTATTTATATGCACATACAAAATAATTAACTAGGTCAACCCTTTAACTGATTACATACAATGCTTCCAATTGAATTAGCTCAAGTGTGTTTACAAAAAACATTAATTACATGTTTACAATCTAATTAAAATAGGTGCATAGCCTTTACAACATAATAATATAACCGCTAACCAAAATACCAACAGTCGGCTACTTGCACTATTCTTCTCTGGCATTCACTGTCTGTGCAACTTGAACTCTCTGTATCTCTCTCATACTGAATCTTCTGATCATGCACTCTTAGATGTAGAATGAATATGATCTTACCAACTTAACTTCTAGGGCACATATCATAATTCTTTTATATGCATTTGCGTTGACACACTGACCTTTAGGTACTCTGTATATTGTCCAGTCTTCAACACTTAGCCAATTTCTGATCTTCTTATCATAAGCGTTGACTCCAAAATATCATATCACTTTGTTGCCATAATGAAAACACTATATTAAGTCATATACACCAGTATAGTCAACTTTCCAACAATCTCCCCCTTTGTCATTGATGGAAACAAACAAATATGGAAAAGTGACTAACTGTCCCTTAATACAAAAAACACTTAATCATACTCTATCTTATATCTCCCTTATGTCTTCTTACTATACATTTTCTTTACATAGCTATAGCTCCATATTCTATACATACTACCCCTTTGACATTAATGAAAAAGGTGTTAAAAAATTGAATCTATGCAATTACTTACACTGAAAATACATCCAGGTATGCAATCTATAAATTTTGGATCTCTTGCTTCCAACATGCAATCAATGCATTGATTGTTTGGAGATGGGTGCATAAGGCATATTGTAGTTTCTCCATTTTCTCCAAGTCCAAACTAGGACCTTGATCATATGTCACCGTGGTGGAATTGATCTCCTTAATATTCTGATTCAACACATCTAGGGAGGGCACAAGAGCCTTTCTAAGCTGAGTCTTCCTAGCCCTTATCTTTGACATCTCCTTTTCTACCTTCTCAATTTTGTCAACCTATCCTTGATATACATTGTTACACATATTTATATCAGTAGAGAGATCTTCTGCTGACTACCTCAACACCTTTTCAATCATGACCTCTACTTCTTGAATCTTCTTGTACTGATCGCCTATCAACTTATCTTGATTCATACAGTCAGCAATAATTTTTTTTCCTTTTGTTGCAAACTCTTTCAAAGTTGCTTGCCCAAATTTGAGTGAACTAAGGTCTAGTGAGAAGTTACTGACCAACTCATTTAGTCTTTTCCTCATATACTTCTCCTCTGCAACTAGTGATGCTGATTTTTCCAAGCTAGAGAAATTACTCTTGAGCTATGAAAGAATTGCACTTATATCATCAAAAAAGTGTACCTTGGACACTTTCTTATCTTTTGGTAATAGGTTGTTCAAGATATTTACTAATTCTAAAAGGAGGGGATTCCTCATTACCTATTTCTCCTTGGCTTTCTCCATAGCTAAGACACTGATCTTGATCAGGTCTTCTTCTCCCCATGAATCCAAACTAGTTGTGTCAGGTGTCAAACTTGACAAAAATGATGTTGAAGGTAGTGGAGTGATAGGTGTAGTATCCATTAATTCTTGTTTTACTTTGATTATCATTTCAACAGATGGCTTATCTTTTGGCTCACTTCCTTTTACCTCTTCTTCTCCTTTTTCTTCTTCTATCTTTTCTTTCTCTTTCTCTGTTATATCCTCAATCAATACTTCTTCTTGTTGATTGGGAGGATTGTTACCACAAAGAGTTTCAACCTCTTATGTGCTTACAAAGGATTCTTCAAAATTTTCTGAATCCATGTCTGTGGCTGCCATAGTAACTTTTACATTATCAATAAAAATTGAGTCACCCTTGAGTGTCTCTATCATGGGTGCAAACTTATCTACCTCTGTATGAGTTTCAACTACATGCACTGAGTCTTGGGGACCTTTCATAGGTATATTAGTGGGCTTTTCCACCTTGACTTCCTTTGTGGGCACTTGAGCTATAGGCAAAGCAGATGGCTACATGTACCTATTCATGAAGACCTTCTCAAATGCTTTCTTTGTTTCCTTAGAAACCAATTCATAATTCTTGTCCATTATATGTAAAGTCCTTGACTTGGTTCTAAGATGTGGCTTCACCAGATCTAACAACAAATTTTTCTCCTCTAGAGAACATACCGGTAAGCTATCATCTAGAGTCTTTTCTCTAATCCTTTGATCCTCTTCAATGGGTTGTCTTTTTAGGAATTACACTTTATTTGGAATCATAGTCTTCAGTTCTAGGACTATCTTTTTGAACTTCAGCATATGTTTGACAATCATTCCATGAATTTCTAATTTTTCAATTTCACTATACTTCTCATAGAACTTCCCTACTTGATCTATCCTACCTTCATCAATAATCCTTGTACTCAACACACTAAGACTGGGTTTGAAGCTTACTTCTGGGGGTGGTTGAGTATTCTTCATGTTTCTTGTTATTCTCGAGGATGGATGACTAGTGATGATCTCTTCCTTCCTCTTAGGTATTGCCCTATAATCAGGAGGAGTGGTAAGGTCAGTAGTTACCCTGGGCGCAGAAGGGGTATCACCTGTTTTACCCTTTGTATCATTAGATTTCTTAGTTTTCACCTTCTTCATCTTTGGATCACCAAATTTTGTCTTTGTTGCAGATGCACTCTCTATTTCCAATGAAATCTTGTCTTGCCTTGCTTTGTCTAAGTCTACTTGACATACTCCATGAATTTTCAAAATCTCTGAAGTAACCTTGGCAAATTTTCTTTTTATTGATGCAATGATCAATACAACATCTACTTCTCTTGTTTTCTCTTCATAAGTTCCCCATCTAGGTTCATTGGGGTCCTTAGGTGCTGACAACAGAACTTGAGCATAGGCCTCTAGAATAGGCTCTTCAAATTTATATCCTAGTGGATGAATCCACTTTGTTCTTGGTTCAACAACCTCCATGCATGTTGTATCATTCTCTACCATGAAACAAATTCTATCCTTGTATTTTTCAACTATCTTTTCTAGAATTTTGTATCTCATCTACATTTTGGCTCTAAATGTCTTCAATTCCAGTGTCATGTAATCCTTCAATGTACTTTTAGTACATTCCTTGAGAGATATTTATGGCATAGTGGGAATGGATTTGTCTAGATACAAATCAGACACCTTTCCAAGAATATGGAGGTATATATAGATTATTAAGGACCCCAACCTAAATATCTTAGTCATGTCATGTTTGATGGCTCTTATGTTGTCTATTAGTTGTGTGCGCAAGATTTCACATAGATTAAAAATTTTCATTCTCTCTTACCAACCTTATTGATGCTAGAATGGTGGCCGCTGAGACACTGTTTACTCTGCTGGTGTCCTAGAACCTATATCCCAGGATCATGGAAATCAATTTGATGTCCTTCTCCTCTATAGGCTCTATTTTCATTCCACACCTATCACTTCTTGATTTGCAAGCCCATTCTACAAGTTTTCTAGTGTCCTTGTCCACTGGAAGAACACCGCCTATCTTTGAGAGTCCTGTCATCTCATGAATTAGATCTCATGTTATCCTAACTAGTACCTCACCTTGTTAGAATAAATGAGAGGGGGGTGAATCAGTTATCCAGTGTCCCAAAAAAAATGTATAATCTAAAACAAATTCTTCAACTTTTGCTACTCGATAAACATAAAATACTTTCACTATCTATGTTTTTACTGATTATCAGTCTAAAACTTATATTAGTTACCAATCAAATCTAACATGTAATATGAAATTTATGATAAAAAAAAATATCACAATCGACACATAACACAAGAGATTTAACGTCGAAACCCTGTGAAGGGAAAAACCACCTGGGACCGGCAACCCAAAAATGTTCACTCTTTTGAAGTAAGGCATATGAAGACCTAACCCTGTTAAAGGTTACAAACACACTATTAGGTGTGACCTTCTTAGAGGATTTTAGACCAGAATTTATCATCAATCAGTAGTCACTCTAGGGTTGATAGGATAACAATGTTCACTCTATGAATGAAACATAAAAAGACTTTCTTAGTCCACTTGGTTAAGAGATTTGACTATGTGCAATGGTTAGATATGTAACAATAGATGATCTTACTTGAAAAAAATTCAATTAAAATTTACAGATCAATGTTTAGCTCATTCAAATCTTTTTGATCAATATATCACTTCAGATTCAATATTATATCAACTTACTATCTGTCGGTAATTACTCTCTATAGCTTAGTAATTATTTTGCAGTTTGGTTCTTAGTAACCAGTATGATCAGATTGCATCAAAACTTGTTCATGTGATAATTCTACATTATCTTCTTCTTCTGGCATCATTTCAACAATGAAACCAATGTCTCTTATATAGACGAGTAAATCATTTTCCTTTTGTCCATCAAATTTTGCCGCTTAATCTCATTCATTGATTTTTCTGCTCTAACCTTCTTCGATTGATGTGTCAATAAAATTTTTCAATCTAATCCATTAGATCTTCCTCAAATTATGTTAGCCATCAATCTTCATAACAAACCTTATCTGTTACCTTGATTTAATACACTTTACAGATCATCAATTTATCGGCTAAACTAATCATTTAATTCCTTTCTGTTCTGCTCAGTTAACAAAGAAATGTGTCGATGAACACAAGCTCATTTAAAACTACACTCAGTATACACTACACTCCATCGGTGTATACTGGAATGCTTAATTTACCGACAACACTGCTTTGTGTCTTTTAGCTCTATTCTTCATCATAGATGAATGCAACATAATAAAGTCGATATCATCAAGTCATAGACTCATCAAAAATTTATTTAGTCTATTCCTTATCATAATCTGACATATACATCTTCCTTATGTAGATATTTATGTTCTTCATCTCTTTCACCTTTCTTTAGATGTTTTGGTATATTAACTTACAAGATAAGTACTATCAAGCTAGTTGACATCAATGACAACATAATACTGATTTAATCATCTTGCATATCTAAGCAGTAACTCCTCAGTGATCTTAAATCATAGATTCTTCATTTAGGATCTAAATGAGTTGTAGTTCATCAATCTCTCCCTTTGGCATTGATGGCAACTCAAGTAATATGAAGTGTACCATACACATACCAAACATGTATTCTACAACTCTGTGAACAAATGCTATACAAGCTCTCCCTAGCTTAATATGTTTAATCACTACGTTACTAAACAACATTATGAAATACAACTTTTCTTTGTCATTTTGTATATATGATCTTTTCAGCTCTGAGGTTCCTGCTTCTGTTCTCTATAACTGATCTTCAATGTTCTGTTTCTCATCAGATTACCTCTCCCTTAGATAGTTCTCATTGGTGCATGTTTAACTTTTCTTCATATTATTTATCTCTCCCTTTGACAACAATGCCAAAAAAAAATAAAAATAATCAGCTCTATAATAGCTAAGTAACTCTTTGTTGTCCAATACAATCTTTGTATCTCTATTATACTAATATCCCAATTTGTTTCAATTCTTCAAACTTAATCACAACCTTGAACATTATCCAAAGTGTGAACTATGCTACATCAACATGTGTGATCTTCTGATAAGTTTAAGCTGATGCAACATCCAGATCACATTAGTGATCGATAGACAGGGGACAGACCCAGGGTCTAGTCCTCAAATATTCAAATATGTCCTTCGGTAGAGGCTTTGTAAAGATATATGCAAGTTTTTCTTTAGATGTAACAAATTCTAACTTCATTTTCTTCTCTTGCACTTGTTCTCTTATGTAGTGATACTTAATTGATATATGCTTTGTCTTAGAGTGCATCATTGGATTCTTTGAAATATTGATAACACTTGTGTTTTCACAGTACATAATCACCGGGTTGGTGATTGCCTCATTCATTCCTTCCAAAACTTGCTTGATATATGCAATGTTTGAGAAATTAGTAGCAGTGGCAACATACTCTACTTTAGCTATAGACTAAGAAATACAAGCCTTCTTTTTACTTGTCCAAGTTACAAGTCTTTCACCAAAGAAGAATGCTCCTTTAGTGGTGCTTTTTCTATTATCCACATTTCCAGCCCAATCAACATCGGTATAGACCATTAGTTCAAACTTACCTTCCTTAGGATACCATAAACCATAATAATTTATCTTTTTCAGGTATCTTAAGATCCTTTTAGTAGCAATCATGTGTGATTCTCTAGGATTAGTAGAAAATCTAGCAATAATTCCCACAACATGAGCTATATTTGGTCTACTGTGAACTGCATACATTAGCTTACCAATCATGGATCATTAAAGTTTCTAGTTTACCTCTATAGTTTCATCTTCCTTTGTTAGTTTACATCCAGTAGCCATTAGTGTTCCCACAGGTTTAGCATCTTCCATGCGAAATGTCTTCAAGACTTCCTTTATGTACTTAGACTGTGTGATGAATATCCCATCACCCTATTGAATCACTTGTAGTCCTAGAAAGAATTTAATCTCTTTGAACATAGACATTTCAGACTCATTCCTCATGTCATTAGCAAAAGATTTACATACATGATCTTGACCCCAAAAATAATATCATCAACAAATATCTCAGCAATAAGAATAGTGTCATCAGTATCACCTTTCATGTACAAATTTTTGTTTTCACTAGTTCTTACAAATCCAATACTTAACAAGTAAGTATGCAACCTTTCATACCAAGCTCTCAGTGCTTGCTTCAAACCATATAAAGCTTTGTGTAATCTGCATACCATGTCAGTATACCATTTAGAAATGCTGACTTCACATCCATTTGATAAACCTTAAATTTCTTATGTGCAGCATATGCAAGTAGCATCCTAACTCCTTCCAATCTAGCAATAGGTGAAAATGTCTCACCATAATCAATGCCTTCTTCCTGTGCATATCCCTTGCATACCAATCTAGGTTTATTTCTTGTCACTTCACCATTTTCATTCAGTTTGTTCTTGAATATACACTTAGTACTGATAACATTCTTATCTTTAGGTCAGGGTACTAAGGACCAAGTTTTGTTCTTCTCTATTTGTTCTATTTCATCTTTCATTGCATTAACCCATTCTTCATTCTCTAATGCAACTTTCACATTTTTTGGTTCAAATTCACAAACTAGACATGTACCTTATCTTGCTTTGCTTCTTGTTTGCATGCCAGCTTGTTTGTCTCTAATAATTTGTGTCTCAGGATGATGTCTTCTAACAAAACTAGCCAGTTTTTGATTTCTCCTTTCTTGTTCATCCTGTTCAGGTTCATGTGCTTTCTCAGTAGCTCCATCTTGTTGGTCGATTTCCCTTTCCTATTCCTTGGGGTTATTTTCTCGCTAACTGGTTATCATAGGTTGCGACTTTGGTAGATAATCAAGATGTTCAATGTAAGTGAATCTACCATAGTCTTCTGGTTCCTTTCTACTTTCCTTTGTGTTTTTGTCATCAAAATCATCAACACAGACATTAGTACTTTCAATTATCTTATTTGTAACCTTATTCAGACATTTGTACACTTTATTCTTAGTAGAATATCCTAAGAATATTCCTTCATCACCTTTAGAATCAAATTTCGTATTTCTCTCATATTTCAGAATAAAACATTTGCTTCCAAAAATTTTGAAATAACTTATGGTAGGTTTGTGTCCAAACCATAGCTCATAGAGTGTTTGGTTGGTGTCTTTCTTTAGTTGTACTTGGTTAAGCACATATATAGCTATACTGATAGCTTCCCTCCAGTATGTCTGAGAAATATTCATTTGCAGCATTAGTGTTCTTGCACAGTCAATGATTGACCTATTCCTTCTTTCAACAATCCCATTCTGCTGAGGTGTTCTCGGTGTAGAGCCTGTCTTTTGATACCATGCTCATTACAGAAATTAGTAAATTCATTAGAGATAAATTCACCTCCTCTATTAGATCTTAAGCATTTTAATTCTTTTCTAGTCTCTTTTTCTACCTTTGCCTTATACCACTTAAACATCTTAAATGCTTCAAATTTTTCTTTTAAGAACATAATTGTCATCAGTCTAGTATAGTCATCAACAAAAATAATAAAGTATCTATCACCATAATAACTCTAAGTTCTAATAGGACCACATAGGTTGGTATGAACCAACTCAATTTATCTTCTTTGTTGAGTAGTCTTTGTTTTTAAAACTAGACTTAGTCATCTTACCTTTCTGACATTCATGACACATAGCATGATCAGGTTTTGACAAGTTAGGAAACCCTCTAACTCTTTTCCTCTTACTAATCTTGATCATGTTATCAAAGTTCACATGGCATAACCTTTTATGCCACAACCATGCATCTTCATCCTTCATTAATAAACAAGAAGACTGATCAATATCAAGATAAAATAGATTACCTCTGGATTGTGGACCAGTTCCAGCAAGTCTTCCTCCATCATCATAGATTTTTACCTTTTTGTACTCAAAAGAAAGTTGGTGGCCTAAATTATTTAGCTAAGCCACACTTAACAAATTATAGTTCAGTCCATCTACCCAGTGTGCATTTTCACATTTTATTCTATCATTAATCATCAGTGAACCTTTACCTCTTACCATACAGGGTGCATCATTTCCCATCCTTACAGATCCTCCATCATATTCATCAAGTAGATCAAATTTCTCTATATCACCATTCATATGATGTGTATAGCCACTGTCTATGATCCATGTATCATTTCTTCTTACTTTAGAGATCAATGTTATTTCTTCATGTTTCTCTTCTTCCTCTGAATCATCTTTCATAGCAACAAATACTACTTCTACATCATCATCAGTATCAGATTCAGATCCAAATACTTTGGCTATGTAACATACCTTTTTCCTTTTGTCATAGATATCTCGATTATCTCTATTATTATGTTGGTAGCCTCTGTTAACTCTTCTCCCATAGCTTCCTTTGGATCAGTCTTTGGATCCATCATCATTTTTCTTATTTAGACATCTAGCAGTGATGTGGCCAACATCTTTACAATTAAAGCATGCCAAAGGTAGCTTACCTTTATACCTTCCTTTACCTTTGGGTAACCTTCTGGCCATAAGATCTTCAAGCTCATCAAGTTCATCATCGATACCACTATCACTATCATTATTCTTATTATTCCTATTACTAGACTTACCAATCTTCAAAGAAGACATGAAAGTGGATTCAACAGAAGGTACAACACTATTGTCAAAGTTATTGAATTAAAAGTTTGTAAGCTTACTGATCAGTGTGTCAAGAGTAAGGTTGGATGTAGCTCTTGTTTCATGAATTGCAGAGATCCTGATTGCATAAAATGGCAATAAAGTTCTAAGAATCTTGCTTATCACTGTTTCATCCTTAATAACTCCATCTGATGCTCTAATAGCATGTACTACCTCTTTTAGTCTATTTGTGTATTGCACAATGTTCTCACCTTATTTCATCTTCATATCATCAAATCAACCTCTTAGGCTTTCTGCTCTAGCTTTCTTAACATTCGAATCTCCACTGTAAATTAGAGTCAGTTTATCCCACATGGTTTTGGCAGTAGTGAATCCCTTAATGTCTTCAAATTTGGCATCGGTATAGCTAGAAACAAGTTCCATCATACTAATATTGTGTTCATGCATGTCCTTCAATTTATCAAGTGTCAGCGAACCTGGTGTCGGTTCAATGTAGCCATTTTGCATAAGTTCTAGTGCAGAATTCCCAATTCCAGATATGTGCAACTTCATTTGGCTTTTCCATACTGC
The DNA here is from genome assembly GCA_027943335.1 of Chamaecyparis obtusa. Taxonomy (NCBI): domain Eukaryota; kingdom Viridiplantae; phylum Streptophyta; class Pinopsida; order Cupressales; family Cupressaceae; genus Chamaecyparis; species Chamaecyparis obtusa. The sequence goes on from BSBK01009176.1 coordinate 31,384, forward strand.
AAAGTTCTCTTTATTTAGCTTTGGCACTTCCCTCTTATACATCTTGAGACCTTTTTGCTAAAGTCCTTAAAACTCTATTCTAAGAAGCCATTGCTCTGATACCAATTCTTAGAATAACTAAGAGGGGGGTGAATCAGTTATCTAGTGTCCCAAAACAAAATGTATAATCCAAAACAAATTCTTCAACTTCTGCTATTCGGTAAACATAAAATACTTTCACTGTCTATGCTTTTACTGATTATCAATCTAAAACTTATATTAACTACCGATCAAATCTAACATGTAATATCCAAAGTATGATAACAAACAAATATCACAATCAACACATAACATAAGAGATTTAACATGGAAACCCTATAAAGGAAAAAACCACCTGGGACTGGCAACCCAAAAATGTTCACTCTAGGGTTGACAAGATAACAATGTTCACTCTATGAATGAAACATAAAAAGACTTTCTTAGTCCACTTGGTTAAGAGATTTGACTATGTACAATGGTTAAATATGTAACAGTAGATGATCTACCTTTAAACAACTTTAATTGTAGTTTACAGATCAATGTTCAGCTCATTCAAATCTTTCTGATCAATATATCTCTTCAGATTCAATACTATATCAACTTACTGTCCATCGGTAATTACTCTTTGTAGCTCGATAATTATTTTGTAGTTTGGTTCTCACTAACCAGTATGATCAGAATACATGAAAACTTGTTCATGTGATAATTTTGCAGTATCTTCTTCTTTCGGCATTGTTTCAATAATGAAATCAATGTCTCTTGTATAGACGAGTAAATCATTTTCTTTTTGTCCATCAGATTTTTCCGCTTAATCTCATTCATTGATTTTTCCACTCTAACCTTCTTTAGCTGATGTGTCAGTAACACATTTCAATCTACTCCATTAGATCTTCCTTGAATTATGTTAGCCATCAATCTTCATAACAAACCTTATCTTTTACCTCGATTTCATACACTTTACAACTCATCAATTTATTAGCTAAACTAATCATTTAATTCCTTTTTGTTCTACTTGGTTAACAAATAAATGCATTGGTGAACACAAGCTCAGTTAACACTATGCTTGGTATACACTACACTCCATCAGTGTATCTAGAATGCTTCATTTATCGGCAACACTGCTTTGTATCTTTTAGCTCTATTCTTCATCATAGATGAATGCAACATAATAAAGTCAATATCATCAAGTCATAGAATCATCAACAAGTTACTCAATGTATTCCTTATCATCATTTGACATATACATCTTCCTCATTTAGATATTTCTATTCTTCATCTCTTTCACCTTTCTTCAGATGTTTCAGTATAGTAACTTACAAGATAAGTACTGTCAAGCTAGTTGACATCAATGACAACATAATACTGATTTAATCATCTTGCATATCTAATCAGCAACTCCTCAGTGATCTTAAATCATAGATTCTTCATTCAGGTTCTAAATCAATTGTAGTTCATCACACCTATCCAAAATAGATCATCATGGATCTTGCTGAGTAGAATCTTGATCCATTCTAACTCATAGAACACATATTTCATAGTATATTGCACTATAGGATGAATATCCAACTGTGCATACTTATCCATGAAGGTTTTGTTAGGTTTCATCATTGTTTCCATGTGCACTCTTATTCTATCCAAACCTACTAGTTCCTTCTTTCAATATATGTATGCTCTAATATCTTCCACATGCATAACCCCCATGGGAGTGCGGGAGAATGCACCTTCTAGGTCATCTAATGTGGACTTGAATGGATGCCTCTTAAATGCATATCTCTTCTTCTCTGCCACATCGAATACAATGGGAGTAGCCATTACTTACTTGTATATCACTTTCCATATCATATCAGACACTTTTGAATTGGTGCAATGGATTAAGGCTTCCACAACTGATCAAATGCACTGCTAATCACTTTTGAATCAATCTGCAATCCTTTACTATCAAATGCTAGGGCTCCTCTACTCTCCAATCACTCTAAATTCAAGTACAATGAGATATCTAAAAGCTTTTGTATACTCTAAAGTAAGAATTTTTCCATTAATGCTTTTCACGTAAACCAGCTTGTCACTTGATAATTTCTAACTTTCATTCTATAAACAATCAACTAGTGTGCTGTTGCACATAGGTTCTTCTAGTCTCCAATAGGTTAAGTCCAAAGGAGCATACTCAGAGCATGAGTATACTGGCCATGTAGGGGTTTAGAGCTAAATTAGCTCCCCTTATGACCCTGAGGGTCATTCATTCAGATGTAGAGGCTGCATCCACTATGGCTGCATCCAATACATTCTCATCAACCTTATCCTTATTTTCCTCTAACCAAATCAAGCACACATCTTCTAAAGCTTTCACAAACTTGAGTTCTCCTTCAGTATTTAGTATTGATTCTTTTGTCTTTTTAGGACTTTCTTAACTTTGTGTCCTTGATCTACAGAACTTAGAGATGTGTCCAACCTTGTTACAAGAGTGACAAATGACTGGAGGCCTTATATTCCTCGATGCATTAACATGGGTTACCATTTTACACTCTCTAGCTGAGTGACCATTATAGTTACATATTTGACATGTAACATTTTGAGAACTTCTTACATTTGACTAATTCTAATTTCTCTAATTATGTCGAGTCTTGTTTTTATGACTTGTCTTACAATTCATAGCTCTATGACCAAATTTATTGCATTAATAATAGTAACCATTGAAAATTCTTACCGTTGTACAGTTTCTTGCTATATGTCCATGCTTGTTACATGCATAAAAAGTTTGATCTACTGGCTTGCACTCATTCTTGGATGGTTCAACATGATCTTTAGTCTAACTTGCAGTCTCCTTAGCATCTGTGGTGTCTTCTAGTGCTTTCATTCTTGCTCACATTTTGTCAATCTAATTTTGTGCTTCATTGAATCCAATGCCGCTAGTATCTCCTTCAAGTTTCTGAGCATAAAATTGAGATTCAATTAGGTCCTTACCTGTGTGTAATTTATCAATGTGATTCTTACCCTCTTTGAATTTAGTTTCCAAGCTTTCTTTATTGTTTCTTAGCTCCAAGATTTCCATGTTTCCTTCCCTCAATTCTTCATTCAGTTGAACGTTCTCTTTGATCTATTCATCATAGACTTCTTGATTGTTAGTCAACTTGTCATCCAATTCTTCAATCTGTTCTTTCAGGGATGAATTTTCTTCATTGATATTTTTTATCATTAACCCTAAATCACTACTAAAGAATTATTTCAAATATTTTCTTAGCCTTTTGATGACTATTTGAGCATCACTAAATTTTTTCTTTTAGTTCCTCAATTTCTTTTTTAGATCTATCTAGGTCTTCAAGAGATGCTTCAAGATTTCTTTTCAAATGTTTCATTTCTACTTTTTCCATGATCTCCTCAAGTGGTTAAACTTCTTTTCTGAGGACTAGAGCTTTGATACCACTTGTTAGGAATGGGAACATTGAGAGGGGGGGGGGGGGGAAGTGGGTGAATTAGTGTTCACTATATTTAATCTTTTCACTTTTCTCTTTAAACATAACTTGAATGCTTAAGTACTAAAATGAACATCAACATAAATAAGAAACATGAACACAACACATAACACCAGTGTGATTACGGGGAAATCCAAACAGGTTAAAAACTCGGTGGGAATTGACACCCACTAATAATTTGTACTAGTGTTTTATGATCCTTGTTAGAAGATCCTTAACCCTGTTAGGAGTTTATTTACAATATATTTAGTAAAGTGACCTGGTCAAGGGTCGAACCCTATTAGGAGTATTTCACAATAACCCTGTTGAATAGTGGTAATTTGGAATCACCACTATTTGTGTAAGTGTGTGGGGAAAATGTAAGATTCAATCCTAAATCCAAATTCCCAAAGGAGAGATACAATTTGATCAACCAAGAGGTTAATGCACAATTGAATCAATCTATGATGAATATGAAAGAAAGAACAAATCTTATACTTCCCTATAATTGGATTAAGCTTGAAATCTGAAATAATTGAAGTGCAAATACTAACCTCAAATTAGGGAAGATCTGGAAAATGTTGAATTTTGGCTTCTGTATCAACTTTCTGAAGATTTTGTCACTTGTTCTAGATTGGAAATGCCGAGGTGGACAAAACCCAGAAATCTTTTCTCCAAATACACACAGGTCAACTTTGACCTTTTAAAAGTTCAATGACCACATTATTTATTTGAAGTCTGATTCCAATTCTATTTGCAGATCCTTAAAGATTGCTGAAAACGGTATCCAAATTCACTCTCAGATCCAAGATTCCACACCTGTATCTACAAGAAAAATGGTTTTTTTTTTTTTTTGGGGGGGTTTGCCTTGGTCAAACCCCAGTTTGGAATCAACCTTAATATTGAAATTGAAATAGGAGAATGCTAGCAAGTAGTAGAAATGAATCTAACAATGAAGCTATGCAATACAATAGATATGCTAATGTATTTGGAATGTAATCAAATATGTAGATATGAAAGCTTGAACATAACATCAAACCTCCATGATTGTATGCTTGAAATCCAACTTAAGCAAACAATGATATGGATCTTGAAGATGAACAAAGGATCTTGAAGGAAGATCACACTACCATGGTGGCTAGATCTAGGGTTTGAATGATAGATCTTGAATGCTTGAGCCAAATCCCTTCAATAGCTTGAATGCATGAATCCTTGATATTCAATGCAGAACTTGGATGAAGAAGAAGACTTGAATACTTGAATGAATGCCTTGAGAACTTGAGAGCTTGATTGCTTGAGATGAGATGTGAATGTGATATAAAAATGAGAGATGAAGGCCTCCTTTTATAGTGATCTAGGGCACACTCCTCTAGATGGGCCAACTTGAAGAATTAAATCCCAATTAGGTCTTCACTTTTAGAAAATATACCTTGATTAAATACCATTAAAGGATTTACCGTTTCGGAGCCTGAAACAGCCGACTCAGAAGCAGAGAAATAACTTTCCTGGAAGCCAAATTAGCGCGAAATGAAAATTTTTAATTCTGGGAAGAAGAGGTCAAGGTTGAGGTTGAACCTATCGACCCCAACCAGGTTAGGGTCAACCTCAACCTTGACCTAGTCAGGGTCAAGGTCGACTTTGACCTCAAACCCTAACTTTGTCAAGATTTGCAGAAAAGGGTCCTAGAGATGCTAGAAACTTGGAAATTGATGTCAGATCAGGACCTAGTGTCTGGAATAGATAGAAAATCTTCTAAATGATATGATGAAGGACTAGGAGGTCTCATTTCTAAACCCTACCTAGAAAATGGAGCCATGGAAAGAGGAAAATCAGGAAAGTCCTTAAGACCTTAACCCTAATTTCACCTAGAATGTAGAAATCAAGTGCAAAGAAGAAGTGGAAGACAATGGAGAATGAAAAGATGCCAATCATGACCCTAAACCACTTAATCAAAGGGATAAATGCTCTTAACATGGAAGTGCTTCCATTTTAAGATGATACATTAAGCCCCCACTTTAGCAAGAGTATGGATTCAATGCAAACTCTTGGTAAAGGAGAAGACAGAATAGATCCCAGTGGATTCAAAACAAGATAAAATAAAACTTAGTTGAAGAAACTATTAGTAATGAATACTGAAGCCTTTGGAATTCATTCTATAGCAGTGGTTGTTGCATTCATGACTATGATTGTCATTGATGTGAACACAGTGATATTCTGGAGTTTAGCAGAATAGCAGGCATAGTTTTGTTTTGCGCACATGTTATATTGCAAATTAAGTTATGTGTAGTTGATGGTATGTTCTTTGTTGTGTTATTAGCCTATGGTTAAGAGCACAAAAAGAAATTCATTTATTCATGAAAGTCATAAGCATTTTGGTGGAAGCAGTATTCTGGCAATATTCCTGTGTAGCAGTTTTTTGTTAATCAGAGGATATCTCCTAACCGGGATGAAATCTGATTCTGTGCAGTTAAAGGGAAGTTTGAGACTCATTTTTTGTGATGTGGTTCATAGCACAAACTTTGAGGTCACATGATTGGAAAATTATTGTATCTAGAAGCTGACAGTTTTATGTAATTTTGATGTAGCATGTTGAAATTATTATTTTGTATTTACATGCCGAATCATTTGTAATTATTTGAGTGTGGTATAAAGGAAGGAATTTTTTCCTTTTTATTTCAGGATTTTAATATTTGTGATATGAAGTTGTGAAAGTTGTGATGTGATTGTATGCATGAAGTGAAGAAAAGAGCTAATTCAGTGATGAAGGAAGACTTGCGAAGTACAAAGATCTAGATTTGTGATCTTGTGTAGTAGAGAGTGTGGTTTTGGCATAGTGTGAAGGAGGTAACATATTTCATATTATTATATTGAATAATCCTAAGATCTATTGGACAATGAGTTCAGAGATCTTTCCTTGAAGCTGTTTGGGCAGTGGGTCCTTCTGTCTTCCGTAACTCCTAATAGGGTTAGAATCTTTTAACAGGGATTCAAAATCTCCTAACAGAGATTCATATGTACTGAATGTATTTCATAAGACTCCTAATAGGGTCCATCCTCTAACAAGGAAATTTCATATTAGTGCATCATTTTTTGGGCATCATTCCCACTGGGGTTTACTCTTTGATCAAGAGGTTCCCTAGTTAACATATCTTGTGTTATTGTGTCATTGTGTATGATTATCTTTCTATGGTTGGTTACTGCATTAATTATATGGTTTAAAGCTGTTGAAGTTCATATTGAATTTAATGTTGATAAATGGTTTAATTATCAGATAACTGATTCACCCCCCCCCCTTCTCAGTTATCTTGGTGGTCTTTAATTTCTAATAGACACAAGCCCCGAGACCAAGGATTCTAGCTCAACATACATACATGAGAGTATACAAAAGAACAAGGGTTAGTACTAAACAACCCAAATCAATTAGCATAAGAAACCTTGCTAAGAAATATTTCTCATACCAATATCATATTTGGAAAGCTATCATATAGCATAAATGATTACATAAGAAAGACAAGAGCAACACTATAGACAACATAGCTTCATGATCTAGTCCTACTAGCATGAAAGTGAAAAGAGAGAAAAGACAAAGTGATTACCTCACTCGGTAAGATTCTTACCTTACCGTGAATCACCTTGGAGGGAGAGCCCAACAGGTTCACCCATAAACTGTGCTTGCAATTGTAATGCATCTTCTGACGGCTTTTGGCATATCCATAGATCCACCTTCTTGTATCACTATGAATATGAAATGTGTGTCTTCCCAAGATTTAGCAACTTATGTGCATTACCTTTGGAAGATTTAGCATATGAATGTGTGTCTTTTCAGGATTTAGTAACTTATGTGCGTTACCTTCCAAGATTTAGCATATTTGAAACTAGAAATGTGTGTCCCTTCAGGATTTAGCAACTTATGTGCGTTACCTTCAAAGGATTTAGCATATTGAAAATTTTGAAAAATGCGTGTCTCCTCAGGATTTAGCAACTTATGTGCATTACCATCAGAAGATTTAGCATATGAATGCATGTCTTTTCAAGATTTAGCAACTTATGTGTGTTACCTTCCAAGATTTAGCATGTAAAAATAAAATAAAAATAGTACAAGGGAGACCCTATATATGCCCCCCTCCTTAATATGGAAAAAACATACTATTTTGACATGTTAAGGAAAGAAAAGAACAAGGATAAAGCCTTCTGTAGCATCAAGACAATATCCATAGTCAACACCTAGTCCAAGCCAAGAAGGTCACAGCTCCTATGAGGCCATGGAAGGGACGAATGTAAAAGATATCATGCAAGAAGTGAAAAGAAAGTAACCCTTGATGAGGGATAGCACACTATTCAGTTTCCAAGATGAGAGATATATCAACCATGGAAATCTAATGTCAAACAACAAATAAGGTTTGTATAAAGGATATAGGTCCTCAAATGCAAACCATAATTTTCATGTATGATTGGATATCACATAATAGATAGATATTGCTTAACCAAGGAAAGAGGTGAATCCCTAGAAAAGAAGAGAATACCGAATGAAATAACAATGCATAGGTGTGAATAAGATAGAAAATCATACCAAGCCCCCAAGGTTGAAATACTGCTACCAAACTCACAACCCGTATGTGTGACTCCATGTGTGAATGTTTGAAGATAGAAAAGAAGGATAAGGCATCCTTGCCCCCCAAGTGTAGGAACAAAGATGAAAGAGGATACCTACTTCACAAAGCAAGGAGATATCATGTTTACAACAATGTATAGTATATCCTTAGCAAGAGATATTGACCCCTACATCCAAGAGTATAAATAATTGTGAAAAGGATATGTCACTTATGGAAAAGGATCCTCAAGGAAAGAGATCTTATTGCCAAGACCCCCACCAAAGAGGAGTGCGTGTAAATAAGATATCATCTTTCAAAAGGAAGGAACAAAGATTCAATCATCAAGCCCTCAGTGAAGAAGAGCAAGAGGAATCTTTGGAATGAGGGAAACAACCCTAACACCTAAGCAAGGGTGAGAGTTTATAAAGAACATAATTTTCAACATAGAGAAGAAGTGACGACCTAGGAAAACAACTTCTTATGTAAGAAGGTTATCCATAGTCAAAATATCTATCAATATGATGAAATAATATTATAATATAAACAAATACCACTTAAGCTAAGGAAAGAAGTTCCCTTAGAAAAAAAAAGAGAAGGAAGGAAGAACCTTGCCCCCCAAGGGATGAAAGACAAGGGATATTTTTACAAAACACATGTCCTAGACAAGATTTCCTAAGATGAAAATATAATTCCTACGAATGGATAAAAACATCATGCAAGACTATGGAAGAAGGAAACATAAATAATACCAATTAAATCTTAATAAAAAGACCTAATGTATCCTAAAAGATTGGATAAAATTATGCCTCTTGCCCCCTGTCATGAGACAAGAGGATAGGCACATTTACTCTAGCTCTAATGGAGGGGAATCCCCTATATCAAAATTATGAAGAAGTTGTAAGACGGCATGAGAAAAAGGTATAATACCACACGGAGCCCTATCCCTAACATATAAATTGAAGTTGTAACAATCAAAAAGCAAATGAGTATTACAATAGTGGAAAGGACATTTAAATTTATACAAAGCATCAATAGGTATAGGTCTAAATCTTTCCTTCTTAGAATTCATTATCTCCACATATACTATTTAGCAATTTCTTAACAAGTGTTAGGATTATCTAGTAGAGGTGTAGAAAGATGAGTGTTAAAGGGAGCACGAAGATCCACACCACTTAACTTGACTTGAGATTTAGAAGTTCTGACACCACTCATATCCAGTTTAGGAGGTATATTAATGGGAAATTTAATACCATGTTCATTAACTCCTAACCCTAAACCTTTATAGCCTTGTTTATTCACCATATTATATCTAGTAGTGTACATAGTATGCAAGGCTTCTACAGGAGGTGATTGTTTATCATGTTCATGAGTAAAATTCATATAAGGTGGGATAATAGGTTTGGAAGAAGTTTCTTTATCCTATCCTTGAATATCATCCTGAACAAGAGGAGGAGGTAAATCAAAGAAATCTTGCACATCTGCATCCTACACTATAGCCTGAATCCCATCATAAATACGGGAAGAGAAAGGATTAATAGATGGAGAATCAAGTATCAGAATAGGAAGATTAGGATTAGGATGAAGATTACGAAGATTAGGAGATGATGTATCATCTACCAAATTCTTCACATAATCCAAAAGATGAATAAGACTACCACATAAATCCCTAAGAAAATTTTTAAATGTAGGTAGACTAGTATCAGTCAACTTCACAAAAGCATAAGCAAGGGCAAAGTGAAGGGTCATCAATGTTATGAAATGAATAATACCCTCATAAACATCATATGAATTATAAATAGATGCTAGAAGAAGAGTAATAACAAATAGGATTATGCACCAAAACATCTTAACAATCTTCATGATAAATAAAAATGCAAGAAATGTGTTTTTGTATTTTATGCAATATATAGATTTTTTTGAATTTTTGAAGTATAGATGCAAGAGAAAAATGTAAATCTAACACCAAAAAGAAAGAGAGTAAGCTAGTCAGGTTCACCAAAATCAATAGTGGTAATTTGGAATCACCACTATTTGTGTAAGTGTGTGGGGAAAATGTAAAATTCAATCCTAAATCCAAATTCCCAAAGGAGAGATCCAATTTGATCAACCAAGAGGTTAATGCACAATTGAATCAATCTATGAAGAATATGAAAGAAAGAACAAATCCTATACTTCCCTATAATTGGATTAAGCTTGAAATCTGAAATAATAGAAGTGCAAATACTAACCTTGAATTAGGGAAGATCTAGAAAATGCTGAATTCTGGCTTCTGTATGAACTTTTTGAAGATTTTGTCACCTATTCTAGATTGGAAATGCCGAGGCGGACAAAACCCAAAAATCTTTTCTCCAAATTCAAATAGGTCAACTTTGACCTTTTAAAAGGTCAAAGACCACATTATTTATTTGAATTTCGATTCCAATTCTATTCACAGATCCTGAAAGATTGCTGAAAAGAGTATCCAAATTTTTTCTCAGATTCAAGATTCCACACCTGTACCTACAAGAAAAATGGTTTTGTTGTTTATTTGGGGGATTTGCCTTGGTCAAACCCCAGTTTGGAATCAACCTTAATATTGAAATTGAAATAGGAGAATGCTAGCAAGTAGTAGAAATGAATCTAACAATGAAGCTATGAAATTCAATAGATATGCTAATGTATTTGGAATGTAATCAAATATGTAGATATGAAAGCTTGAACATAACATCAAACCTCCATGATTGTATGCTTGAAATCCACCTTGAGAAAACAATGATATGGATCTTGAAGATGAACAAAGGATCTTGAAGGAAGATCACACCACCATGGTGGCTAGATCTAGGGTTTGAATGATAGATCTTGAATGCTTGAGCCAAATCCCTTCAATAGCTTGAATGCTTGAATCCTTGATCTTCAATGGAGAACTTGGATGAAGAAGAAGACTTGAATACTTGAATGAATGCCTTGAGAACTTGAGAGCTTGACTCCTTGAGATGAGATGTGAATGTGATATGAAAATGAGAGAGGAAGGCCTCTTTTTATAGTGATCTAGGGCACACTCCTCTAGATGGGACACCTTGAAGAATTAAATCCCAATTAGGTCCTCACCTTTATAAAATATACCTTGATTAAATACCATTAAAGGATTTACCATTTTGGAGCCCGAAACAGCCGACCCAGAAGTAGAGAAATAACTTTCCTGAAAGCCAAATTAGCAGGAAATGAAAATTTGAAATTCTGGCAGGAAGAGGTCAAGGTCAAGGTCAACCCTGACCTGTTCAAGGTTAAGTTCAACCCTAACCTAGTTGGGGTCAAGGTCAACTTTGACCTCAAACCCTAACTTTGTCAGGATTTGCAGAAAAGGTTCTTGGAGATGCTAGAAACTTGGAAATTGATGTCAGATCAGGACCCAGTGTCTGGAGTAGATAGAAAATCCTCTAAATGATATGATGAAGGACTAGGAGGTCTCATTTCTGAACCCTACCTAGAAAATGGAGCCATGGAAAGAGGAAAATCAGGAAATTCCTTAAGACCTTAACCCCAATTTCACCTAGAATGTAGAAATCAAGTGCAGAGAAGAAGTGGAAGACAAGGGAGAATGCAAAGATGCCAATCATGACCCTAAACCACTTACTAAAAGGGATAAATACTCTTAACATGGAAGTGATTCTATTTTAAGAGGATACACCTATTAGGGGTGTGGACACACTATCCTAGAGCTCACTACTCAAGTAGTGAAGGCTACAACCCTCAGATCTTAGATACAGACTATATCTGCTGGATGAACTGTCACTGTGACACTACTTGTCTAATTAGTTCCTTTGATGCATTGATGCTTTGACCTCTTGAAAATCTATAATACATCTTAAAAACTCTTCACATACTTTTTTTCTACTTCTTTTTAACTCTATATCAACTCTCATGCTTAATTACAATGGCGCATCTACTATTTATATGTGCGTACAAAACAATTAACTAGGTCAGCCCTTTAACTGATTACATACAATGCTTCCAATTGAATTGGCCCAAGCATGTTTAAAAAAAAATTTAATTACATGTCTACAACCTAATTATAATAGGTTCATAGCCTTTACAACATAATAATATAACCACTAACCAAAATATCAATAGTCGGCTCCTTGCACTATTCTTCTCTGGCATTCACTATCTGTGCAACTTGAACTCTATGTATCTTTCTCATACTGAATCTTCTGATCATGCACTCTTAGATGTAGCATGAATATGATCTTACCAACTGAACTTCTAGGGCACATATCATAATTCTATCCTATGCACATGTGCTGACACTCTGACCTTTAGGTACTTTGTATATTGTCCAGTCTTCAACACTTAGCCAGTTTCTGATCTTCTTATCATAAGCACTGACTCCAAAACATCATATGAATTTTTTGCCATAATGACAACACTATATTAAGTCATATACAATAGTATAGTCAACTTTCCAATAAAAAAAACTTGAACAAGAAATTCAAATCAGTGCACAGGCAGCCTTAACCGAGCCTCAAGATTTTGCAAAGCACATCTTGAAAGTTCAAGAACTCCGATGGTTAAGAGAAGACATCGGAAAGCGGGAAGAAACAATCAGTGATCAAGTCATAGAACTTTAGACCAAGTTACCTCCATAAATAAAAATCTTTGAGAAGCACATTGTGAAGGCCCGAATGCTTGTTCCAACATGAGAAATCTATGTGTTGGACAACATTTTTGACATGCATGCACAAGTCAGTCTTAAGCATCTTGCTCTCACCAACTTGAAAGAGGAATGGGAAAACCTCTTGGAGTCACTGAAGAAAACCCATAAGCACATTTTTGACAAGTTGTAAGTATACATATTCCTATGTGGCATTAATATCAAAAAGGGAGATAACATGTATATGCCAAATATGTATATAAAATGCTAAGTATACTACACATTACTGGGAGCATGCACCGAGGGGGAGTACAAATTTTTATTGACTATGTATATGGTGAAGACAGGAAATATTTTTGAGACTTTTTCTCTATATACATTTTTGAGTTTTGATACTAATACCAAAGGGGGAGATGGTTATCTCTAATTGAGCATTAATGATTGTCATTAGTATTAAAGACATTAGTCGGTTACTTATGTTAACCTAGTCAGTAAAAGAAAGCATCTCAAGCTAGTCAGTTAAGTCTCTACACCCAGCACATAACTATTTTACTGAGCATCAGACACCGATACCAAGTGTAGTAATCACCAAGCAGACTGGATATCAAGTACTAGTATAATTACCGACAAGTATATACAGTGTTTATCGAGGATCATAGAAAATGACATAGGAATTAGGAATGGCACATTTATCTATGAAAATGGTTACAACAGAATCAAAAAATGTTTTACCAAGATCAAGGATAATTTATTATTGAGATATTCATTAAATGCGATGAAGATCTTATGTAATTGTTTGATCTAGGTTATTTTTGTACACCATATATCTTAGGGTTTTTCTCTAAGACATTGTAACCTAATTTTGTAAGTGGCATAAATTAGTATGCTATATAATTGTATTTTGCATCATTTTGATGTAACTGTGAAGATGTATGAGCAAAGAAGGTCTTGAAGCATTATGTAACTTCAAGATTATCAGTTGTTAGATAGAGAAGAACAATATTAAGAGATAATCAGATTGAACAAAATCAGACAAGGCTACTGAGTAATTCAGAGCAAAGATCTTCACGTAGAAAGGTGATATCTATTTAGAATTTAATTGATCTATATCAGACAAGTTGATTTGTCATTAGAAAATAGATACCTATTATTTTCCAATCATTGTAACAAAGTTTTGGTAAAATCTCTTAATAGAGTAGACCTGCCAGTCTTTTTGTAAATCTCTTAACCGAGTGCACACTCAAGTAGTGTTGTTAAAATCCTATCACTAGGTAGATCTAATCAATCTAATATGTTACTCCTAATAGGGTAATATCCCCAAAAGTGATCACAACTTGTAGCCCTAATAGGCAAACCTTTTCTATCTGCAGCAGTAAAGAATTTGTGGTTGTCATCCCTGTAATACCCCAAAAATGGGCTATAAGTTCATTAACCTCCTACATAAACATATCGAACTAAATCAACATCAAAGTCCTAACCTAAGGCACATCTAAACATCATTGAATCCTAATTGATTATCATAAATTTTGCATCGGGGAATATTCCTAGTAATATTCCTAATTATCATAATTATCTTTGATTTAATGATTATTTGGCGATAAATCCAATTTATCCTAAAGTCTGATTAATTGAATATTCTCAATATTTAATTAATTAGATTTAATTATGCCACTTAATTGTTTAATTGAAGTTAATTCTATATATTCCTAAATGGTATTATTTAATTTTGACAATAAATCTAAAATCCTATGAATATCTGATTAAATTCTTATTTAATTAATTAAAGCAAGTTGTCAATTTTTAATAATATTGTTTTTGAATAAAAGTTTGATTAAATGATTGATTAATCCATAAATCAATTGTTTTATTTTTCAAAATCAGTTAAGTTGGAAATAAATCACTTTATTATTAAATTAATTCATAAATAAATCATGCACAATCAAAAAAGCAGACAACTATCAATTAAAACTAAACTCTATTTTGAGTTCAACTCTGCTTTTTCATGTTTTTGTGAGTTAAATATCCTTTATTTAAAAATAACTCAAAAATCAACTTGAGTTATTTGAGTGATTTATGGCTTTTTTCCCATGCACCTCCAAAGCCCTGGATTTCTATAAAATCAAGGCTCAGCTCTTAACAAATCATCCACAAGAATTGTATAATCACACTCCTGAATTGGAGACTAAAGAATCATCTTTGCGAATCCAAACTTTGTGAGATCAATATTGCATAGTTTTTTTCATATCATATTAGTTTTCATTGTTAGATCATTTAGCATATCATAGCATATCAATTTTCATATTATCATAGATTCATATCAAGTTTTCATTATCATATTATTGCATAGAAATATCAAAAAGATAGATTAATTACATACATTCCATATCTAGATTTTGCATTCAAATCCTTCATTTAGGTGTTGTCAAGGTCACTGATCTCGATAACAATCTAAGAACATCATACTCACACCTATTAGAAGGCAGTAAATCGCTTGGTTAGTTTAGCTTTCAATTCATTGCACGATTTCATTTTTGCTAACCTCTAATGTTTTACTGAAGTGTTGTGTCTACAGAATAGGTACAAAATTCACACACACATTTTTGGCACCCACCATGGGGCCCTGAAATAGGTTTCCAATTCAATTCTATCAATTTCTATCTTTTTCTCCTTGGTTTCTATGCAAAAACTATGATTTTTAATTTTTGTCCATACAATCTTCATACGAGTTTCTAAAAAAAGTCATTTCACACTGTACCAACTATCGTATGATAGTCTATCAGTTTGAGGATCATGTTGTACTATACACATTGTCATTTGAAAGTTCAATTTTCATTTCACAGAACACCCAGTGTCGTACGAGTTTCTGGACTGTCATCTAGGAGCATACCCACTGTCATACAAGTTTTAGACTATCATCTGGTGATAGACCCACTAGCGTACAAGTTTTGGCATCAGATTTCAACTATCATTTCATTTTTCAGGGCAGTTTGTCATATTTGGTTTTTAGATTTTGACTAACGGCTAATCTTAACAATTGAAATTCTCTATTTTTTATTGACTCCTGCTGGTTTTGATTGGAAAAAGTGCAAGAATTGCTAAAAACAAGTAAAAATCTACTAAGCACATTGTGAGGAATTTAGGTAATCTTCTCAGCTAATAAGACTTTGATTTTGGATCTAAAACGAACATCTCATGTGTCTAGCTTGAGTGACTTTTATTGCTTTCCTATCACAAACTTCATTTGGGCTATAAAAATGAACATAGTTTGCTCTCAGCATCTTTGTTACACATAGTAATTAGGCCCCATGAACACTATTTGTGGATCTTGAGAGAGTGGGTTTCTAGTGAAACTCTTCTCAATGAAGGATCCCTTGTAGGTGGGGAGGATACTGAGGGAGTCTCACGTTCCACTAGATCCGTGTGTCTTCAACTTTTGATCAAGGCATTCTCTCTCCAGAGAGGTTGATAGATCATAAGGGGTTGACATCATAGATCTTTGTGAGATAATCTTGGTCTTAGCATGTCAGATTAATCTGTCTGCTTTGTTTGGGTTAAAAGTGAAAAGGCTAGGGGATTATGCTCTACTTCCTTTTTGGATAGTACCAGAAACCCAAATCCTTGAATCTAGAACCAGTCTCCATGTGGTATATCTTGTGAGTCACCTTTAGAGAGGGTTAACCGTAGTGGACATTCCCTTAATTGGGTCAACCAAATTGACAGAACCTCAAGCGGTAATAGCCATTTTCACCATGGTAGTGACAACCACTATATAAATGTCCTGTTGGAAGAAATCTCCATAGGTGTGGTCTCTTGTTGGGCTGTCAAATCTCCCTAGCAAATCTTGAAGATTAAGTTCTCAGACTGTGTCAAAACCTCGGTGCACCTGGATTAGAGTTCACCCCTTTGGATCATAAAAGTTGCAAATTCTAACCATTACTAAAAACCATAGCGAGGCCAAATTTTCAATTTCAAGAATATGTGTGTTATTGCAAAACTTTTTGGAACATACACAATTAGCGCTTCTGAGGATTAGAATGAATAAAATCACTTGATTGTTCATGCACAAGGTTGCTTTTTCCCTTGTTCATTGTTTTCAAACATGCTTGAAATCACTTGCTTGCTATTTTGTGTGCTTTTTTATCTATCTAGTTACTGAAAATGAACAAATCTGGTCTACTCTTTGAATCTAAACAGTACAATTTGCAAACAATCTGAAACTAAAAACCCTAAATTTGCAAAATTTGAAGTGAAATTCCTTTCTGGAGTCAAAAGTCATCTCAGGAGGTTAGAAAGTCATATGAGTTTTTGTCAAATGTCATTTCATCACTGCCCAACTATCATATGGTAAAGAACCTAGTGTCATACGAGTCTTTCTGCTAGTCAATTCAAAAAGTCAAATCGTGCTAGCAACTATTGTGTGAGTTTTGCAACTGTCGTATGAGCTTTTCAACTATCATTTCATAGCATACCCACTATCATATGAGTCTATAGAGTGTCATTTGGGAAAATTTTGAAAGTTGTTAGAATTGCTAGATACTTAGCTTTTTAGCCTATTTTCAGAATCTGTTGAACAAATCACTGTGTCAGGAATAGAGCAGCAACTACTGAGAATCTAATCATTTTCCTAAAGAGGTCTTTTGAATCTGATTTAGCCTTCTATTTAATCAATTTGAGTCTTTATCATCTTGTGTCAAAACCTTATCATAACTATCAATCTTCAATCAATCATCAAAATGACTAAGTGTTGTGATATCTTGTTTGCTATCTTTTGGGCAATCTACCCATACATCCAAGGCATAATATCCTTCACCCACGTCTAATCGAATCTTCAAATCAATCATAATCTTGACAAGGTTGTGTCATCTGATTTTCTTGCATCAAATCATTCTTCAGTTGTCTTCATCTTATTGTTTTGCTTCAACCAAGGTTAATGGTGGGAGCTAGAGCTTCCTCCCATAAGAAATCTGGGGAAATATCTCATACTTTACCTTTGACTCACATAGGTCCAACTTTTGAGCAACTCCATGATTCTAGTCTTTATGAAGACAATGATACTAGCAACCTTTGATTAAAAACTAGTTACATTCCTCCTTCATCAACTCGTGGAGGTACCCAACAAACCCCACATCAATCTATTCCAGGGAATCCACAAATTCCTACCATGTCTCAAGGAGGGACAAACTTTGGCTCTCAAAGAGCTCAATCTCAACATGGTGCAGATTAGAAACCCACTCCTGAAGAAATTTCTCAATATTAAAATGATGATAACTTCAAATGAATGATGAAGCATTTCTTGAAAGAAGATAGAGAGGCATACTCTTTACAATTAGCTCATCAAGGAGCTAAACTTCCTCCCAACTTTAATGTTGAAGATATTATTATGCATGAGGAAGAAACTCCATTCATAGCTATGATGAAACAAATGCATGCCATGCAAGTCAAACTTAACAACCTTGAAAAAGAAAAGGAACCCAAGGAGTTCTCCATGGAGGCCCTATGTCCTTTTCCATTTGACAAAGACTTGTACATGCCAGCATTCCAAAAAAGAGTGGAGATGCCTAAGTATGATAAGTATGATGGACACTCAGATCCTCAAGATCATGTTAGAGAATTTTGTACACAATCTATGGAGTTCATGCATGACCCAACCTATCTGATGCGTCTCTTCCCTCGATCTCTAGGGGGAGCAGCCATCCACTAGTTCTCTAGATTGCCTTCTACTCTCAAAAATTTTGAGGATTTGATCAAATTATTTTATCAGAAATAATCCTACAATATTCAACATCCAGTCACCATGATTGATATCTGTAATCTCAAGCAATATCCAGGGGAACCATTCCTAACATTTCTCAAGAGACGGATGAAGAATTTCTCTCTATATCCCAGACCTATTCCAGAAATAGGATAACTAAAAATCCTCATCAATAACCTTGTTCCAGAAATCAATTATCCTCTACAAATGCAAGATCATACATCTTTTGATAAGATGGTGGACAATGCTATCAAAATTGAAAAAGTGCTTGTGAAAAAAGGAGAAATCACACTTCAAAAAGACAAGTATGAATCAGGACCCAGTTCTAAAGACAAGAACAAAAATTGGAACAAGAACAAAGGCATCATCACAGATGGCATTGTTGATACTATCCGTGCCCCATCAAAGGCACCAGCCTACAACCTAACTCTTGGTTCCCAAGCCATTAAAGCTTCAGAACAAAAGTCATCCAAACCATTTCAAAAGAAGCCAGAATACAAATCTTGGGATAAACAGTGAAATTTCACTCCTCTTGGAGAATCTTTAGAATCAGCTATGAAAACTCTACTGGATAATAACATCATCTCTTTTCCAGCAATCCAACCACATGATTATGGGCCTAAGCCAAAATGGTGGAGAGAAAATGAATTATGTGATTTCCATCGAGGTAAATGTCACAAAACTAATAACTGCTTACGGTTGAAGCACACCATTCAAGATCTGATCGATAGGGGAGACATCATAGTTGACAATCCTAAGAGAAATAATGATCATATAGCATTCACAGAACCATTTTTGAAACATAGTCAAGAAGTTTAATCTTCTCAAACTAATATGGGGGCAAAAGTCAATTATGCTTACCCTGGAAATAATGCTGTCATCAATATGGTTGAACCATGTCTCTCTAAAAGTTGCAATGTCATGACAATTGTATGAAGAGAAAGAGATCATTCCTTAGCTAATGTAGTTACTCGATCACAAGCTCAGGTACATCTAAAAGGAAAAATCCTAGATTCATCTAATGTCCCTAAGATACCCTTCAATCTTTCATTTGCTTTCAAACAGAAGGTTGCTTCCAAATCTTCCAATCCAAAGGATACAAGGCCTACATCTTATAGCATTTTTCAACAACTCTAGCACACTAATGCAAAAATATCCATGTTTGAGTTACTTCAGATCTCTCTAGCTCATAGAGCTATACTAGACAAAGCTTTGCTCAGTTCCAATGTTCCTGATGACCTTGATTTAGACAGGTTCCAGACTATGGTTGGACATCTTACATCTCCACAATATATCTCCTTTTTAGAGGAAGATGACAACTCTTTGAGTCACCCACATAACCAGCCCTTGCATATAGAGGTCTTGATCTAGAACCATAGAGTCAAACGTGTGTTGATAGATGGGGGCACTGGCCTAAACATTTGTTCTTACAGCTTGATCACACAATTGGGATTTTCATAATTGGCTATTGATCCTTGAAAGAAGATAACCATAAAAGCCTATGATGAACAAGAAAGATCTTCTAAAGGTACCATTGTCTTACCGATTTGAGTGGGTCTAGTTATCAAAGATACCATCTGTCAAGTGCTTGATCTACCTTTGGCCTACAACATCCTCCTAGGGAGACCATGGATACATGAAATGCAAGCTATTCCTTCTACATACCATCAATGTTTGAAGTTTCCTTATGAAGGAGTAGAGGTTACTATCCCTGTAGATCTGAATACAACTTGCAATACCTTGGAGGAAAGTGCAGATAAGCTTGTGCCTAATAACATAGAATCTTCCATTGAACCAACTAAAGAAGCATCCACATCTAAAATGGAAGACATTGCTAAAGAGGTCAATATCAAAGAAAATGGGATGGGAGAATATATTATAGAGCTAGTCTTATCTTTGACATCTCTCCCTATCTCACCTAAGTCTTATGGACAATCTTTGAAATAGTCCAAGCCCAAACCTAAGGAACCTCTTGAAGCATATAAAAAGAATTTTATGGTAGAACAAGTATCCAAGCAAGAGTTTGAAGAGGATGAAGTTTTCCTATCATGGCTATACAAAGATGAACCTGAATCCCACAATGTTCAAACTAGTGACTCTACAGCACCACAGATCCCTTCTAAGTCATACGGTCCAAGAAATAAATTGATAGCTAAGATGGGATATCCAGGTCAAGGACCTCTAGGAGTCAGAGGAAAAGGTCTTGAGGAACCTCTCCCACATACTGGTAGAGCAAATAAAGACAAAGTTGTCTTAGGCTTTAAAAAGAAACCCTTCCACCTCAAAGGTAATTGTTCTTATGTCATAGAGCAAATTGCACTAGGAGAACCTCTTCTTAAGAAAGAAGAAATAGAACCATCAGATAGTGATTTAGATAGCTTAGAACTCATCCCCTATGAAAAATTTCCTAAGGAGATCAAAGACCTTCTTGATGATAAAAATGATCCAATCAAAAGAATTAATGTAGTAGAAACACAAGAACCTACTATCAATCAAGAGATAGTTGCAACAGAAGAACCAACTAATCTTGAAAAAAATCAAGAAGAGGGAAGTGGTAGTGATTTTGAGACAGATTCCCATGAGTATGAATTCAAATCAGAAACTGAGGGTAACCCTTCTCAAGGTATTCACCCTAATTTTACTCATGTTCTAAGATTTCCTAGAGATCCTAAATCAGAAGATGAATCTAATGACTATGAATGGGGAGTCATTCCAAAACTAGATGATCTTGTCATAGAGAAACATGTTGATATTATTCACCAATATGCACCTCAACCCAACGTAAGTCTAGAACGAAATGATGAACCTATCGAGTATGATCCACCTATGGCTGAATTGGACTCCCATGATGACATTGAACCTATTCACAAATTGAATGTCTTAAGTTTTAATATCACCTTTGAACTCAAGCATTAGGTTAGGACCAATGATGACATATCCATATCCATAAACACTATCTCCCAATCTTTCCCTACTTTGACTATCCAATATCCAGACCTTATTGATCAAACCTCCACAAATCTGAGCCATGGTATTTATACCTTCCTAAATGTCTATGCCCTTGCTTGCTACCTAAATGTAGTTGAGCCTATGAGGACTTCCATCAGTGAACCAAGCATTAGCATGATAGAGTCAGACATCAAGTATCTTAGTCAAAAAAATAAGAATAAGAATAAAAAGAAAAGGAGTTTTGAGGGTGAAAACCACTTTGTGGCAGTCTCAAAACCTATAGAAGTAAAAATAAAAGATGTATCCAAAGGTGAAAACCTCTTAGAGGCACCTAAGGATGAGATATTTGATGTCCTTCTGAGTCATTTACAAGATAGATCTCCAGTTCTAATTGAGCCCACTCAATCCATCTATTTGGGTACAACAAAGGAACCATAATTGGTACATGTAGCACAATCATTATCAGAAGAAGAGAAGAAAAATTTTCCTACATTCCTAATAGAGAAAAAGATCAAATTTGCATGGAAATACTCAGATATGCCAGGGTTGGATCCTAGGCTTATCATGCACCATTTATCTATAGCTCCTAATGTAAAACCTGTCAAGCAAAAATTGTGAAAGATGCATCCTCATGTTGCACTCTTGGTAAAAGATGAATTAGAGAAGCTCCTAAAAGCTAGATTCATCTGAGTTATTGACTATATAGAGTGGATCTCTAATATTATACATGTTTCTAAACCAGATGGTTCAATCAGTGTGTGCATAGACTTTAGAGATGTGAATAAAGCGTGCCCTAAGGATGATTTTCCACTACCTAACATTGATATGATAGTGGACATGACTGTGGGTTTTGAGATGTACTCTTTAATGGACATTTTTTCTGGATATAACCAAATAAAAATTGCTCTAGAGGATCAAGAGAAAATAGTTTTCACATGTGCATGGGGTACCTTCTGTTGGAATGTCATGCCATTTGGGCTTAAAAATGTGGGTGCTACATATCAAAGAGCAATGACATCTATTTTCCATGACATGATGCATTGAACTATGGAAGATTATGTTGATGACACATTAGCAAAATCTATGATCAGAACTAAACATCTAAAGGACTTGAGCAAGATTCTAGATAGAATGGAAAAGTTTAGTCTTCGACTAAATCCTAAGTGTGCTTTTGGTGTCACTTCTAGAAAGCTTTTGGGATACATAGTCTCAAAGAAGGGCATTGAAGTTGATCTAGCTAAGGTCAAGGCTATAATAGAGATGCAACCTCCCAAGAATATCAGTCAGATGAGGACATTGCAAGGAAGAGTTCAATCTATCAGAAGATTCATATCACAGCTAGCGGACATATCATAGCCTTTTACAAAAATATTATATAAAGGTGTGACCTTTGCATGGAATGAAGAATGAGAGAAAAAATTTAATCATATCAAACAATATCTATCAAATCCTCCTATCTTGATGCCTCCTATTCACAAGAAGCCATTGATCTTATATGTCTCCACAATAGATACATCACTGGGGGCATTGCTAGCACAACATGATGAAGATAAAAAGGAAAGAGCTATATACTACATTAGTAGAACATTGGTGACATATGAAAAGAACTATTCAATGATTAAGAAAGCTTGTCTAGCTGTGATCTTCACATCATAGAAACCGAGACACTACATGTTAGCTCATACCACTCAATTGGTAGCCAAGATTGATCCACTAAAGTACCTACTAAGCAAAGATGCCCTCACGGGTAGATTAGCTAAATGGGTCATGCTCGTAAGTGAATTTGACATTGAATATGTGGAAAGAAAGGCTATCAAAGGATAGGTTATTTCTGATCAATTAGTAGATGCACCTATGATTGATGATAAACCAATGCAAATGGAATTTCTAGATTCCTCTATCATGACTCTTTCTTCTAGAGAATG
Source organism: Chamaecyparis obtusa (assembly GCA_027943335.1). Taxonomy (NCBI): domain Eukaryota; kingdom Viridiplantae; phylum Streptophyta; class Pinopsida; order Cupressales; family Cupressaceae; genus Chamaecyparis; species Chamaecyparis obtusa. Next base: position 54,699 of record BSBK01009176.1, read on the forward strand.
GCAGTTATTCTTTGATGGCTCCTATACACAGAATGGATCTAGAGTAGGCATATTGTTCATAACTCCTCAAGGATACTCAATCCCAAAAGTATTTAGATTAAAGTTTCCTTGCACAAACAATATTGCAGAATATGAAGCCCTTTTGAGTGGTATGAAAATAGCAATTGAATGGAGAGTAACAGAGCTACACATTCATGTAGACTCTCAACTTGTTATTCATCAAGTCAATGATGTGTACCAAACTAAAGATGAAAAGCTCATTCCTTACAAGAGAATGGTAGATGATTTAAAGAAGTATTTCATATCTATCACATTTGAGAAAATTCCTAGAATGGAGAATAAGGTTGCTGATGCAATGGAAACATTATCTACTTTATTACAGTAGCCTGAACATGAGCTACGCTATGAGTTCTTGGTGGAAGCACTATCTTATCCTGCATATGATTTCCCTGAAACCCGCATGATCTGCACTGTTGTTGGTCATGATTCATCCAGATACAAAAACCTATTCTCCTATCTCCAAGACCAAATCATTCCGAATACCTTCAACCACCATGAGAAGAGATACCTTATCCGTAATGCCTCCTGATATGTCATCGTTGGTCATGATCTATACAAACGAGGTCTAGATGATACACTACTTAGATGTTTAGAATGGGAAGAGTCTCAATGTACATTAGAGGAAGTCCATGATGGTATTTGTGGGTCACACTCAAATGGTTTAACACTAGCTCAAAAACTTATTAGGGCTGGGTACTATTGGACTGAAATGGAGAAAGAGTCTATCAAGTTTGCTAAGAACTGTCAAAAATGCCAAGTGCATGGAAACTTAATTCATGCTCTAGGGAGAGATCTAATTCCCTTTACTACACAATGGCCTTTCCATCAAATCTTATTGGGATGATTCATCCTCAGTCTTCTAATGGATATACCCATATAATAATAGCTACAAATTATTTTACAAAATGGGTAGAAGCAGTCCCTTTGACACAAGCAAATGGAAAGAAAATATCTATGTTCATATTGAACTATATCATATGTAGATATGAGATTCCTCATTCCATAATCATAGATAATGGTGGACAATTCAAGAACAAAGACCTAGATGATCTATGTGCCAAATTCAAGATCACACAACATTGGTCTTCTATCTACTATCCCCAAGGGAATGCACAAGCAGAGGCATCTGATAAGAATCTATTGAAAATCTTGCATCGAACAGTTAATAAGATAGGAAGAGACTAGCATCTCATAATCAATCCAGCTCTTTGGGCCTATAGAACAAGTATCAAAACACCTACTAGGGCTACACCTTTCGCTTTAGTTTATGGGTCTGAAGCGGTACTACCTATTAAGGTTGAAATCCCATCCCTAAGAATCAGAATGCATAGTTTAGTAACTGATGATGACTACAGAGTGTCTAGGTTGCAAGAACTTAAACTACTAGATGAGTGTAGACAAGTAGTGTATGATCATCTCAGAGTATATCAAAAGAGAATGTCTAGAGGTTACAACAAGAAAGTCAAACATAGAGAGTTTCAGGTTGGTGATCTAGTCTTGAGAGAGAATCCTAAAAATCAATCACATAGAGAATGCATGGGGAAGTTTGAACCCAACTGGCTGGGTCCCTTTGTAATCACTTCTACTTTTGTCTCTAGTGCCTATCAACTCTCAACGACTGAAGGAGAACAGCTCCGAGAACCAATCGACGTTCTCCATCTGAAGAAACTCTACACCTAAGGCATTTAGTCTATGGTAAAATGTCTTGAAAAAATCTTAAAAAGTCCTGAAAAAATGAACATCTTGGTGAAAACCTAGCCATAGCCACCTTGATGATTCACAAAAAAAAAAATAAAAAAATCAAAAGTACAAAAAAATTGAAAAAATGAAAAATACAAAAAAATGAGAAAAAAAAAGTGCCTTGGTGAAAACTTGAAAATAGGCACCTTGGTAGCAAAAATAGAATCTCTGCCAAGATGGTGAAAACTTGACAAATGGGCACCACTTGTTTCAAAATGCTCCATCTATCAGTGCAATCTTGGTCTTTCCCATCTTTCAGTTTTGTTTTAGTTTGTACATATGTCCTTGTTTGTTTCTGCATTCCTGTTATTCAATAAGTCAGTTTGTACACCAATCAGCTCAAGCATCTGTATCCTATCAATGCTTAAAACTTGGGGGCAATCAATGTCATATCCTATGGTCTCCCATGTATCTGAGACATTTCATATCTAGTCAGAGTCCTTTGAAGCTTCATTTGAGTCAGTCAGTTAGTCTCGTCTCTAGAAAGGATTTTGCATCTACAACAACATAATCAAACATCAAACTGAAAACAATCTATGCTTTTTACATGCTTTTATCTCCTTGTATGCTTACTGATTCGCATTGAGATTTTTGCATATTATGATCCTTCGAGCTCTTCGATGATTTCCTTTATAGGATTTAGAGAGTGATGACTGGGGGCATAATCTTTTCTTTGTTTTCTACTTGTATGTGAAAATCTAACAACTTTGGAAATTTTGGATTGAAATGGTGTCCAACTGTAAGAGCCTCTATCTTGAATTGGATGGCCATGTGTACCTCAACCATTGATACCTAGAAAATTCAAGGAAGTTTGATCTAACTATTGTCTTTTTGAGTGAGTTCTTTCTCCTACTATGAAATGCGATCTTACCTAAGGATGTGAACGATAAAGGGTCACTACCGGTAATTCACATTGGATTTAGAATGATCTCTTGACTATTTGATGTGTTTTTCATGCAAGGCATATTTAGGTCATCATGACATTTATGTTTTGATGCTTATACAAATTGCTATATCAAAATGGACATGATATTCAGGTCATCCTGGTGCTTGTGCCTTGGTGCTTATATGTAATCTGACATTCTGAAAATAAAATCAATATTCATATGTCCATGGTTGCCTAATCAGTGGGTGTTGTATTGATTCATGCACATAAAAATCAATATTCATATGTCTATGGTTTCATAACTAGTGGGCATTGTATTGATTTATCCAGTTATCTAAAAGTTCAATGATGAGAATGACTAACACATGATCAGTGACTAGGTCCTAGGTCTTAGGTTGCATTTCGTTCTACATGTCTCTTTGCATATTGCATGTTTGCATGATCTCACAATGCTTGGCTAAACTTCAATGCTCAAACAATTCTTCAAATCACATCTTCAAATCTAACAAGAGCTAAATCTCGCATGAAGGTTCCTCCAACGAAACAAGTAGAATCCTTTTTCGAGATCAAAATCAAAATCTACGATCATTCATTTTGTTAACCACTTGCATAATCAACCTTCAATCACCATAGAAATCCAGTATTCAACTTAACTAATTATCTTACATCAAACTATCAAAATTTCAACTTGGTCAACCATGGTCAACTCATGGTCACACCTAGTCAAACTTGGTCTTCTGGACCTCTAAACGATGCAGAATGCATTCTCGAACATGTATAACCACTTCTCAAATCAATTAACATGCTTCTAAACTATCAACACTGACTTTTCTTGTTAGATTTCAATTTTAATCCCGAAGGGGGCATGGTATTGCACATCATCAAAGTCTGTAATCTAAACTTGAATCATATCTTTCATCAGTAATCAAGACAACCATGTCTAGTTGCTGATTTATTAAAAGTCCTCATCGCTCGGGACAAATCAATCATCACTTGGGGCATATCAGATTGATCAAGATCCATATCAATCTGGTATTCTCTTAATCTTGTAAACTGTATCAATTTTCATAACCATCAGTTCATTAGTGTTATTTCCTTGGTTCTTTGGTAACTGAAGGGTTTAGATGTGATACCAATGTAGTTCTTCTAAGACAATCGAGTCTGGAATCGGTCACTCACTTCTTCACAATCATAAGGTTCAGAATCAGGCATTTTGGTGCTTTTGTTTCATTGGTTCATTTCTGTTATAGTGAACATTATCTTTGGTCATTCAGGACCTATTATCTTCATATGAAACTTCAATCATCTTCCGCTTCATATCAATATGAATTTCAAATATCAGTTTCATATCTTTATCATACACAGACTATCTTTGAACCACTGTGCTTTACATAGTAATTCAAAGAGGGGCAAAATGTAATACCCCAAAAATGGGCTATAAGTTCATTAACCTCCTACATCAACATATCAAATGAAATCAACATCAAAGTCCTAACCTAAGGCACATCTGAACATCATCGAATCCTAATTGATTATCATAAATTCTGCATCGGGGAATATTCCTAATTATCGTAATTATCTTTGATTTAATGATTATTTGGTGATAAATCCAATTTATCCTAAAGTTTGATTAATTGAATATTCTCAATATTTAATTAATTAGATTTAATTATGCCACTTAATTGTTTAATTGAAGTTAATTCTATATATTCCTAAATGGTATTATTTAATTTTGACAATAAATCCAAAATCCTATGAATAATTGATTAAATTCTTATTTAATTAATTAAAGCAAGTTGTCACTTTTTAATAATATTGTTTTTGAATAAAAGTTTGATTAAATGATTGATTAATCCATAAATCAATTGTTTTATTTTTCAAAATCAGTTAAGTTGGAAATAAATCACTTTATTATTAAATTAATTCATAAATAAATCATGCACAATTAGAAAAGCAGACAACTATCAATTAAAACTAAACTCTATTTTGAGTTCAACTCTGCTTTTTCATGTTTTTGTGAGTTAAATATCCTTTATTTAAAAATAAATAAAAAATCAACCTAAGTTATTTGAGTGATTTATGGCTTTTTTTCCATGCACCTCCAAAGCCCTGGATTTCTATAAAATCAAGGCTTAGCTCTTCACAAATCATCCACAAGAATTGTATAATCATGCTGCTGACTTGGAGATTGAAGAATCATCTTTGCGAATACAAACTTTGTGAGATCAATATTGCATAGTTTTTTTCATATCATATTAGTTTTCATTATTAGATCATTTAACATATCATAGCATATCAATTTTCATATTATCATAGATTCATATCAAGTTTTCGTTATCATATTATTGCATAGAAATATAAAAAAGATAGATTAATTGCATACATTCCATATCCAGATTTTGCATTCAAATCCTTCATTTAGGTGTCATCAAGGTCACTGACCTCGATAACAATCTAAGAACATCATACTCGCACCTATTAGAAGGCAGTAAATCACCTGGTTAGTTTAGCTTTCAATTCATTGCACGATTTCATTTTTGCTAACCTCTAATGTTCTACTGAAGTGTTGTGTCTATAGAACAAGTACAAAATTCACACACACAATCCCTACCACAGTTTTTACCTTCTAACAAGGGTTTCTGCATTACCAAAATACTTGTGTTATGTGATGATGATTTCATGTTATTTACTTTGATAGGTAAATGAATGAATGATGTATGCAATGGATTCAAGTAATAGTTGAAGGTTACTATTATTTGTTGTTCAAGGTTTGAAAGGTTTATGAGTTGAAATATTTTGTGGGCACTGATTGACCTCTCCCCTCTCAGTACCCTATCTCTCCAATCCCAACAACCTAGTAAGTGTTGAGTTGCCCAGTGTTGGCCGAGTGTTCCTGTATGTGTCAAGCTATCTAGTGTTGGTCGAGTGTGGTTTGAGAGGCCTAGTGAGGTAATGGAAATATATAAAAAATGTTCAGGAATATGATATTTTTCTTTGTATCTTCGTTGGATTTTTCCTTTATATTTCCTCCATAATTCCCTTATTCTTGATTCAGTTCTATAGGAACTTCTATCTGATCAGATTTTTGCAGTATTGAGGCTTGTAACCTTGATCAATTGGATAAATATCTCCACCAACACCTACCAAACCTCTACATCAAATATTTTGTCTTTCTTATCATGCTTCAAATGAGACTTGTTTTCTTAAGCATAGTCAATAACCATTTATCATTAAAATATTCTTAGAACCAATAACCATGATTACCAATAACCATGACATTCTTGTTGTTTTTATATCTTCAAACAAAGTTCTTGTCTGCCATATGATAGGAAGTAACCTCAATAACCGTAGCATACAAAAGACATGACAAAACATGTTCAATACATTAGCACCATTCTTTAGAATAATAATTGACTTGTAAACACCATGTTGCAACCTTAATGAGCTGAAAACCTTTTGACATCATGTAAAAACCAAAGCTACAAACAAATGCCACATAAGCATTAAGCTAAAAAAAATGGTGAAGTCAAAATAAATAGTCATAGTCAATTAATCCCTAAGACTATTTCACATTAAAAATAATAATCCATTTCCTATTTAAGATAATTACACTATTTCAACCCAAAATGTCGAATAACATCAAAAGTACAATAAATGGAAGTCAACCAAACCATCTAAAGTACATATTAATCCATAACAATTACAAGTGAAATAAATACATCAAAGATGTCGACCAATATGTCATCCATCATCCATCGTGAATATGCAAAATAAATTAGTTACATGACCCATAGGTCGCTATGGAAGAAGATATCAATATATTCTATTAGAGTGTCTATTGTCCATCTGCATTCTCCGGTCTCCTAAGCCATCAGAAAATTGTCCGTCCACAAATCTTGATATGAAAATGTGGTCCAAGTACTTTTTTCACCTAACCATGGAGTTGTTAGCTCCCCCAGAGTACATCCTGAAAAGAAGAGTGCACCGACCCTGCATGAGGAGCCTAGAAATTCAACAATGATGGATGCAAAGGAATTTGGTGCAAGCTATGAACTATCTACTTTCCTTATAATTCTAAGTAGAATTAACACACAAATGGAAGAGAGAATAAAACTAATAACCAACACATTTACAGAAACATATGCAAGAAAGATTTTTCCAAAGAAATTGAAGTACCAGATTTCTACTGGTAAGTAGATTAAAAAAAATATCTACCCTTCTCCAATTTTCCATATTTAGCACCCTTTCCATATATCATATTTTCACAAAAGAAAGAATAAAAGATAACACATCTTTCCATAAGACAAGGATAATTCATATATCTCATACACATGTTTCTAAGATTATAATAATAAACTTAAATCTTTTCCAAATCAAATAAGAATTCTTAATATTATGTAATCATAAAATTTTTAGTACATCATAAAAAATTCACTCATTATTAAAATAAATCTGAATTTAAAATCAAAATATAAATGTTCCTAAAATAATTTTATAGAAAAGAAAATACTACTCTGAATCATCACACATAAATTTTTTCGGCAAGCCACATCATCTAAATGTATTTTAATTTTATATTATCCCAACCATAGAAGGAATGTTGCCTTAGTTTTCTCCATCGCAGAAACTTAATAAGGATTTTTGCCTCCGCATGAAGAAATGTTTGTCCTATCCTCTACCCATTGAATTTAATTTTGTGACAGTCATCTTCTCTTCTATCTCTCTCAACATATCAAGACCAATAATGATCCTATCAACTACTCTATCCCAACTAATAGGAGTGTGAAAATTCCATTGATAAAGTGCCTCAAATGGTGCCATTCACAATGATGCATGGTAAGATTTGTCCTAGGAAACTCTACCAATGGAAGATACTATTCACACTTGTACTATTGATCCATGTAGTCCACACAGAGTAAATCTTCAATGACTTGATTTAATCTCTCAAATTTCCCATCGATCTATAAATGAGAGGTGATGCTAAAATTCAATTGAGTACCCAAAGAAGCATTCAATTTTGTCCAAAACCTAGATGTTCTTTGAGGGTCTCTTTCAGATATGATGGTCTCAGGCACACCATACAGTCTGAAAATATCCTGAACAAACTTCTTGGCCAAATCCAATGATCCATTTGTCAAGCTCCTTAGAATAAAGTGAGCTACCTTGATTACTTTATTAACTACAACCAAGATCACATCATGTCTACATCGTGTCATGGGTAAAAGTTGGATAAAATCCATACTGATGAATTTCCATTTATACTTTGGTATATCATGTTGGTACAAAATTCCAACTGGGTGGGCATGCTCATCATTGACTCACTAACATTATAAACTATTGGAAAGTTGTCTATATTTAACTATATGACTATATATAGTGTTTTCATTATGGAAACAAAGTCATATAGTAGTTTGGAGTCAGTGCACCAAGTGTAAAGATCAGAAATCAGTTAAGTGTTGAATACTGGACAACATACAGAGTTCCTGCAGCTCAGAGCACTTGCACACATGCGTACGGATGAATTATGGTATGCACCCTAGAAGTTAAGGTTGTTAGAATATATTATTACTTAGTCTAAGATCGCATAAGTAGATATGAAAAGATGTGAAAGTTACAGTCAGTTGAAGTTGCACAGCTAGTGTGTGCTAGCAGAGAACAGAGCATAGAGCCGACAGTGACTATTTTGGTTTGTGATTGTAAATTAATGTTGTAGAGGCTATGCACCCATTGTATTTAGGCTACCGACATATGTGCATGTATAATTGTAAGCATGCTTAAGCCAATTCATTTGGAAGTGTTATTTTTAATTAGTTATAGGGCTAACCTAATTGTATATTTGATATGAGCACATAAATATAAGGTGCGCCCATTGTATTCAGTATGGAAGTGGAAATAGAGTTTTGAGAAGTAGAGAATAGGTATGTGAAGAGATCATATGATGTATTAGATAATTGCAAGAGGTCAAAGCATCAGCGCAGCAAAGGAACTGATCTAACAAGCAGTGTCACAGTGACAATTCACTTGTAGATATAGTGTGTATCTGATTCAGAAGGTTGTAGCCTTCATCATTTGAGAAGTGAGCTCTAGGATAGTGAGTCCACTACCCTAATAGGGATACTATAAAAGAATCCTAATAGGTTCCAACCCTTAACAAGGTCTACTATACTAAAGTATTTTAAAGCTACTCCTAACACGGTAAAGAATATTCTAACAAGGATCATAAAACACTAGTGTATATTATTAGTGGGTATCAAGTCCCACTAGGGTTTTTACCTATTTGGGTTTCCCCATAACCATATTGGTGTCATGTGTTGATTTCATGTTTCATGTTTATGTGAATTTTTAATTTAGTACTTAAGCATTTATAGTTTAGTATTTAGATTAAAGTGAAAAGTTAAAATATAGTGAACACTGATTCAAACCCCCCCCTCTTAGTAATCCCATTCCTAACAATTGGTATCAGAGCTCTGGTCCTTAGCAAAGAAGTTTAACCACTTGAGGAGATCATGGAAAAAGAATATTTGAAGAAGAATCTTGAAGTAGCTCTTGAAGACCTAGACAACATAGAAAGCAAAATTGAAAAACTAAAAGAAAAAGTCAGTGATGCTCAATTAGTTATCAAGAGACTAAGAAAAGATTTGAAGGGATGCTCTAACATTGATCTTGAAAAAAAAGTCAAGAAGTTGAATGAAGAAAATGCATCCGTAGTGAGTCAGCTTGAAGAACTTGATGACAAACTAATGAACAATCAAGATGTCTACAATGAACAAGTAAAGGAGAACCTTCAACTCAATGAAGAGTTAAGGGAAGAAAATTTGGAAATCTTGGATCTAAAGAATTGCAAAGCAAGATTTGAGTCTGAATTTACAGATGCAAAGAACCACATTGACAAATTGCACACTAGTTCTAATTTGATAGAATCTCAGTTGTATGTAAGAAGAGTCAAAGGAGACACTAGGTGCACTGGATACAATGAAGCACAAAATTAGATTGATAAGATGCGAGCAAGAAAGGAGACACAAAAGGAATCTACTGATACTGAGAAGACTGAAGATCAAACCAAAGACAATGGTAATCCTCCTAAAAATGAGTGCAATCCTATTGAACGCACCTATTTTGCATGTAACAAACATGGACACATTGCAAGGAACTGTACAGAGGTAAAACCTTTTAATGGTTATTGTTATACATGTAATAGATTTGGTCATAGAGCAATAAATTTCAAGACTAGTAAGAAGAACAAGATTCAACATAATCAAAGAAATCAGAATTAGACCAATGTAATAAGTTCTTAGAATGTTACATGTAAGATATGTAACTATAATGGTCATATAGAAAAATAATGTAGAATGGTGACTCATGTCAATGCACTAAGGAATAATAGACCTCTAGTGATTTGTCACACTTGTAACAAGGCTGGACATATCTCAAAGTTTTGTAGATCAAGGACGCAAGGTCAAGAAAGCCCTAAAAAGGTCGAAGAACCAGTTTTGGATCCTGAAGCAGATTTCAAGTTTTTGAAGGCATCAAAAGATGTGAGCATGATTTCATCAAATGGAAAGAAATAAAATGAGGATGGTAATATATTGGATGCATCCCTAGTGAACGCACCCTCTACATCTGGATGACTGGCCCTCAAGGTCATAGGGGGAGCTAATTTATCTCTAGACCCCTACGTGGCTGGTATACTCATCCCTAGAGTATGCACCTTTGGACTTAAGCTATTGGAGTGTATTGGAACCTTTGTGCAAGAGTGCACATGCTGATTGTTAGTAAAACTCAAGTTTGAAAATTTGAAGTGACAACCTGGTTTACATGAGTTGCATTAATGGTTAATGGAAAAATTCTTACTTTAAGTATATAGGAAGTTGTTTATTCACTCATTGCATTCATACTCAAAGTGATTGGAGAGAAGATTAAGCCTTGGAAGTTGTTGTGAAGATTTGGAGATTGAGCTATCAGTAATTGCAGTGCATTTGATCAATTGCAAAAACCCAAGCTCATTGCGCTAATTCAAAAACCATCAGACCATCTTAGAGATCATTTGGAAAGTGAATATCAAGTAAGTCATGGTCACTCCTATTGTTTTTGATGTTGTTGAGAAGAAGAGGTATATTTTTAAGAGGCACCTATTTAAATCAACCCTAGATGATTTAGAGGGAGCTTTCTCCCGCATGCTGATGGGTGTCATGCATGTAGAAGACATAAGGGCTTACATCTATTGTAAGAAGGAACCTATTGGACTGGATAGGTTAAGGGCACACATGGACACAATGTTAAAACTAGACAAAACCTTCATGGATGAATACACAAAATGGAATGATCACCCCATTGTTGAATATGCCATGGCATATGAATTCTATGAGGAAGAATGGATAAAGATATTGTTAAGGACAATCCATGATGATCTATTTTGGATTGGAGATGTACCAGTAAGAATAATAGGAGACCTAATTCATGAGATAATAGGCCTTTCTAAGGTAGGTGCCATCCTTCCTATGGGTAAGGATGTTAGGAAAATGGTGGAGCAAGTATGTAAATCCAGGAGTGATAAGCGCAACATGACCATTGAGCCTATAGAGTAGCCAGACATTAAGTTGTTGTCAATGATACTTGGTTATAGGTTTCATCACACCAGCAGGATGAATAGTGTGTCTATAGGCACTATTCTAGCAACCATTCTTCTTGTGCAAGAAGATGGAGAGTTCAGCTTGTGTGAGATCTTGCATGCATAGTTGATAGACAATATCAAAGCTATAAAACATGATAAGACTAAGGTATTTAGGTTTGGGTCCCTAATCATCTATATGTACCTTCATATAGTTGGTAAAGTGTTAGACTTGTATCTGGACAAGTCCATTCCTACCATGCCTCAGATATCAAACAAGGAAACCAAAAAAAGAACACTTAGAGATTACATTACCCTAGAATTGAATACTTTAAGAGAAAGAATGCAGATGAGGTACAAGATTCTTGAGAGTATTGTAGAAAAGTATAAGGATACAATATGCTTCATGGTGGAGATTGATCCTACATGTATGGAAGTTGTGGAACCTAGGACTAAGTGGATTCATCCACTTAGGTATGAGGTTGAAGAAAAAGTTCTTAAAGCTTATGCATAGGTACTGCTATTAACCCCTAACGATGTCAATGAACCTAGGTGGGGAACCTATGAAGAAAAGACTAGAGATGTTGATGCTAAGATGAACAGTGCTGCAACAAAAAGAAAGGTTGCAAAGGTCACATCAGAGATTCTAAGGATTCATGGTGTATCATAAGAAGACCTTGATAAAGTAAGGGATGAGAAGATTTCTCTAGAATTGAAGAGTGCAGTCGAAGAACAAGAAGATGCCAAGGTGAAAAAGATAAAAACTGAAAAAGATGACAGTCAGAAGGATAAAGAAGACAATACTCCTTCTTCGCCCAAAGATACTCCTCCAGAGTATAAGCCTTTATTCAAGAGGAAGAAAGAAGAAAGCACTAGTAATCCATCCTCGCAAGCATTAAGGAGAAATAAATAAACTCAAGCACCTCCTTAAGTAGGATTTAGACCTAGCCTCAAAGTTCTATATGCAAGAATTGTTGATGAGGGAAGGATTGATCAAATAGGGAATTTCTATGAGTCATACAGTCAGATTGATAAGTCTAAAATTCATGGTATGATTATCAAACATATGATAAAGTTCAAAAAGATAGTTCTTGAATTGAAAATAGAAATTTTAGATAATGTATGGGACATTTTAGAACATCTAAAGAGACAAGCTAATGAAGAAGACCTAAGGATCAGGGAAAAAGTGCTAGAAGACACTCTGCTTGTATGTTCTAAAGAAGAAAAGAAACTGATATTGAATTTGGTGAAGCCACACCTAAGAACTAAAATGAGGACTTTTCACATCATGAATAAATATTATGAGTTGATTATGAAGGGAACAAAGAAGGCCTTTGAAAAGGTGTTATTGGAGCAACAGATCAAACCACCCACTGCGCCCATCACTCATGCACCCATTAAGGAAGATAAAGTGGTAGAACCCATTAATATACCAATGAAAGGTCCTCGGGACTTAGCATCCATGTTAGAATCACCCAAAGATAGCACAATTATCATAGATAATGTGGAAATAGAGGACTTTTCACATCATGAATAAATATTATGAGTTGATTATGAAGGGAACAAAGAAGGCCTTTGAAAAGGTGTTATTGGAGCAACAGATCAAACCACCCACTGCGCCCATCACTCATGCACCCATTAAGGAAGATAAAGTGGTAGAACCCATTAATATACCAATGAAAGGTCCTCGGGACTTAGCATCCATGTTAGAATCACCCAAAGATAGCACAATTATCATAGATAATGTGGAAATAGCCATGGAAGCTATTGATAAGGAGTTGGACAAGTTTGAGGAAGCATTTGTCAGCACTGAGGAAGTAGAAATCTTATGCAGCAATACCCCTCCCACTCAGTAAGAAGAAGTAATCATAGAAAATATATCTGATGAGAAAGAAGAAGAAAAGAAAGGAGTAGAGGTAGAAAAGAAAGATGAATCTTCTGTTGATTTGGTCAAGGTGAAGCAAGAGGTGATGGATAACACTCCCATCACTCCCTCCTTAGCATTGTTGTCAAGTTTCACACCTGACACTAGCAGTTTGGACTCCTGGAAGAAGAAGACCTGATTAAGTTGAGCATCCTAGCTATGGAGAAGGCAAAGGAGAAGCAAGTAATGAGGAATCCTCTCCTAGTGGAATCAGTAAATATTTTGAACAATTTTCTTCTAGAGGATAAGAAAATGGTAAATGTACATTTAGTTGATGATGTGAGCACAGTCATCTCTCAGTTCAAAGTAAATTTTTCAAGCCTAGAAGAATCTGTGGCCATAGTGGCAAAGGATAAATACTTAAAGAAGAGACTCAATGAACTAATGAGTAAATTTGCACTAGACTTGAACTCTCTTAAGTCTAGTCAGGCATCATTGAAGGAGTTTGCAGATCAAGGAAGGAAAGTCATTGCAGAATCCATGGATCAAGATAAGTTCACTGATGCCCATCTTAAGAAGATAAAAAATGTAGAGGCAATGATTTAGAAGGTGAAGATTTCAATACTAGACACAACCACTAATGCAAACATGTCCAACAATGTCTATCGAGGTCAGTTGGACATAATTGAGAAGGAAAATAAAGAAATGGAGAAGATAAGGTCTAGACAAAATCAATTGAGGAACACTCTTGCACCCTCACTAGACATTCTTAGTCAAAACATAAAGGAGATTGATGCGACCATGATAACCTATGATCAAGGTCCAAGCATAGAATTGGAGAAGATGGAGAGGCTTCAATATGCATTATGCACCCATCTACAGATAGTGAATTCTCTAATAAACTTTTGGATGAAGGAGATCCAGAAACTCAAGATTGCATATCTGGATGTTTTCCCTCAGTAAGTGTATGTAGATAAAGTTTTTTGATGCACCTTTGTCATTAATTTCAAAGGGGGATTTGTATAGAATATGGATTATATAAGATGTATAAGGAGATATAAGAGTTTGTATAAAATGTATAGAAGACAAAAGTTTTTTGTGTAAAGGATCAGTTAGAGACTTGGCCATATTCCTTTGTTGCCATCAATGACAAAGGGGGAGATTGTTGTTAAGTTTTCTATACTAAAGTATATGACTAGATATAGTGTTTTCATTATGACAACAAAGTCATATACTAGTTTGGAGTCAGCGCACCAAGTGTAAAGATCAAAAACCAGTTAAGTGTTGAAGACTAGACAGCATAAAAAGTTCCCGAGCCCATGCATACGGATGAATTATGGTATGTGCCCTAGAATTTAAGGTTGTTAGACTATATTATTACTTATTCTTAGAGTGCATAAGTAGATATGAAAATATGTGAAATTTACAGTTAGTTGAAGTTTCACAGCCAGTGTGTGCCAGCAAAGAATAGAGCATACAGCCAACAATGACTATTTTGGTTTGCAATTGTAAATTAATGTTGTAGAGGCTATGCACCCATTTTATTTAGGTTTCTGACATTGTACATGTATAATTTTAAGCATGCTTAATCCAATTCATTTGGAAGTGTTATTTGTAATTAGTTATAGGGCCAACCTAATTGTATATTTGATATGAGCACATAAATATAAGGTGCACCCATTGTATTCGATATGGAAGTGGAGATAGAGTTGTGAGAAGTAGAGAAAAGGTATGCAAAGAGATCATATGATGTATTAGAGCTTTTCAAGAGGTCAAAGCATCATTGCACTAAAGGAATCGATCTGACAAGCAGTGTCATAGTGACAGTTCACCTGCATATATAGTGTGTATCTGATTCAAAATGTTGTAGCCTTCATCATTTGAGCAGTGAGCTCTAGGATAGTGAGTCTACTTCCCTAACAGGGATCATTGTAAAAGACTCCTAATAGGGTCCAACCCTTAACAAGGTCTACTATACTAAAGCATTGTAAAGCTACTCCTAATAGGGTAAAGGATCTTCTACCAAGGATCACAAAACACTAGTGCAAATTATTAGTGGGTATCAAGTCCCACCGAGGTTTTTACCTATTTGGGTTTCCCCGTAACCATATTGGTGTCATGTGTTGATTTCATGTTTCATTTTTATGTGAATTTTTAATTTAGTACTTAAGCATTTATAATTCAGTATTCAGATTAAAGTGAAAAGTTAAAATATAGTGAACATTGATTCACCCCCCCCATCTCAGTGTTCCCATTCCTAACATAAACACTGTGCTACAAAAGCTGACACATCTCACTTTAGCCTCGGCCAAAAATATAATGGCTTCAAATCATAAATCAGCTTGTTTACCCCTGGATGTTTGTAAAATGGAGTGTAGTGCATCTCTTATAAAACCAACTTCCTCAACCCTTCTTGGTCGGGAATATACATCCTATCTTGGTATCTTATGGTATCATCATCATGAAAAGTGTATCTGTCAAAGAGGTGATCTAATGGATCTATAAGAAATACTAATTTGACCATCTCATAATGGTCATTACCTAAAAAACTATGTAACACATGCTCTCTCAGTCATGTCCTAGAAGTAAAAATAGTAGAAATGTGCCTTCTTCTACTTAGAAAATCAGCTACTCTTTTCTCCTTTCCTTTAATTTACTCAATGTTGAATTCATACTGACTCAGAAAGTACAACCAACATATATGTTTGGCATTAAGATTAGGTTGTGTGAAGATATACCTAAGTCCCATGTGATCTGTTTTCAACTCAAATGACAATGAAAAGATAATGTCTACACATCACTAATGCATGCACAATTGCATCCAATTCTAGTCATTATGTGCATAGTTAACCTCATATTATTTTAGTTTCCATGAATCATAAGCCACTACCTTACCATCCTACATAAGCTCACCAACAAGACCTTCTCTAGAAGCATCTATGATAATTGTAAAGTTTCCATTAGGATTTGGTATGATCAAGATAGTAGTTGATTTGATCTTCTATTTCAACATCTTAAAGGCTCTCTCACATGTATCATTCCACTCATATATTTTCCCTTTCCTCTAAAGGGATGCAATATTTACTACAATCTTGGAGAATCCCTCCACAAATTTCTTATAATAACCTGCAAGTCCCATGAAGCTTCTAACTTCACTCACATACTAAGGAGTTTACCATTCAAGAATGGCTTTAATCTTCATAGGGTCTACTACAATTCTCTCTATGGAGATGATATGACCCAAATAGTGAATATCTTTCTTATCGAAAGAACACTTTAATACCTTACCATAAAGCTTCTTATCTCTCAGAAATTGTAAGACTATCCTCAAGTGTTCTTCATGTTCTTCCATGTTCTTAGAGTAAATAAAAATGTCATAAATGAATATCTCTACAAAATTATCTTGACAATCTCTTAACACACTATTCACCAAGGTCATAAATGTTGTAAGAGCTTTAGTCAACCCAAAAGGTAAGAAAACAAACTTATAATGTCCATACATCACCTTGAAAGTTGTTTTGGATATATCCTCTTCATTGATCTGGAGCTGATGATACCCAAATCTCAAATGAATATTAGAGAACATAGTTGCTCCCTTCATCTGAGTGAATAGTTCATCTATTCCTGGGAGAGGATATATGTTTTTGATGCTTACCTTATTAACCATTCTATAGTCTATGTACAATTGTAAGGTACCATCCTTCTTTAAAAATATTATTGGAGCTCCCCACACTGATATCCAATATCTCTTGCAACTACATCCTTAACTCATACATTTCAGTGGTGGTCATATTATAAGGAGCCTTGGATTAATGCTTAGTTCCAAGCATCACATCAATAGAGAAATTATATTCTCTCTTCAGAGGTAACTCAAGTAATTCCTTTGGAAAGACATCCTATAACTCCTACAAAATAGGATGATCCTATATACTATGAGGATTTTTATGATCCTTGGCATAAGCCACATGCATTATACAACCCTTCCTCTTTGCCTTTTTCAATGGCATGGCAGAAACCTATCTAATCTCAAAGGGTCTTTTCACACCCATAAGTACTAGAGGATTACCTGTATCATCTAGGACCTCAACTAAATTACCCTTTTAGTTCATTGTAGCCTTATATTTTGTTAGCCAGTTGATGCCCAAAATTACATCATAGGAACCTATAGGTGCAACATACAAGTTTACTTGTGTTTGAAAATTAGGAAGTTCAATCTCGCTACAAGCTAAATATTCCTCAAAAATTTTCTCTTCCCTATTTTCATACTCTACCATCCAAGGTTCTTACATAAAACCTTCTCTAACTAGTAATCTAGAAACAACCCTAGGATCTATAAGGAATTTTGTAGCTCTAATATCAATCAAAATAGAAATATCATAACCAAAGATCTTATCAGCTAACTAAATTTGGGTAGCCTCAAATTCAGCCATCTATGGTCAACAAATGCATGAATTTGATGTTGAATTTGAGGTCCTTTCCCATCTCTATGGGTTGATCATTGAGGACAAGCACTAGTATAGTATAGTCACCTCCATAAGTGAAGAAACCATGTCATGGTCCCTATCTACCATTTGGTCTATTCCTCCTATTATCATTCATGTTGTTTCCACTCCTATTATTGTATCAGTTTTGATAATGAGAACCATAGTGTTTGTTCCTTCCTGCATTACCTCTCCCTTTAACCCTCATATTTTGTACTTGTTCCAGCCCAGTGTCCTTTGGTTTTTTATCTTGAAACCTCCTCTTGAATACATGAGAAACATTAGTCCTATGATTCAATCTCACTATAGACACCTGTTGTAGTTTCTTCTCTTCCCTTAGAGCCTTCCTGAAAGAAAAGTCTCTGCAAATCTCTAGCTCCCTAGTCTACAAGTTTAAAATTCAAAACGTAGCCATTGGAGGCCAAAAACCCTCAGAACCCTAAGGCCTATTCTAATTCACAGTTACCTTTTTAGCCACTTAAGCCTTCATATTTCCCATGTGCACTTTAGGTTCAGGTTGGTCACAAGATCTCTAAGTCCCCGATGGAATATTCTTTTCATTCCCTGACTACACAAATACCTATGTTCACAAGATCTGCCAATCAGAAGGCATGTTTCCTTTCTATTCTACAACTTGGCCATGGTCTCTTTAGTTGGGCAATCACTCAATGTTACTTGCAGTTACCTTTTTCTCTCTACTACTACATGACTGCTTTGTTCACAAGATCTCAAATTTCTGGAGGTTAAGTCATTAGCACTTGGTGACCTGGTGGGCAATCATCTTTCCTTTAGTTGTGTGATCTCTGGTTTGGTTGGTGGTCTCAACTCAACGGTTAAAGTAAGGAATCTAGATCTATAGCTGGTCGCATGATTGCATAGGCCACAAATATTCCTTGCGATCATGCGATGGTCATCGATCTTCATTGTCTGCAGAGTTTGGTTGTCAGGTGGGTCCTATGCAAAATGGTCCAAGTTGTACACTTCTGATTGGTCAAAGGCTGGTGATGTGGTGCCATGTTAGAATGGGCCCAATGTGTGTTGTCTTAACCTTTGATCTAACAACTTTCGTATGATTGCATAGAATATTCTTGGCCAATGTGATCATATGCCAATTGTTGATTCTACTTTATTACCAAGGCTCTGTCAGGTGGGTCCTTTCTTGGTGACATGCTCATTCTTTATTGGTTGGCCAGATGACAGCTGGGATCTGTTAGTGGGACCATGTCAGAGGATCTATAGGGGGCGTCAATGAACTAAATATCTATGGCTAGCACATGATCTTATGGAATCTTTTGAGCCTATGTGATCATGCGACAACTGTCGATTAGGTATCAAGCTATGAGGAATGATAAGTGGGTCCATGCCAGGTAATCCGAGGTATCTGCAATCAAGCAAATAAAAGAAAGACAAGTGGCAAGATGGGCCTAGGTTTATAAGCTCAGTCAGGTGATTGCTTAAACAAAAGGGGTATATTCTTTTTATTCAGTGATTCAAAGAACAAGTGTGTTAGCCAGTTCATGCAATAAACATGTAGTTAGGTTTCTCTTTCAATGAATATGAGAAAACATTTGTCACTAGTTCTCTGAATAGTAACTATGGTCAGTTGTTTTACTTGTTTGCCAGTTCGCTGAAAAGGAGCTAGGGTTAGGAAATTCATTTCATGAATGAGTGAAGTAGTTGATCGCTAGTTCCCTAAATGTGAGTTAGGGTTAGCTATTCATTGAATGATTCAATGACTGAATGAAAAGGATAACCTGAGGTAGATGTTGAGTTAAGGTTATGATCCGATAAGTGGTACCCTGTAAAATAAGAAGATCTAATGGCTACATTTTAAAGATGGGTCGGATTTAAATATTAGCCATGGATAAGGAGGATTTAGCCCCACCTATGACCATTTAAATCATTTTTTAAATTCAAATATATGGAGTACCTAATTTGAATAGTTATGGCAAGCCCAGGTTGCAGGAAGGTTGATAGATCAAGGTGGCTCAAAATTTGTAGATAGTTGGTGATGGAAATTGCATTCAAGGAACGTATCTGATCGATCGAGATATTTCTAGGATACATTTATGATCAGAGTTTACAGAATTAGGGTTTTTATTATTATATGAAAATCTATGTAACCCTAGTTAGGTTTTTTGCTCCTACCTATGTGCAAAAGGAGATGTATATAATATTTTTTGGAGCTTTTTAAGAGCTCAGAGTGAGACAATTGAAAAGAGAGTTTTTCTTTCTTAGAGGTTATCTATGGAATTATTTCTTCCCTCTGACTTCTACAGTTGTAAAATTTTCATTGATTGTTTGGACATTGCAAAGGCATTTTGTGACATTTTCTCTATCCCTATGCCTTCTTGTCTAAATTTTCTCTTATTGAATATGATATACTGGCTTTGTTAGAGAAATTCCAGATTTCCAAAGCCCTTCTTTCTTTTAGCTTATATGTGTATGACTGTGTTTGATCTAATTTGATTGAGTTTGTGGGTATACTTTAGCCCCTTGTCATTCTGTCTCATTCCTATGCCCTTTTGCTGAAGAGAATGTTTTCTTGCAGGTCACAGTATGTGTCTTTTGTTCAGACCCTACTGTGAAACACTTATGCAAGCCTGTTTAGAAGGATTGTGTTCTATTAGATATGAGACCTTTCATGCTAATATTATCAGTTTATTATGTTCATCTCATTTTGGTGTATCACCTAGTAGGTAGTTTGCTTTCATTCTTTTCCCTTTCAGCATTCCTTCTATCCCTTTCCCCTCAAAGAGTTTACTTTTCATGTCAAGAAGAAAATTAAGGTTATTATCTAGGAGGAACCAGCCTAGAACCTGGAGGTCTCATCTCAGTTAGCATAGGTCTCACAACCTAGAGATGATTCTCATGTTATACTAGGTTATCAAGACCAAGAGAGCTTGAAACAAGGGTGCAAACTTAGTGTATAACAATTCTGGCACGCCCGGTGGGACAAAAAAAGAAGTCTATTTGCAAATGGTGTGCTATCTGTAATATGCTGATAGCATCCTATATACCTAGAAGAGGTCATTGTGTTGCATATCTGGTGGCTATGGAAATTCTACTAGTTTCAAAGATCAAGTACTGGTATGTTTCAAATCTTTCATATTCAAATTTTAATTGATTGCATGATTAGGCATGTCAAGTTATCATGGACAGTCATGTTACCCACCATCCTACAATGCTCAATGGGCTAGTCATCAGCCTTATGAAAGCCACCTAATGCCTACTTTTACCTCAAGCTTTCATACTATACAAGGCCATGAATATATCCAACACACCCCAAATGATTATGCCCTTGTATAAGATTATGAGTGGGCCCTCCAACAAGAAGGATCATGGGCATAAATGGTACAACACAAAATGAAAAGCTACCTACCTCATCCTACTTACCACCCAACCCCCCCTTCTTAGCCTAATTGGTAGTAGATTCATAGCTCAAACTTGATGAAAGAGCAGGAAAAGATAAAGAATATACTGCTTGATTTGATTAAGAAGGTGTCTAAGATCAGAGAGAAGTAGGAGATGGAGGCTCAAAGTTATGAATAGGGGCCAGTTCCTTACCAAGTGGTGGAGGCTCTTGTTGATGAGCAACAAATAAATTGTTTTCAAGAAGAGATCAACCATCAAGTTGATGTTGAATCAGCAAGGCTGAGATCACAAATTTCTAAACAAGAGACTCCTAAACCTAAGATTCCAAGCTAGAGGGCTCATTTTTCTACGACTTCTATGTCTTCCCCTGAGCCCTCCCAATTTCACATCCCAAGTATTAAGGCAAAAAGTTCTTTCCAAGAGCCTATACTTGAGATTCAATCTACCACTCTGGAAGAGAAGTTTGTACAAGAAAGTCATTCATCTCAAGAGGCCCCTTTGGTCTCTCAAGATGATCAAGTCTTGTCGATACCCCAGTGGACTCTGCCTCTTGATTATCAGATGCCAAGTCTTTTCAAAGATGCTAGTCTAGTATCTAGGCAAGGATCTATGGTAAATGAGCTTTCATGTGATGAAGAGGAGATGAGGTCTAAGGTATCAGTGATGAGTGATGAGTATCATGAATTGGAGTAGCATGGAGAAGAAATAAAGTTTGATGCCCAGCCTGAGCTCTTTTTTGGTTTGTTTGATGAGCTTCCCCTCTTTGTTGATGATGAAGAAGAGACCATGCCATTACCTATGGCTAAAGATCAATCAGAACAAAAGGTTCACCATCCATAGGAGGTTGATATAGAGGATGATTCCTTGTCCTTGTTTGATGAGCCACCTAGTTCTATGGAGCAGGATGATAAAGTTATGAAAGAGTCTTTCCAAGAAGAGAACATATACAAAAACCTCAAAGAATATGATTTTTCTAACATCATAGAGGTTTTTTTGTGACAAATTGAAAGATGAATCCATACTCCTTGGAGTGGAGATTCAAAGTTGTGTGCCTATAGAAGGAGGCTTAGTTTTGGTTTTCCCTCTTCCTGAGAGGCTGCTACATGAGAAAGGGGTGGAGCCAGTTCCAGATCTTTAGGATATTGGCAACTTTGATGAGCACTTTTCCTATTTAAAAGAAGTGGATGAAAGTTCCCTATCCATGGAGGATGAGTTGACATGGCTATCCATAATAGAAGACAACCATGAAGATAAAAAAGAAACCATTAAGGAAAGTCCTGCCTTCAAACTTTCAAGAGGTTGCCCTATCAGATACTTGGCCCAGAAGGAGTTTACTAAGACATCTCCACATGATCAATTTGAGGTGAGTAAACTTGATCCTATCTTGGCAGAGGCAGTTCACCTTTATTTGATAAATCTTTATGTGCCTCAGATCCTTATAGCTATCCTTATGCACTCAGTACAAAACATCCTAATGAGGAAGGGTAGTTATTTTAGCCTACCAGTGAATGGCTTTGTTTGACCAATTTTTTGTACTGGTTAGCTTAGGATAGGATAGTTTTCCTACTTTCTATCCCTATTTTCTAGTTTAGTCTTCCTATTTTCCAAGAAGTATTTGTGCACAATTTTTTGTCTTTCAATGCCAGGTCTCTCCCTGTCAGGAAAGTTTTTATTTAAGTGATGAATCCTATACCCAATGGATTATGTTAAGGCCACTGATCAATGTCTAGCAGGCTGACATCCAGCAAAAATTGCCAAAATGTTACCCAAATTTTCCTACCCCATACAAATTTGGCCACTGGGTGGGAGGTCCATATTCTGCAAATCCTATTGCACCTCAAAATTTCATGGTCTTTTGTATGTCCTCCTAGTCTCTGCAAATCTCTAGCTCCCTAGTCTACAAGTTTAAAATTCAAAATGTAGTTGTTGGAGGCCAAAAACCCTCAGAACCCTAAGGCCTATTCTAATTTGTAGTTACTTTTTCAGCCACTTAAGCCTTCATATTTCCCGTGTGTGCTTTTGGCTCAAGCTGGTCATGAGATCTCTAAGTCCCTAATGGAATATTATTTTCATTCCCCAGCTATGTGAATACCTATGTTCACAAGATCTCCCAATCGAAAGGCATGTTTCATTTCTATTCCATGACTTGGTGATGGTCTCTTCAGTCGGGCAATCACTCAATGTTACCTGCGGTTACCTTTTTCTCTCTGTGACTACGTGACTGCTTTGTTCGTAAGATCTCATATTTTTGGCAATTAAGTCCTTGGCATCCAATGACCTAGCAGGTGGTCATCTTTCCTTTAGTCACATGATCTCCAGTTTGGTTGGTGGTCTCAGCTCAGTAGTTAAATTAAGGAGTCTAGATCTATGGTTGGTTGCATGATTGCATAGGCCAGGAATATTCCTTGCGATCATGCAATGGCCATTGATCTTCACTGCCTATAGATTTTGGTTGTCAGGTGGGTCCTATGCTAGATGGTCTAAGTTGTACACTTCTGATTGGTCAAAGGTTGGTGATGTGGTGCCATGTCAAAGTGGGCCTAGTGTGTGCTATCTTAACCTTTGATCTAACGGCTGTCGTATGATCGCATAGAATATTCTTGGCCCATGCGATCCTATGCCAACTGTTGATTCTAATTTATTTCCAAGGCTCTGTTAGGTGGGTCCTTTCTTGGTGGCATGCTCATTCTTTATTGGTTGGCTAGACGACAGCTAGGATTTGTCAGTGGGACCATGTCAGACAATCTACAGGGGGCATTAGTGAAATAAAGATCTATGACTGGCACATGATCTTATGGAATCTTCTGAGCCCATGCGATCATGTGACATCCATCGATTAGGTATCAGGCTATGAGGAATGCTAAGTGGGTCCATGCTAGGTAATCCGAGGTGTTTACAGTTGAGAAAATAAAAGAAAGACAAGTGGCAGGATGGGCCCAGGTTTATAAGCTCAGTCAGGTGATTGCTTAAACAAAAGGGGTATATTCTTTCTATTTAGCGATTCAGAGAACAAGTGTGTTCACTAGTTCATGCAATAAACATGTAGTTAGGTTTCCCTTTCAACGAATAAGAGAAATCCTTTTTCGCTAGTTCTCTGAATAGTAACTATGGTCAGTTGTTTTGCTTGTTTGCCAGTTCGCTGAAAAGGAGCTAGGTTTAGGAAATTCATTTCATGAATGAGCAAAGTAGTTGATCGCTACTTCCCTAAATATGAGTTAGGGTTAGCTATTCATTTAATGATTCATCGACTGAAGGAAAAGGATAACGTGAGGTAGATCCTGAGTTAAGGTTATGATCCGATAAGTGGTACTTGGTAAAATAAGAAGATCTAATGGCTAGGTTTTAAAGATGGGTCAGATTTAAATATCAGCCATGGATGAGGAGGATTTAGTGCCACCTATGACTATTTAAATCATTTTTTAAATTCAAATATCTGGAGTACCTAATTTGAACAGTTATGGTGAGCTCGGGTTGCAAGAAGGTAGATAGATCAAGGTGGCTCAAAATTTGTAGACAATTGGTGATGGAAATTGCATTCAAGGCATGTATCTAATCATTCGAGATATTTCTAGGATACATTTATGATCAGAGTTGATAGAATTAGGGTTTTTATTATTATATGAAAATCTGTGTAACCCTAGTTAGATTTTTTGCTCCTGCCTATGTGCAAAAGGAGATGTATATAATGTTTTTCAGAGCTTTTTTAGAGCTCAGAGTGAGACAATTGAAAAGAGAGTTTTTCTTTCTTAGAGGTTATCTATGGCATTCTTTCTACCCTCTGACTTCTATAGTTGTAAAATTTTCATTGATTGTTTGGACATTGCAAAGGCATTTTGTGACATTTTCTTTGTCCCTGTGCCTTCTTGTCTAAATTTTCTCTTATTGAATATGATATACTGGCTTTGTTAGAGAAATTTTAGATTTCTAGAGCCCTTCTTTCTTTCATATTATATGTGCACTAGTGTGTTTGATCTGATTTGATTGAGTTTGTGAGTATACTTCAGCCCCTTGTCATTCTATCTCATTCCTATGCCCTTTTGCTAAAGAGAACGTTTGCTTGCAGGTCACAGTCTATGTCTTTTGTTGAGTCCCTTCTATGAAACACTTATGCAAGCCTATTTAGAAGGATTGTGGTCTATTAGATCTAAGACTTTTCATGCTGATATTGGCAGTGTATTATGTTCATCTCATTTTGGTGTATCACCTAGTAGGTAGTTTTCTTTCAGTCTTTTCCCTTTCAGCATTCCTTCTATCCCTTTCCCCTCAAAGAGTTTACTTTTCATGTTAAGAAGTAAATTAAGGTGATTATCCAAGAGGAACCAGCCTAGAACCTAGAGGTCTCATCTCAGTTAGCATAGGTCCCACAACTTGGAGATGATTCTCACATTATACTAGGTTATCAAGACCAAGAGAGCTTGAAACAAGGGTGCAAACTTAGTGTATAATAGTAACCATCTATTAGTGTATAAGTGTATCTTTCATTTCCATCTTCATAGCTTAATTGCATCTTCATTCTCATAAGATTAATTTACATTCTCATATATATTGGCATAACATTGCATTCATTTGAAATCTCTCATTGTATGGTTGACTAGCAAGGTCATGAGTTTATAGCTCTAGCTGAGAGCAATTTTACAAATCTTGCAACTCCATGCATAGAGAACTATGGATCGATTTGTGAGGGCTCATTCTTGAGTTTTCTTACATGTAAGGATTCATAGAAGTGTGAAAATATTTTAGCACATATTTTTTGGCACCCACTGTGGGGCAACCCACTTTTACATACTGGTTTTTTATTATTTTTGAAGCTAACCCTTGTGCAGATTTGTTTGGAGATGGAAAAACCTTAGATTTGAAAGATTTGATCATATCTCCCAAAAGGCTTTGTATTTTGATCTGAAATTTTTTTTTCAGATTGACAACATATTATAGAAGCTCCAAAAAAAAATTTAAAATTTTTAGAGGTGATTTGTATTTTTTATGATCTTTTCTTGATTTTTCATAAAAAATCGATTTTTGGTGCAAATCAACATATTTTTTAGAAATTTTTATAATTTTGGAAAGGTCTTGGAATTCTACAAGGGGTCCATTCACTATGTTTTTAATTTAGAAATCATATCATAGCTCATTTGGTCAATTTATTAAAACTGGTCTGTTTTGGTTAAATAGGTTTCTAGGGCACAAATGAAGAGATTTTTCTAAAATTTTTACATTTTTGGAAAGCCGCCTATTTTTTGATAGAGGTCTCTTTTTTGCATTTTGGGTTTAGGGTCCGAATTCATGTGGTAAAAATCAGATCTTGTTGACTAGGTCAAATGCAAAAAAAAAAAAAAAATTTGTGATGGGAATGCACTTATTTTTCATTGTTCATTGCATGATATGAGTTATCATTTGGATTATTTGCTGGTTATTATTTCTCTTAACAATTTATTTTTAGATCTAACCCTAGGGTTTACATAAGTTAGATATACATTGCATATCTTGTTTGCTTATTTTCTTGTCTTGTTCATTTGAAGGTGCTCTTGCTTTCATGGAACATGCTTAAAATAAAGCATTGGACTTGAGCTACTTTGTTCCATCTCTACAACATTTGGATTTTGGAATTAAAATTGAACCTCTCATGTGTTTGGCTTGAGTGTTTTACATGCTTTCATAGAACACATTTCAATTGATGCTCTTAATGGGAAATGAATGAACATAGATTTGCTTTCATACAAGTTTGTGTAAGTAAATGCTTGTGTTTAAACCATAAGTAATTCTTGGTTTCAATATCAAATATCTCATTGAGTGATTGAGGGCATGTATTCATTCTTTGTTTACATA
This sequence comes from Chamaecyparis obtusa, assembly GCA_027943335.1. Taxonomy (NCBI): domain Eukaryota; kingdom Viridiplantae; phylum Streptophyta; class Pinopsida; order Cupressales; family Cupressaceae; genus Chamaecyparis; species Chamaecyparis obtusa. The sequence continues at coordinate 81,536 of BSBK01009176.1, forward strand.
CGGAGTTAAATGCGCACTTTGTGGACTCACTCTATGTTTGCTTGGAAAGTTAAATATTCCATTGATTCAACCCTTTGTCATTTGTGAGTAGTATTGATAAGTAACTTTAAATTACTTGTGATTGATCTAGATTGCTATCTTGGGTTATTGGATTCGCTAATCCATCGGCCCCTCATTTCTACCCCATAGTTGCAAGATTAGCACTACATTGAAGGGGAGGGGTCTACAGGAAAGAAGCATTAATTGCTCCACTAGGCAACCCTTTTGTGCTTTTTGGAACTCACTTATTTTCTAAGGTGTGGACTCACTTTGAGTTGATGTGAGGAGTTAAATGTTCCACTTTTGGGCTCACTTTGAGTTGATGTGAGGAGTTAAATGTTCCACTTTTGGACTCACTTTGAGTTGGTGTGAAGAGTTAAATGTTCCACTTTTGGACTCACTTTGAGTTGGTGTGAAGAGTTAAATGTTCCACTTTTGGACTCGCTTCACATTCTCTTGAAGGGTTAAATGTTCCACTTTTGGACTCACTTCACATTCACTTGAAGGGTTAAGTGTCCCACATTTGGACTCACTTTGCATTTACTTGAAGAGTTAAGTGTTCCACCTTTAGTGCTCTAAATATTTTTCATAGTGAATTACTTAGCTTTTATTTTAGAAGGCATGCTTGGGGACACACCACCTCAAGGGATGACCTTAACTCCTATGTTCCGGTGGAGTATAAATAGCGGGTGGTGAATTGAAAGACACCTCTCTTGGGAATTGAGTTTGATATCACTCTTGGCTAAGCTTCAAAGAACTTTATACCTTTGAGAAGTGAAGGAGGAGATTTGGGTTACCGTCTCCCCCCGACTGTGTGATTTTGGATTTTTCTCATCTACAGATTTGGGCCTCACGTACCTTACGTATATCAAGGAATCCTTTTAGAAAGCCATGTATATCTTTGTAGATAGCTTGATAAGGTGTTGTTGTGTTCTAAGTGCCTGCTAAAACATTGTCAAGAACATACACAAGTAGAATCTTTAAGGAGTAGAAATACTAAGTCACTATTCTTGTTCATGTGCAAGGTTGCTTTGCCCCTTGCTCATTGTTTGAAGACAACTGCTTGCTTGAACTCCTTGATTGCTATCTTATGTGCTTGATCCATGATAAAAATCTATTGATATACTTACTTGATCTTTTAAAATGCTTCAAAACTAAGATTTTTATGTTCATTGGTCATAGAGTCATATGACTCTGCAATAGTGTCACCCAAAACCTTTTTGTTGTCTTGTTGCTGTTGCAATCTGGAGCTGCTAAACTTGCATTTTAACCGGTCATAGAGTGTCTTTTTCTATTCTTACCTGAAGTTGGTTTGTTATCTACATGCTTAGACTTGTTCTAGACTGAAACAAATGAGCTAAAACAATTGGATTTGAGCTTAACAAATGCTACTCTTGATCACTTGTCACATTACGGTTACCTCTCTAGCTACTTGCTTATTGAGCTTCTTGCTCGTTGCTCGGCTTTAGTCAATTGATTTCTATAAGTGCTTGAGCACTTTTGACAAGCCATCTCTCTATTGTTCTACTTTGACAAGTGATCTTTATTAGCTTTTCTTATCTCAAATCTGAGAAACTTTGTCTCATTCTATTAGTCAACCAACATCTCTTTTCATGCCGGTTACAACTCGGTCTCAATTTGAGCAGGAGAGTCATCCTTTGTTCAATTATACACAGTTACCTTCTCCAACTAGATGCTCATGAGTTCCCATTAGCAACAACAGTTCTAGTTCTGACCAATCTGAGGATTCTAAGGCTACCCCGTGGTACAAAGGAGATTTCCTCTTTTTTGCATTCAAGACCCCCAAAAACATAGATAGTGTCTCACTCACTTTGACGGAACAAGAATAATTTCAACTCTTGCAAGAACACTTTGAGCGTAAGGATAACCAAGCACACTTAGAGAAAGAACACAATCAACAAAGGATGGATGCTACTAGGCACATGGCTTATAGAGGGACATTTCATGAGCAACCTGAGACTAGTAATCATGAGCATAGATCTCTTTTCAATGGCAAAAATGACAAAAACATGCCACCAAGATCTCCTCCAAGACCCACTTTTGGTATGCCTTCTTCACCTCCTAGACCTCCTCTCTCTCAACATGAGACAAAGGCTGATGATGAGATTTCTAGTGAGGATCTTATGAGATTTGAATAAGATGTGGTCTCTCAACGAATGATGCATAAGCTTTTAGAGCGTAACGACGATTAGTACTTTCAATATATGACTTCTAGAGGATACAAACTTCCTCCTGGCTATGATGTCAGAAAAATTGTCCAACAAAGAGTACCAACTAAGTTGGAAGTTCTTCAAGAAGAATTACGTCGGACAAATCAATGCCTTACCCAAATGGCATTAGAAAGAGAGCCTCCAAAGGTCTCTTTTGTAGAATCAATTTGTGCTCTTCCTTTTGATAAAGATCTATACATGGTCCCATTTCCTAAGGATATTGAGGTTCCTAAATATGACACGTATGATGGAAATGGTGACCCTCATGACCATGTGCATCATTTTTATGCTCTTAGTATGGACTTTTTTCATGAAGACACATATCTTCTATGCTTATTCCCTCAAAGCTTAAGAGGCCAAGCTTTAGAATGGTTTGCAAAATTGACACCACCTCTTAAGACTTTTGATGAGTTGGCTCAGCGATTTACCCAATAGTACTCTTACAACATCCAACAACCTGTCACTGTGATAGATCTCGGTAATCTAAGACAACATCAAGGTGAGCCATTTGCAACTTACTTACAATGTTGGAGGTCATTGTATTCTTGATATCCTCATCAGCTACTCGAAAGAGAAAAGATTGACATTTTCATCAACACACTTGTGCCTGAGCTATTTTATGATCTAAGGAAGCAAATGTTCTCCTCCTTCCATGACATGGTTGAAAGTGCATATCGGATTGAGGATGTAGGTATAAGAAAAGGGGATATTGTTATTAATAAAGATGCTAAAGGTAATGGTAAAGACAAGAAAAAACCTTGGAATAAGAACAAGTATGTTGTTAATGATGGGGTTGTTGACGCTCCTAAAGTTAAAGAGTCTGCTTTCAATCTTTCCAATGCCATCTATGCAGCAAAACAACAAGAAGCTGCCAACGCTCACAATGCTCCTAAACCTCAATATGCAGATAAGCCTAAGAAGTCATTTCGAAAGTGAGTCTATACCAAGTTGGCAGAACCTTATGATGTAATCCTCAAGACTTTGGTTGACAATGGATATCTTACACTTCTTGATAAACCTGGTAACTGGGATTCGATAAATAAGCCTGATTGGTGGAGAGAGGATCATTACTACCATTATCACAGAAACAAGGGACATCCAATAGATAATTGTTTTAGGCTTAAGGATGATATTTAGGATCTTATTGAGAATGACACAATCTCCACTGATGGCTTAACTAAAAATTCTAATCACACAGCTTTCAAAGATCCTCTACCTAAGCATGATAAGGGGGAAACCTCTCAAGCACATAAGAAGAATCATGATTCTAAGATCAATTACACATATCCTTCTAATACACTTGTGATCAACATGGTAGAGCCCATTGAGAGTATTCTTATGATGATATCTCAAGATGATAATAAAGCCAATCATGGTAAGCAAAAGTTGGTCTTGCAAACACATGGTAGTTCATCTTCCAGAAGTGAGACACTGAATGCTGTTACTAGGGGGCAAGCCAAGATTGTCCTTAAAACTGTGCAAAATCCCAAGCAAGCTTTGCCTTCCAAACAAGTGGCTCCTTCAGCCACCCCTAGCTATGATCTTGTCCAACATTTGCAAAAGACACCAGCATAGATATCTATCCTTGAGTTGCTTCAGTTATCCCCTTTGCATAGAGAGATTCTTGATAACGCTCTATGTACAACATGTGTTCCTAATGACATTGATCCAGATCAATTTTAGGCTATGGTCACATTTCATCTCCACTATCTCTCTCCTTTTCTACAGAAGATGACATATCTATTGCTCACCCACATAATCTGGCTTTACACATTGTTGTTCTAGTCTACAATACCTGAGTTCGCTGAGTCCTGATAGACAATGGTGCAGGGTTAAATATTGTTTCTTTCAATGTCATACAATAGTTGGGTTTTTCAGAATTTGCTATGGATTCTAAGAAGAAGATTACTATAAAAGCTTATGATGAAGTGGAAAGATCTTCCAAAGGTCTTGTCACGTTGCCTGTTCAAGTGGGCCCTATCACAAAATATATTAACTTCCAAGTATTGGACATTCCACTCGCATATAACATTATTTTGGGTCATCCTTGGATCCATGACATGCAGGCTGTTCCTTCCACTTATCATCAGTGCATCAAATTTCCATACAATGGCACTGAAATTGTGATTCCTGGAGACCATACTATTGCTATTAATGCTCTTGCTGCTACTGAAAAATTTGTTCCTCACAATGAACCTACTGATGATCCTAGTACATCTCTAGTTGCTACTAAGAAATCATTTAAGATGATGAACCTTGGTATGGGTGAATATAAACTAGATTCCTTTGCTTCTATACCTATTTATCCTAGGTCATATAGGAAACCTTCCACTTCTACTATGGTGATCCTTGAATCCGAAAGAGAAGAACAAGCTGTTCATGAGTGGATCTATAGAGAAGATGCCCGAAATACTCCCATGCTCAATAATTCAAACATAGATACAAATGAGTCACCAATACACACTATGGCTCACATGGGAGATGATCTTCCCTCTACTTCACTTCTTTGGAGAGAAAAATGTATATCTACTGATGATATGGATGTTGATATGGTTCATTCTTGTAGTAACCATCTCGACTTGGTTGATGGGTCTTGTGTGGGGTCTGATGAGTTTGTTCCTCGTATTGCCTTAGTGGACCATGCTGGTTCTTCTATGACAAGTCTAGATGTAGCTACTTTTGGAGCTTACCCTATAGGCTCAACCTCTCTTGTTACCAGAGATGACACCCCTTGCATAAATGCTATTGAACCGGTCACTTCATTTCATCTTGCATCAACACCTGTTACTTCTTCCACTAGTGAACTAGCCACAAAAAAGATTGAATCAGTAATCAAACATCACAGTCATCAAGTCAAAAGAAAAGAGCAATGGTTGGATGGTGAAAACCACATTGTGGCAGTATCCGAACCTAAGAAAAGTAAAAATAAAAATCTGCTAAAAAATATTGATTATCAAATAAAAGATGACAAGCTGATTCTCTACAAAAAAATGATGCACTACTTCAAGCATGATCTCATATCTGTTATATTTCAGCCTATACCTAAAGCTGAGAACAAAGTTTCTAATGCCTTGGTTGCTTCAACATCCATCTTACAAATGAAAAAGCATAAATTTTGCTTCAAGTTCCTGGTGGATGGATTACGCTATCCTGCTCACAAATCTTACAATCCTACCATCTTTTCATATCTTCCACCTCATATCCCTCCTAAAAATCCACCACCCCATTCCTTCCGCCATCCCTTACACTTTGCCTTTGTCTCTGGTGATTTGTATAGGAAGGGTCTAGATGGAACTCTCCTTAAGTGTCTAGAAATAAAGGAGTCAAAAAAAGTGCTAACTGAAATCCACGATGGCATATGTGGATCACATTCTAATGATCCTTCGCTAGCTCAGACATTGCTTAGGGCTGGTTATTATTGGTCGAACTGGTTGAGACCTCCTATCATCATAGTTGCAGCATTTGGGCTTGGGGCCTATCAGTTCTCTACATCAGAGGAAGCAGATTCTTGATGCCCATTTCTGTCTGGGGCATCCTTTGTACATATTTTATTGATCCTGAAAAAATACCATAAAAATTCATATATGATGCTGAAAAAATCCTAAAAATCATAAAAAGTACTAAAAAAAGAGCATCCTAGTGAAAACCTAGCAATAGGCGCTTTGATGTCTCACCCAAAAAAATAAAAAAAATAAAAAAAATTTAAAAAAAATTGAAAAAGTGCCTTTGTGAAAACCTAGAAATAGGCTCCTTGGAAGCAAAAATATTAAAAAAATTTATAAAAAGTCCTGAAAAAATTGCAATAAATCTATCAAGTGGTGAAAACCTAGAAATAGGCACTGCTTGAGACCCTCTGCACCTATGTCTATCAGTCTTGCGTGGTGCTCCTTCGCTCCACTTCTCTCTTTGTCTCTCTTAGCCTGGAATTGACTCTTGTCTTAGTCTAGGGGGCATCCGTTGTTTTCAGCTTATCTTGGGTCTCTTTGTGCATCTGGGTTTCTTCGGCACCTTGTAAATGGTGTTTTTCAACACCACCTCAACTATGTTTTTCAACACTACCCTAGCGTCGAGTGTTTCTCAACACTTATCAGATATCCTTCCTGCCATCTTGGATGATGCAATATTTCTCACTGGAAGATGTGATACTCAAAGTTTGACTCTATGACCTACACACACGCACTTGACTCACTGAGATTTATTTGACTTTATTTCTTTGCGTGTTGTCTATGATGATTTCTTTGCTAAGTGGTCTCTCCCTAAGAAGTTTTCAATGATGCATAGCTAGAAGACTGAGGGTATGAGAACATGTTTTATTTCTTTATCTACTTGTGGGTATATTTTGTTGGTCCTCACTGTCATGAGAATTTATGCTGGTCTTACTTGACACTATGGACCTACAAGGTATTATCCTTGACTATTTTGTAAGTGCATGCTTATAGTCATCTTGAATTTTTTATGTCTCGATGCGAGCATAATCTTGCTATATCAAACTTAGGTAATCTCATTGCACTAGTCATCTTGACCTGCATGTCTTTGATGCTTAGGTGGGATTCCCAAATTTATATCTGATATAGATCATATTCAGATCCACATAGTTATGCTAGTGTGTATTGTATGATCTTGCGATGCTACCAATAACGCTCAATGATGAATATTAGATGTCTATTGGCTTTGTGACCTTGCAAGTAAACCACTTTTCATGTAGCTTGCATTCTTAAGTTCATGTTAGTTTTGCATCTTGCATATGGAGAGAGCTCTCCTTTATCTTTCGTGGACTTGTTAATCAATTGCGCTCACCTTTTGCTTCTTCCCGATCATGTCTTTCATATCACATCATTTTCCTTTCATTTTGAGATCCAAACCGAAATCCAAGTTCACCTTGATCACCCAACTCATCTTTTTCCTTCTTCCATGCAGTTGGTTAACCTTTTAAGGCCTGATCCTTCGATCTTCACTGGGGCATTCTTCACCTCTTCATCCCCATCTCTCTCAACTTCTAGTCTTTCATTCACTTTCATATCCCAAGTTCCATTCCTTTTCTGTGGTGTTTATGGGTTGAGGGACCGATAGGTTCGTGCCCCATGTCCCATGTGTGGGGCATACCCTCACTGCTTGATGGTTATTCTATTCTCTTTCTTCGATTATGATTTTTAGTGATTTGATCATGTTGCTCTTGCTTCTGCATTCCCTCTACCTGATTTCACTTTTGATCCTGAGGGGGCAGACACATCATATATTATTGGTTATCTCTTTCCTAAGTGTTCAGTACTGTCGCTACCAGGCTGACCATGCAGGATTTGCTATCTCTCTGCACTTCATTCTTTGGAGTCAGATCGCTATTTGCTTGCCTTCTTGACTATCTGCTTGCCTTGTTGGCTATCTCTTACCTTCTTGGCTGATCTATTCTTTGACGTAATGTGTTCCCAAATCAATCACACATTAGTCAAAGAGGGGCAAATTTATACACCTAAAAATGGTCATCTAGACTATTAGTCCCTTTTGCTAAAATTATCAATTGCTTGTTCTTGATCAAATCCTAGTCCTATCATTTATTTGATTATTTTCTATGGGCTAACTATCTTATCCTAAGTCTTTATTTATTAAAAGGAATATTTCCTCCCCTTTTATTAAATAAAAAGCCCCACTTTTCTTCTTATCCTAAGTTGCACAAATAAAGCATTTAATTCTTATTTATAAAGAAAAAAAAAAAAAAGCACTTTTTGTCTCACATGGACATAAAGTAAATGCTTCTAATTTTCCTATTGGAGGATATTTGTGCACAAGGATCAAGCTTCTTTTTTTCTCCACCATTGATTAAATCTTTTGCCTCTTAATCTCCAGGGTCCATTGATTTTTCACCTCCTATAAAAGAAGAGCTCTCTTCCTCATTTGCACACACTATACATACTTGAATTATTATGCTACAGGTTTTCTAAGTCATTGAAGCTTTTGGAGATATTCTTGCATCAAGTTTTGAAGATTTGGAGCATCATTGGCATTCATCTTGCATCTGCATCACATCCTAGTTTGCATCATAGTTGCATCATCATGGTATCATTTCCTTTCATGTTTTAGATTAATCTCACATAGTTTAATTAGAGGGTTTATAACTTTTTCATTTCCATCTTCATAGCTTAATTGCATCTTCATTCTCATAAGATTAATTTTCATTCTCATATAGATTGACATAGCATTGCATTCATTTGGAATCTCTCATTGTATGGTTGACTAGCAAGGTCATGAGTTTATAGCTCTAGCTAAGAGCAATTTTACAAATCTTGCAACTCCATGCATAAAGAGCTATGGATCGATTTGTGAGGTCTCATTCTTGAGTTTTCTTACATGTAAGGATTCATAGAAGTGTGACAAAATTTTAGCACACAAGTAGCATCCCATAATGAGGAGGGATGTCCACCACCAAAAAACTCATCATTAACTCTTTTTCCAGATATGCTACTAGCCTATATGGCATTGCATTGATAGTCCTAATGACTAGTTCCTCCCTCTGATCCATTGCACATATGCCTTGAACTATATCAACTTTAAGGCCCAACTTTTCCATAATTTTAAAAGGCATAATAGTATTAGAGGCACCACTATCAATCATACAATTTCTTAATTTTATTCCATTCACAAGGACACTTAAAAAGAATGGATCAATGTTTTCAAGGCTAGCATTAACAGAACTATCAAAATATATAGGAGGAATTTGAGATACAATTCCTTGAGTAGCAACACCTTTCAAAGCTTTATCGTGAGATCCATTGTATGCAACATCATTGTTATCAACATTATCTACCCATGCAATAGATCTATCTTTGTGTTTAGGGATCCTCAATAATTCTGACAATGGAACCTTAACTATAATTTGGGACAATACAGCTAACATATCAATAGGAGTAGTGTGAGGAATCTCAATCTGCATAGCCTTAGTATCCTTTTGCTTATCTGATACATTAGGTGTATTGGCCACCCTCATTTTTTCAATCTTAGCCATTATGTTAATTGGCTTCTCAATCTCACTAGAAAATTTTTCAACTCCAACTCCCTTAAGCTCACAATTCTTACCTTTTACATTCTTGAATTTCACCATGTGATCACCTTTTGATTTGTTCTCATTAGACTCTCTGAAGTTGGTACTTTTTATAAACATTCCTCCAACTTTTCCATTTGTATCCCTTGCCACCATGCCCCTAGTTTGCACTTGGGAAATCATTTCTACAGTAATCCTATCCATCTCTTCTCTAGAAGGTCTTCTTAAATTTACTGGTTCAGAAGAAGAGTTCATGTTACATGTCTTCTTATCAATGTCTTCACTATCAGAAAAAACCTCTTGATGAAAAAGGGCCCGAGTGTGTCTCTTCACATTTACATCTGCTTCCTCATCAAAATCAGAATCATCTTCATATCCTAGATATGAAGTAGCCATGTTGCATCCAACATCATCTTGATCTTCTTCTTGATCTATCTCCTCATTGCCACAATCTTGATTTGTAGCCATAGAATGTGCAACCACACAATGCTCTGCAGAATGAGGGGACTGGCATGTGACACACCAAGGTATGTCCTCCATGACATTTATTGAGGATTTTTGTAGAGGGTTAGGGACACCTCTGTCATTGTTTCCTCTTGCAATAGGGACAACAGGCTTTCCATCCTTCCATTGGGTGTTGTAGGGTTAGTTCTGCAATCTATTCTGCTTATTGAAATTGTTGTTGAATTGCGGCCTTTCATTGGTAGGAGCACTGATGTTCCTATTTGCAGGTTCCTTCAAATCCTTCAATGCATTGAGCACCTTATCCAATTTATCTTCTTCTTGCCTCCTAGTTCCAACATTCCTATCATTTTATTTTTCATATTTCTTGTCCCCAAACAACTTAGGGTCATCTCTTTTCCCACCCAACTTCCCTGATATCTTCATATTGTTCTCAATATTGATAGAAATCCTAAAATAATCTCTAAGGGTTCTTGGTTCCTTGTCCCCCAACAAGCATCCCATCTTTCCATCAAATGCATTGAAGTATGTAGTTAGAAAGACATTGTCATCTAACCGCATAACTTGGAACAACTTATGCATACCCTTCTGAAATCTCATATTAAATTCAACTGCAGACTCATTCTAATTTTTCCTTATGGTATTGAATTCATTTAACATGAAACTAGCATTAGGCCTATCACCATACTGCTCTTCAAAACATCTCTCAAAAGAATCGCAAGTACTAATACATTTATCAGGAAGTCTCTTAAACCAATCTCTAGCATCCTCCATTAGAGATTGAACAAATAATTTCATGACTACATCCTCATGCTCTATCTCATAATCATTAAGCATATCAACAAATAACCTAAGATTTTCCTCACAACTAATAGCATTGTTACCTACAAACTTAGGTACCTTATCTCTTATATCATTTGGAAAAGCATTTGGGTAGCCTGGTATCCCATCAAAACTAATTTTCCTATAGCCTTCTAGTTGCATAGATCTTCTTTGAAATCCTAAACTAGTGTTAACCCTAGGATCAACATTTACATTTACATTTCCATCTACTTGTGCATTTGACTGTTGTCTAGGATCAGCACCTATCCTAGCAAATGAAGAAGGAATTGAACTAGTAGTAGCATTACTAATTGGAATAGTAGTAGTCATAGATGGCATACCTAGTTCAGTAGTAGGTGGACCAAGAGCATTTGCAGAGGAAGCCTTCAAGAACTAGATCTTTCTTCTCTTCTTTGTAATAGAAGCATCAACTTCAGCTCTTTACAACTCTTGAGCCAGAGCTTCATCTTCTTTTCTTTTTCTTTCCATCTTTGTCTCCCTATTTGATTTAGGTGGCAGGATCCCTAGTATTGTCACTGGTTTTCTTATTTGGACACCCACCATCTTTTGCTTTCCTTTTTCATTAATAAATATAGTAGGCCTAGTGATCTCATGTCCATTCTTACCCTTAGGCAAAGGAGCATAACTTTGCACTTGTCTGATCACAAGGCCCTCTTCATCAAACTCATGGTCTTGCAACAAGCATTCCTGCTCACTTCTTAGAGCTTTGAGATCACCAAAAACATCATCCTGCAACACCCTAGGAGCAGAAGCAAGAATCTTGTTTCTCTCCTTCATTTCATTAATCTTTCTAAGGAGAGACTATCTTTATATTAGAGCATTCACCTTTTCAACTTCTCTCTCCTTTTGTAACCTCTTATGTATGGCATCCTACTCAACCAACTATAACCTTAATGCATTTAAATCATTTGGGTCTATCATAATATCATCAAAACCTAATGACACATCCATATCAGTGATATTTTGATATGGGAAATGGACTTGCCTTGGTCTCATGGGTTCCCTTCTGAAATTATCCTCATCAAAATCAAAATCAATCTCGAAACCCATCTCTTTGGCTTGTTCATCCTGACCTACAAGCAATGAACCCTTGTCTTGAAATACAACCTCTGGGGTATCACAAAATTTATCTTCAGAATGACCACCATCTGATCTAGAAAATCTATCTTGTGAACCTTCCTTAGTTGAGGAAACATGTGGTGCTCTACCTCTAGTATTTCTTTGTTCTCTTATGGGAGCACTAGTAGACTCACCATTTCTCCTGATCCAACTCTTCTTCTCCTATCTAGGTAATTGTTCCAGGGTGACCTCCAGATTTTTCTTGACAAAGGACCTAGTATTCCTCCTTTTTTCCATGATCAACTTATGACACTGGTTTTAACCCTTATGAGTCACCACCCACCAAAGTGGGAAATCTTTAACTAAATACAACAAGAAAACAAGAGTGCACTTTGAAAACCTTTATCTCTAGACTCTCCCCAGTAGAGTCACCATTTTGTTGGGAGTTCCTTTTGATCTTCAACTTGTAGATTTATACTTTGATGGATAATTTTAATATAACTTTGAGTCTATCACCACTCCAAAGTCTACAAGGAAGAGGGCCAATTAACAAGGATCAAAGAGATCCTCCTACACTTTGAGCCAAGATGCTCAGGAAGGTATACCCTTGATTCACTTCTTGAAAGGAATCATTAACTAATAGACATTTATACCCCTTACTGATTGATTAAAGATTTTATCATTTATATGTGTGTGTGATTGATGATGGACAACTGCTAGAGAATGGACCAATGTCTTAACCAAGGGCAAAGAGTCACCTAATAACATATATCAACTGAACCCTAACTTAAATAGACTTGAATTTAGGATAAGTTCTTTGCCTATTATCCTTCTCACTCACATATCAGGACATCGAATCTTTATCTAACCATGAACTCATTGAAACTACCTAAAAGACTTTAATCCTAACTTTGTTAGGAACTCAAAGATAATTTCAAACTACTCTTTGTTTACCATATGATAACCCACTTTGTGAAATTAACATATATGAGCTCAAGAACAAAATAAGAAGACATACACAAACATGAGATTGGAATTTGAATGTAAAATTTACAGGATCAATACATTATATCAAACAACAAAATGCAAGGAGACAAACCCTAAATCCAAGCTATCCTTGTTCAGTATAATACCATCAACAACCAGGAACCGAAAAGAAAGTTTTGGAACCCTCACTAAGTAAAAAAAGCTACAATATATACCCCCTAGTCATCTTGGAAACCCAAAATTGGTTGCAACAAGCTACAGATGACTAGGTTTAGGGTTTCACCCTCTAAACCAACTGAAATAGTCAAGAATTTATTACAGGGGATGAAAACCAGTCGGGCATGCCTGAGAAAGATTTGCACTTATGATAGATCTCTGAGAAAGTACTGCAAATCATGGAATTCTATGTCAATTTGTCCTTTTAGCCACCTGCAACATGCCTTGAGCAACAAAACCATACTTCTCCTGGTACAAAAATGTCATGCCACTAACCATAGAGACCCTCAAATCAGTTGGTAACAACCAGCACCACCAAACCAATTGAAAACAACTCCAAAAACCATAAATTTTGATACTTCCTATCACTGGAAACCCTTTGCAAATTTGAATTTGAATTCCAACGGTTAGTTTCATAGCGCTAGCAGTGAATCGATAGCCTACATTTGAAATTAGGTCAACTTTAAGTCCTGGCCGTTAGATCCTTCCTTTTTGTGGTCTTTATGTCTTAACTCAATTGCTATTCTTGAGTTTACCTCTAGCAAACACACAACAAAGCATTTCTTTATTCACGGAATGAAAAACTAACTCACCGCTTAACCCTGCAAACTAGCGAACAAAGGAAAACAAACTTACACCAGTTACATTTGGTGAATTGCCGACAAAGGTTTTCGCGAGTTCGTAGAACACTTTTTACCTCTGCCAATTCATTTAGCGATTACACAAATCCTTTTTAAAATTGTCAGGCCACTAAACACTTTTATCTGGACCGCCAGACATTTGACCTTTGCCTGGGCCCGCTTTATGCCACATGTCACTACATCATTCACTGTCACTGCTCAATCACCATTGATATAGGACCCACTCTTTGTAAGCCTTCAAATTAGACGGTGGGTGCAAGATCTCATGGCTCTGACACCACCCATGAGAACTTATGCTGACCATGGATCTTGTCCTCGTCAATGACTTTTCTAACAATGACCCCACCTTGCTGATTCCTCGTATTGACCAGTAGAATTTGAACAACTCTACACCACCTGGCAAATGGTCCCACTGCATCATCATCCTTTCCACCAATGAAAATCATTCACATCAGCTCCAAATGTCAAAGGACCCACCTATGTCAGTTGCCTGAGGAAAAGTAAAATCAACTGTTGTCTGAAGATCTCATGCATCTGACACATTCCTTAAGAATTTACGCCTCTGCAGATGTCAGGACCCTCTGACAAGCTGAAAACCAGGTCCCACTAACACTTTCCAAATCATCATTATGTGGACCAATCAAAAACCACCAAATATCCATGCATGGCATTGGACCCACTGAGAACATTATACCACTTGGAAGATCAGATGGACGGTGCATGATCTGAAAGGCCCAAAAGATTCTATGTGCTTATACGCCAACCATCAATCTGGAGTCTTAGCCGATATCACAGAGCGTGACCCCACCATGTTGCATAGGATACTCCAATGAATTAGGGACCAGCACGTCACAGAATCTGGCAAGTGAACAAATATATTCTCCTTCGCTCACAGGTCACTCTGACAACTCTCCCACTTCATCATTTATCTCGGCTAATGAGGAGACACCACTTGTGCTTACCTGGCAGTGGACCTACCTGCATTGAAAGGTTACGTCATAAAAGAGAATCAACAGCCATCATAAGATCACAAGCCTCTGACAAAAACCTTGTGAACTCACGACAATTGTAAGATTAAGATGGTGTCAGAGAGCTGGGCCCAGGAAATATTAAGGCCAAAACTATAGAAAAAATTAGCCCAGGGACTTAGGAAGAATTAAATCATTAGGAATTAGGAAATATTAAAGCCCACCAGGTGCTAGAATTAGGGAAATATTAAGCACATGGACCTTTAGTAACTTAAGTGACCCAAAAAAGTAACATTAAAATAGAATAGGGCTAGGTTAAAACAAAGGGTTTCATGCAACGACTAGTTTTTTGGAAATTTGCTTAGGGTTTAAGGCCAGAGACATGAAAAATATTTCAAAGATGAGGGGAGAGATGATGAAGCCATGAAATTTTTTGCATGTGCTAACAAGGTCCTTACTCAATTCCTCAGCTATTCTTCCCTTGTTATCAAAAAACTCATGATTTGTATTCTATTTTCACTACTCTTCATTCCTCCCATCCTCTTCTTCCTTTCTCTATACTTCCAATCATTGGTCCTCATCTAGCTTCCTCTAAGTTTCAATCCTTACATCTTCCTCCAATTTGTGCTAAGCTTCAAGCCTTTGATCCTCTTCCCTCTTCCTTTTTTCCTCTTTGTTTTGTCTACCTCTTAAATCATGCTCAAGATGATCCATACAATCACCTTGTTTCTTCAAGAGGTTTCTACATTCAATCAAGAGGGTTAAGATATCATCTAGCCTTGTATTTGGTTAATCATTAATCTACTCATTTGTAGTTCCATCCATATTACTATTTCAATTTTGCATAGTGAGTAATAAATTCTTGCACCAAGCATAAGTATACAACTCAGAAATAGTAGACCAAGGTCCTAGTGTTTTAAATCAACTCTAATACTGCATGTAAAAACAAAAGTTACCAACAAATGCCACATAAGAATTAAGCTTAAAAAAATGCTGAAGTCAAAATAAATACTCATAGTTGGTCAATCCCTAAGACTATTCCACATAGAAAAATAATCCATTTCCCATTTAAGATAATTACACTATTTCAACTCAAAATGTCGAATAACATCAAAAGTACAATAAATGGAGGTTGACCAAACCATCTATAGTACATGTTAATCCATAAAAATTACAAGTGAAATAAATACATTAAATATGTAGACCAATATGTCATGCATCATCCATCATGAGTATGAAAAATACATGAAATACATGACCCATAGGTCAATATGGAACAAGATATCAATATATGCCAATAGATTTTCTATCGTCCATCTACATGCTCTGATTTTCTAATCCATCAGACAACTATCCATCCATAAATATTGAGACAAAAATGTGGTCCCAACACTATTTTTTCCCAACCATGGAGTGGTTATCTCCCCCGGGCCTCATCTTGAAAGGAAGAGAGAACCAACCTTGCATGAGGAGCCTAGAAACTCGACACTGATGGATCAGGAGGAATCTAGTGCAATCTATGAACTATCTACTTTCCTTATAAGTCTAAGTAGAACTAACACAAATATGACAGAGAGAATGAAACTAATAACCAATACATTTATGGAAACATATGATACCAAGCTTTGGCCAAAGCAATTTAAGTACTAGATTTATACTTGTAGGTAGATTAAAAAAATTAATATCTACCCTTCTCCTATTTTCCTTCTTTAGCACCCTTTCCATATATCGTATTTTCACAAAAAAAAGTATAAATGATAACACATCTTTCCATAAGACAAGGATAGTCCATCTATCTCATACATATGTTGCTAAGATTATAATAAGAAATTTATATCATTTCCAAATCAAATAAGAATTCATAATATTATGTAATCATAAAATTTTCAGTACATCATCCAAAAGTCACTCATTATTAAAATAAATCTGAATTTGGAATTGAAAGATAAATCTTCCTAAAATAATTTTATAGGAAAAAAAAACTACTCTAAATCATCACACATACATTTTTCGGGCATGCCACATCATCTAAATATATTTTAGTTTTATAATCCCAACCATAGAAGGAATGTTTCCTTAGTTTTCTCCATCTCAGAAACTTAATAAGGAGTTTTTCCTACGCATCAAGAAATGCATGCCCTATCATCTACTCAATGAATTTAATGTTGCGATAATCATATATTTGAGAATTCATTATAGATAGATTCTTCTAAAGATAATTCTTCCAAAATTAAATAAATTGCTAATTGACTAGCCGATAGTAGAATACGTAATTTATGGCCTAACACGATGTGTTTGAGGAAGAAAAATACTTAGCAAAAAAAAAACTATCTGCAATGATTTCTTAGAATTCGTGATGTAAATCATAATGTGTGATAAGGGTATTTATAAACTGTTGATTCCCTATGACTAGAGACAAACCCTCCCAAAAATGAAGTCATTGGGAGGCATAAATTCAAAATGAAAATAGTTGTCAAATAATCTAGCTCGCATGGCGATAAAAAAAAAGAAAAAAAGGTAACTATAAAAAAATATAACCAAAAGTCTCCCCAGAACAAAGGAAAAAAAATCAATTCAGAAGAGAAGAAAAAAAAATGTTTCCAATAGTATACAAATTTGCATCATGTAACTACGAAACATAGACTTTTATTTAAAAAGAATTTTGACTAATTTGTTGTCAAGGAAAGATTCTACAACAAGCATGGACGATTTTCAAAAGAATCATTTTCTAAATTTTATTTCCAGACATTCTTTTAACAGGCTGCATACATCTACGACTATTTTGAAAATTAATAAATAAATGTGAAGTATCTAAAAGATATGTTTGGAAAACGGAGTTTCTATATGAGCAAAATTGAATATAAATTTCATAGTGGCCAAGATGCCGCATTCTGAAACATCCAAATTCATATTGTATATAGGACACCAAAATAAGTAAAAAATAAATAAAAAATGTTCCCACTTAAAATAAACATTTCCATACAATGAAGGAAGAAAACTTGGATTTTTCCTTGGTAGAAAAATGAAGGTTGATAATCTCTCCAAGAATTCATAATTTTTTTTCCTAGTCTAGCCTTTTAGAAAAATAGATCTCCTTGCTCCAGCCTGGTGCAATAAAAAATAAACCTTTGACACTTTCGTCTCCCCCAATCTTCTTTTCTGTTTTCTTTTTTTTCCTATTTGAGCATTTTCTCCTTTTCATTCTCCTCATCCGATGGGTCTAACATGTCGTAATTTTTTAATGTAAGTAGTGGTAAATTTAAGTTTGTCTTCTATACTCACAAACTACGCAAAGATGACCTTTGGTTATTTAATAATTTTGTCCTAGCTCTTTGTTTACAACCATTGTTTCTATGACAGATACTTATTTTATTTATATTAAAATTAAATAAAAGAACATCTATAAATATTATTTAGCGATTCTACATTTAAACAAAAATCTAAGACTCATTTAAATAAAAGAAATATTAAATAAGAAGAGAAATTGAAAACCCATTCAAATAAAAAATTTAACTTTCATTTTAAATTTATACTCTTCACAAAGAGGCATGGTAAGAAATAAAATACTCTATTCTACCAAAAAATAAAAATAAGAAATTTTATGTGGTGTGTGCAAGAGCCAGATCTTCCAATCACAACACTACCAAGGATATAGCCTCATCTACCTCAACCACACCCATGCCTTCAATCTTGTTCATCATTCTTAAAATCAATTCAACATCAGTAGATTAGTAATAAAAATCCATAATTGAGATAAAATTGCATCAATTTCTAACATAAATATTCATCATTTCATCATCAATAAATCATCATAAAATCATGACAATATCATGGCATAAGATCATATAAGTCACATAATCCAACAAAAGAAAGACTAACATGTTTACAAATCAATAAATCATAATGACTAAAGTCTTGTCCCAATAAGTGTGCTCTGCAACTTCTCACCCAACCTTTGAATTCAAACCATCATTTTCCATGCCCGCCTCCCCTGGGGGGAATCTTCCCCCGTTGCAAGTCCCCATGCTAGTCCCAAGACTGCTACCCCTGGCATAGGGTAGGCCGTGAAAGAGTCAACAAAAGGATCCCAATAAGCATCCTCTTCTATCGATGTCCCTTCATGCTCGCGTAAGACTAGTTGGAAAGGTGCTCTTGTTGGCGAGGCCCAGAACACTCTAGAATCCCTTCTGGTGGACTTCATCCAAACTGAGGAAGGTGCTAAACTTTCACTCCTTGATTCTATGGTGAACAAAACTATGGCTGACTTCTAGTTGGTGCTGGTGGGTCGATTCTTCAACTTCTGACCCACCATTGAAATGGTCAGAAAATGGGTGGCTAATCAATGGAAGATCAAGGGGTCTATCTTAGTCTCAGCTATACCTGGTGGGTTGTTCCTCTTCAAATTCAACACTCTGGATGATCTGGGCTCTATTCTATTGAGCTCATGAGTCTATGGTAAGCACTTCCTAGCCTTGACAAAGTGGAAACCTATGTTTAATCCTATGACTAAACTGAGTAGGATGGCACCAGTTTGGGTGCGTCTGCCAGGTCTTCCACTTGAAAACTAGGATGAACAAGTATTCAGGTGGATTAGTGAATCCTTTGGTACCTTTCTTTTTATAGCAGATCAGGTAACGTACTCTAAGTCGAGGTTAGTGTTCATAAGATTCTATGTTAATGTGACTCTTAACAAAACCCTCCCAAACTTTGTAATCTTGAAATCCAAGCTGGGTAGATGGACTCAAGCTCTAGTGTATGAGAATGCCACTCTCGTCTACTAGAAATGTGAATTTAGGAGTCACACCAGTGAAGCATGAAAATCCTCTCTGTGTGGAACAAAAAATAAGGATAAGGGAACCTCTAAGGAACCACCCATGAAAGAAGAAGAGATGGAGAAGACCAGCCCACCTGGTGGTTGAAGTGCTGGAAAACCCAAAGGTAGAAGAGAATAAGATTTTTACCCTTCTGGAGAATGATGTATTTCTCCTTGAGCCTAAGGATACTAAATCCCCCCGGTGGTGGTGACATTGGATCCTTTGAACCCTCTGGTGATTACCCTGACGCCAAGTGTGGTCAGTCCTGATGAGGTGGAACAACCTGCCATAGTGGTCTCACTCACACTAATGTCCCCTATGGTTTCTATAAAGCTTCCTCCGTAGCTGGAGGAATAAAACTACCCTTCCTCACCCAGCTCCCTAGGTGAAGAACACTCTAGGGAGGAAGACGGTGAATGGAAAACCCTAAAGAAGAAACCTAAGTCCAAGAAGGTTGATGTGGGGCTGGAAACACCCAGAGGGAGGTCATCAGAATGCATTGGGAGATCAAGAGGGGCTGAAACGGATGTTGCGACAGGTAGGTAGAAAACCTTAGAAACACATTTTAAAAATAAGAAATGATTTTTCTTTCTTGGAATGTTAGAGGTCTCAATAGCCCCCTAAAGAAAAGCATTGTTAAACAATACATTTTTTCTCATAAGCTGGATATTCTGCATATCCAAGAAGTTAAGATGTCTTTCAATAATTTTGCCTCCCTTGCTAGTAGTCTTTGGTCGGGTGCTAAGTTTCTCTACTCTGAGGCATCTAGTGCCTCTGGGGGCATTACCACTCTCTGGAACCCCAACACTGTTGAAGGTGAACCACTTTCCTTCTCCCCAAACTTCCTCGCTATTACCTTCAAAAAGAAACAACTAGTTTGGCACTTGATCAATATCTATGCCCCTAATACATAGACTAATAGGTTGTCCCTCTGGAATGATAGTATCAGATGTATGGATCAGGACACTTCTACTAAATATATGGTGGTTGGCGACTTTAACACCCCTCTTTATCCCTTGGACAAATGTGGAGGTCTAATGGACTACTTTGATAGTATGGGGGAACTTGGGGAATTCATCTCCTACTTTGGTCTCTTGGACATCGACCTGAAAGGAAATCCCTTCACTTGGTCCAACAATAGGAAAGGCTCCCATCTCATCCAAGTACAGCTGGACCAGGTCCTGGCCACCTCCTCATGGGACTTGTGCTTAACCTCTACTCTATCTTCCCTCTCCAAAACTACCTCTGATCAGAACCCCCTCCTCCTCTACTAGTTTGACTGTCCTATGATTGGTCCGGATCCTTTCAGATTTGAGATTATGTGGTGTTCCCACCCCTCATTTAGGGACCAAGTGAAATCTTGGTTGGCCACCTCTATTAAGGGTACTTCCATATTCAAGATTTCTTAGAAACTAGAAATCATCAAAAGAGAGGTTAAGGGATGGAGCAAACATAATTTTGGTGACTTCTATAAGGAGAAGAAAGAGCTTATAGAGACCTTGGACTCCCTCCAAGCCCATCTTATTGTTGGGAATATTAACCCCAAGCTTCAAATGGCAAAAGAAAGGGCAAGACACAAGTGGCAAGAAGAATTTAGAAGAGAAGAAATCTACTGGAAATAGAGATCTAGGATCTAATGGCTTACTGAAGGAGATAGAAAAATGACCTTCTTTCATAGATCAAATAGCAATCACAAAAGAAGAAATACCATTAACACAATTAGGGATGACAGAGGGAATGAAGTTAGAGAGAAGGACAAAATTAACTAGGATATGGCCAATTACTTTAGGGGGTTATACTCTAACACTGGACACATATGCCCGGTCAACGTGCAGAATCAACTTGTCAAATACATCTAATGTGCTATTACTCACAATGAAAATGATCACCTCCTGGGGCATGTTTCTAATGAGGAATTCAAAGCATCTATCTTTTCTATGGTGGCCTATAAAGCATCGAGACCTAATGGTTTCCCCCTAGCTTTTTTTCAAGAACATAGGGATATTTTTGGTCTAGAAGTCTCACGTGCTGCTAGGGACTTCTTCAGAATAGGGTGACTGCTAAAGTGCCATAACAAGACCTATATTGTGTTGGTCCCTAAGAATGACAACCTGACCTCTATGCTGGACTTTAGGCCTATTAGTCTATGTAACATGTTCTATAAGATCTCAGTTAATGGACAAGAGCCCCTCCTGGAAAAACTAAACAACCCTACTAAGAAAGGTTTTGTTCGAGGAAGGTAGATCTTGGATGTAGCCATATCCACACATGAAATTATCCACTCCATGGATAGCAGAAAAGAACCAGGTATGGCATTCAAACTTGATATCTCTAAGGCTTATGATAATGTTAATTGGTCATTTCTTCAAAAAACTCTTAGTAGAATGGGCTTTAATGATAAGGTTATCCACATTATTCAAGAATGTATGCAAACTATTAGTTTCTCTATGTTGGTCAATGGCTCCCTGGGTGGCTTCTTTCAACCTGAAAAAGGTCTATTGCAGGGTGACCCCCTCTCCCCCTATTTATTCATTATGGTGGCTGAAGTCCTCAGTAGGAATCTGACTATACTCTCTTCCATGGAAAGAATAAAAGGAGTCAAACCAACTTCCACTCTGCAACAAGATGTTCTAGAACAATTTGTGAATACTACTTTCCTCTTTGGGTACTCATTGATGATTGAGGATAGATAGTGGAAGAACCTATTGGAGAACTATGCTATGGCCTCGGGATAGTACATCAACTACTAGAAAAGAAGACTTTTCTTCTTCAACACCCCCATTGAGACCCAAACCAAAGTGCTCCAAATCTTGGGTTATCAATCGGCTTCACTCCCCTCTACCTACATAAGTCTCCCTCTCACTATCAAAGAGGTCTCTCAAGAATTCTGGAATTACATCCCTAAAAGAACCTAGCAAAAACTTGTTGGCTAGAAAGGGAAGATTTTGAGCAATGCTAGTAAAATCCAACTAGTGGCTTCTATTCTCCAAGGGATACCTGTTTACTTTCTAGCCCTCTTCAAGATCAAAAGAAACATGGCTATCAAGATGGAAAAAATATAAATAAATTTTCTGTGGGCTGGCTTTGAAGAGAAAAAGAGGATGTCCCTGGTCAATTGGGAAATGGTTTGCCCTCCTAAAAGATTGGGAGGTCTGGGTCTTAGGCAAATTGGCATGCTGAACAAGGCCCTCACCATGAAAGTGGCTTGGAAGCTCATTGAAAGGAAAGTGAATAGGTGTAAAATTATGGAAGCTAAGTACCTTCAAGAGCACCCTTATCGAATGATGTACCAGGATAAAAACCTTCCCAATGGATCTAAACTTTGGGAAAATATTTGCAAACGCAAAACCATACTTTATAAGGGTGTCTTTTGGCAACTTAGGATGGAATATCCATCCAATTTTGGCATGACTCATGGATCCAAAATTGTACTAACCTTGATGGATGGTTTGGCTCTATCATGACCTATCTCAGGCCTATCCTTGGTAATAGAACCTACAATTACATTTGTGGAGGGAGATGGTAAGATATAGCTCTTCTGGTCAGGGATAGACATGAATTAAAACACTTGGCTAATGAGCTCATGGAAATAATGGGAAATGTTAGAATTCCTAGAATTTCTAGCCAGGAATCTATCATTTGGGCCCCCACCCAAGTAGGAACCTTCTTTGTCAGGACTTCTTACAACCTACTTCTAAAGGAGGATCATAACCTTGGAGATTGGAAAAATGTGTGGATCCCACACCTTACTCTGAAGATCAACTTCTTCTAGTGGATGCTTATGCATAGTAAAGTGTTAACTCATGACAACCTCATTAGAAGAGGGTTCTCCTTGGCCAGCAGATGTGCCCTCTGCAAGAAGGAGGAAACTGTGAACCACCTATTCATACACTGTGACTACTCTGCTAGTATTTGGCAGGGAGTTATTAGAAAATTGGGGATCCCCTGGGTCCTTGGAGATGATGTCGACCAGTTCACTGATTGGTGACCCCCCTCCAATCACCCTCTCCTCCAGCATCTATGGCATATTCTTCCCTCGCACATTTGCTCGACTATTTGGAAAGAAAGGAATAATAGGATCCTCAGGGAGATTGATTCCCCCCCTGAGGCCTCTCTCTATCTAGGCACCAAGCTCCTATGTGATAATTTTGGCTTGGCTAATTGGAAACTCCCCTCTGCACCCCCCTCGGCCTAGGAGATCAAAATGACTGACAGTTAGAATTTGTTATCCAACTTCACTAGGTTCAACAACTCTAAGTTGATCGCATGGAATGCTACTAGGTGGGTTGCCCCACTCGTTGGCTGGATCAAATTAAACTTTGATGGGGTAGAGAACAATCTTACCCAGGGTGGAGGTGGACTGCTAAGATACCACAATGGTTCTTGCCTTTTGGCTTATGCTGGGCCACTAAAAAATAGTATTGTTAATCAAGCTGTAGGCATAACTCTTCTATGGGGTATAAAATTTTCCATCTCCAAGAATATCAGATTGTTGATGATTGAGGAGGATTCCAAAGTAATTGTTAAGGCTGTCAAATGAAGGTTGAACACAGGGTGGCGGGTGAACACCATAATAGTGGAAATTCGGGAGCTTCTCAACAACTTCCAAAGCACAACCATTTTCCATACCTACAGGAAAGGTAATGCAGTGGTAGATTCTGTGGATGGCATTAGGTTTAAGAAAACTAGGTTGGTCAAATGGGAGGAGGTTAGCGAGCTACCAAAGGAGACCCAACAGCTAATCGGGTGGGAAAAACATGACACCAACAATGTTCAAAATGAGCCATGTTGTCGATAAAATTGTTGAAGGCCCCACCAATACTATGTGTTGGCTTAATATGATGATTATAGTCATTATGAATATGTATGCACAAAATATTATAAAGGTTCATAATTACCTTTTGCGTGATTACATGTGGAAGGATGGTTGCCAGCATCAGTAGGTAATCTCAATTACCAAGGACACTAATGGAAAAATTGGCTTAACTTCTAATAATTACACCTTGAGATCCATTGGATTTCATTGTATGATTCTTAGCTATCCAAAAAACACTTAGTCCCTACCTTGTATGAACAAAATTCACATAAAACAGTTAACTCAAAAAGCCTTGTTTTATGCTCTAGCATGCAAAGTTCGGCTCTGTAAATTTCAAAAGGTGTCTACAATGGAAACTAGTCTGGTTGAGATAGGTGGAAAAAAATTGCATATTCAGATGGACAAAATCAAAGAGGAGTTCACCTCCGACCCATTGGTTATTCACTATAGCAAAGATAGTGACATTTGGGGCTTCATGGAAATAATGAAGGGCGCCCATGATGAATAAATTTATAAACAATTTGTGACCTCATGGAACAACAGAAAGCTGTCAGTAGGGGGCATACACTTCCAAATTAACAAGGAGGTCATTAGTAAAGCAACGGGGCATTCAATGGAGGGAAGGAAGTATAAGAAAACCAGCCGAATGACAGACGCTTCCAGTCTCAATTAGCTCTTTAGACCAAGTAAAAAGCCTATGAAAAATTTTGGGGGATTCAACTGCGAGCTTCTCCCTGACTTTCGGCCTAAGGTGTGTCACATTATCATGAAATACTTCTCTCTTGAGGGAAAATTTACTATATTTTATTATTATCATCTGTCGTTCCTTAACCACATTAGTAATTGGGACCTTATTTCCATCTCATTCTACCTCCTCCACTTGCTGGAAAGTAATATTTTGGACATAAAAGTGAACAAGAATCCTGAGAAGCTAATTCCCATCCTTCACCGAGGCCTCTTTCTCTATTTGTACAATTTCCATAAAGCCATTTTCCCCTTGCCCCAACCCCCCTTATTATTAAGGTCACCCAAGACATTTATCTTGCAAGAGCCAATAACCCCTCTTAGTCCCCCTCCCTGTCCATCCAGGAGACTGACCTGGTCTTGCATGATGGTAAAGGCCATAAGAGATGTGTTATAAATCCCTTCAAAAGCGTGGAGGATTTAGAGTAATCCCATGTTTCTGAGTCCATGGAAGCTAAGGAAAAGATGGTGGTTCATAGCACCCCTGAAGCTGAGAGGAAGCCCAAAAAATGAAAAATTCAGATAGTTAGGTGGAGTTGGAAGTTAATTTAGGTGGTAATGTTTGACGGTCCAACCAAATTTCCAAGGAGAAATGCAAAAGAAGACTCAAGGAAATGACCTCTAAGGAAAAGACTAGTTTGAGGGATATGCATACCTCTTCCTCCTCTAGTTCGATTAAGGGCTCCTTGACCAAGCACTTGAGCTCACCCAGGTCTAGCTACGCTCCTCCTTTGAATCCCCAGTGGGTGGTGAATGAAATCCCTAGCAGCAACACCCCGTCCCTGCCCTCTCCCCACACTCAGCAGGTCAAGTCCCATTGCAATAAGCACAATACCATGGTGATGGTTGAGAATGACAGGTTGAAAGGCTCCCTCAAATAGAAGTTCAATGAGCTGGATAATGAGATTCTTGGCCTCAAGCAGGATATGAGTGAAATCAAAGCCCGTATCGCTAATTCGAACAAATTTTCCATTAAAGTGATGCACATGTCGGCCATGACGCTGTGTAATGTGGAAAAATAAGATTTTCGGTGGTAAATTGGAGGTTGATGAGGATAATAGAGACCCCTTCCTATTTCTGCAGGAAAAGTGGGCTACTACCTTGATGTCAAGCGTTTGGATGGGAGATCTTAACTGCTGGTACTGCCACCGTGATTTTGTTCTGGTTTGGGCTTGATGGCCTCATGTTTTCTATTATTCTTTTATGTTTTAAGGTTAAGTTTTTAAGACTTTGGATTAGCCCTGCATGGCATATTACTGTTAATATGTTCTATACTTTCTAGTTAAGCTACTCTGGTTCATTCTTTTTGCTTAGGACCTTTAAGTTTGTTTTTGATAGAGGTAGACTAGACACTATTTTACTATTGTTGATTATCTTCTTTTAGTCTAGTTCTATTAATGTGTTGTTATTGTGCTCCTAGTCTTTCTGTTCCACGGGCTAGCAGTCTCTTGCTGCTTTTTTCTATCAAAAACAAATCATAATGACTTCGGTCAAGGAAGATTCACCCAAATCAACAAAAGTCCACAATGTGATTAACAAGTCCTATAAATTAGGATTCTAACTAGTCAGGTTATCACACATCAATGAAAAACACTACCAAATTTTACACAATCATCTCTCTTCTCCTTATACTATTATGTTGTCGAATAATTGTGAGAAAAACTAAAATTCATAGTTCTTGTGTAAATCTACATAATAGGGAGCATGTCATACTTCATTTCTAATTGATTTCTCCAGGATTTGATTCTCTTTTGCCTTATGTTGATTGGTGTTTGGTCTTGTGTGTTTGAATTATTTTTATTGTTAAACCAGTTTCTTTCAAAACACTTTCCTTGTACACAAGAAGAAATAGGAATGAAAAATTGAGAATCTCTAGTGTTTGACCTCTACATTTGAAATCTAAAACAAATAAGTATTTTCTTTGGTAAATGAGAAATATTGTCATAAAATCCTATACAATAAATATTAATGAATACAACAAATAAAATGAATGAGAAGTATTTCAACAAAAGCTATCTAAAACATGTTTGTCTTGGTAAGGAGGGAACATTCCTTGATCCAAAGCTCATTAAATTTTATTTTATTTTAGGAAGCTCTAATGCTTGACCCTAACATTGTAAACCTTGTTTTTACCAAATTTTTAGCCACGTCTAGAAATTCTTTGACATGGAAGAGAATTGGAAAGACAATGAACAAGAGAAGGAAAAAATAAAGTTGTCAAAATGCATAATGAATGTATATGCAATGACTCATGTTATATTTCTCTATACATGAACCGATCATGTGACAAGCTATGGAGATTCCCCTACTTCTATCCTAGTAAGTTCAAATGGTATTGATGATTTTTTAATTTCTTTATTTTTTTTATTCTAGTCAACACATCAATTCATCTAAACAAAAAAAATTCAAAACTAAACTTATCTAGCTTACAAAATTTATACAGTGTGTTATAGATTTTTACTATTACACAATCTAGCATAAAAATAACATCTCATGAAAGATATAATCTATTAAGATGAGAAAGTAATCATAAAAAATTCCATATTTGACTAATATATTTATATAATACTAGACAAATTTCTTGTGTAAAAAACTTAAAAATATATCTAAATAAGTGACAAAAAGTTAGAATTACTAATTCATTCAGTCTATTTTTTCTAAAAACCGGTTTAAAAACAATCTAACCTTATGTATCTCATTCATTTAACTTATAAGATTCCAAATTGATCAACACTAGCTATAGATGCCAACTACACAGAGTCATATGCTACTAATATAATGAATAAGAAAAAGTACATAAATAAAATGATCAAAAATCATAATAGACACACATGCAATGAATCATATTACAAGCATGTCACAAGTTATGAAAGCACTCCAACATATCCCACTCAATTAAATGGTGGAGGTGCATGAGTACTTTTAAATTCATTTTCTTTTTTCTTTTTTAATCAAAATATTTTATTTTAATAAAAATTTAAAACCTATCCTACAAAATTCACAAATCCTTACTTTTCCACAACCTCTAATAAACATTATAGCATAAAGTAAAAGACACCATATAAAAAATAATTATAAAAACAACAATCGAAGTAAAACATAAGATTTTATATTTGACCAGCATTTTACGACAATATCTCACGTATTCAATAGATATAGGACCACGAGTAAGTTCTATAGAGTAATAATTACTAATTCATTTCATCTGACGTTTACCAGAAGCATTTTGTATCGCATTCATTTAACTTGTAGGATTCCGAAATGGTCAGTGTAAAACCACTTTCAATAAAAAAAATGCTACCGTTTCGTAATTGACCATCTCAACTAATGTAGGACCAGGGCGGCTATTAAATTCTCGTGTAATTATATAAATGCACTTTACAATTGGAATCCGTCAGTAGTATTTTTATATTACATGTTCATGATTGCAAATATTCATGATTCGCTAGTTTGAATAAAAATATTGATTTATGGATTGGGTTACAACTCAACATTCGACCTTCCCTGGATTGCCCTTCGCGCTGAATTCGATGGCAAAATACGTTTAAAGAACTGATACGTACTTTCTACCTACTTTATGGCATCGTTTCTCCCCAGGTCATAACGTTTTAATTTGCTGGGTATAACTCCTCCTTAATGTTATAAATATCAGTAATGCACCTTAATTGCAAAACCAAGAAGTTTAGTTTTCTCCACTTGGTCGCTATCATAGATTTTGTGTGTTCCCCATATTCTCCTTTAGCAAAATGCTGATAATCTCACCATGGTCTCTGCTGGTGTTCCTTACACCAGTCATCTTATTCGATTCTCAAGCAATAGCAGAAGTTCATCGATTGACTTTTGTTGTATGTTCTTTTTCAATTTCTAAGTTTTTGTCTTGAAATTTTAGGTAATAGGCAGAGAATTTCTTGTCTAAATACTATTTAAATTTCTTTCTTTTGTTTTTGCTTTGGGTTTTGCCAGATTAAAGAGACGCCTATTACTAGGCTATGCCAGAAACGTAACATAATCACAGTGAACGGACAGTTTCCTGGCCCAACTCTGTATGTACGCAAGGGAGACACTCTTATCGTGAAAACTTATAACACAGCCCCGCATAATGCCACCATCCACTGGTAAATAGATTTATACTGCCACTCGATGCTTTGAGTGCAAAATATCCTTTCTTTAGACTGTGATTTGCATGTTTGAAACAAGACTGACATGCAAATATTTGTTTTCTAGGCATGGAGTGAGACAGATTCGTTCTGCATGGGCTGATGGATCTGGTTATATTACTCAATGCCCTATTCAGCAAGGCGGTAACTTTACATACAGATTCACCATTGTTAGAAAGGAAGGAACCTTGTGGTGGCATGCCCATGTCTCATGGCTCCGTGCAACAGTTCATGGAGCACTCGTCATGTATCCCAAGAAAGGCACAACTTATCCCTTTCCTAAACCCTACGCCGAGATTCCTATCGTGCTAGGTAATTCTTATTATGATTGTGGAAGTCTAATAGCTTTAATTTTTACTAAGATCATATAAATGACTGGATTTCCTATCTAGCTAGTTTAGAGGAATGTTTTTCTGTTAATACAAAAACAAATTATAAGAGGGAAGGTAAGATGGTACACGTTCAAATAGGAGAGACATGAGTGCTAAGTATATCATTCATTTTCATTAGATGGATTCTTTTGAACCACTACTCAAAAACTAAAAAAATATTGATAGGAATATCATAATTTGACATAATGTGCCAAATATCTCCTACTTGTCAACAAAATATTTAGTTCACATGTAATTAGAAAATAATAGAATGTTGATCACTATTGACTTATGCTTGAATATATAACAATCTATGAATATTATATTAAAAAGTATTAAAAAATTATTTATAATTAAAATAAATATATATTTTAAATAAATTATCATAATGATCTGATATAAGTGTTGAAGTCATCTAATGTTTTCATATTTATGTTTATTTTAATAGATTATATCTATCTTTTATAGTTATATTTTGTTGAACAGAACAATACTAGTATAATGAACCCAAAACAGATGAAATACATATTTTTAAAATAAATTATCATAATTGTCTACTATAAATATGAGAAGTTACATCATATTCTATACAATAGATATATGATCATATAATTAGACTGCACAACTACTAATAGCTCTTCCCTATCCATGACTATATATATTTTAATAGATTGTATACATATGTTATAAAATATTGAATACATTTAAATAATACACTATTCAATCCAACCACTACACACTCACAAAATTAGGTCAGACAACTACTAACCCTCCCCTCTATCCACGTTTATAGATTTCAATTAATTTAGTAAGTCTTTTATATCCGTAACTGGTTTTATTGAACAGGACAATGGTGGAACAGTGATCCTGAAGCAGTTGAAGCTCAAGCGATTCAGACAGGAGCAGCACCCAATATATCTAATGGCTTTACCATCAATGGTCAGCCAGGAGATCTCTATCCTTGTTCAAAATCAGGTATAAAATTTTATAGATAGTCACACAAGAGCTTTACTACTATTAGCTATTCAATTCCGGATTGACAATCTTACCAAATTTCTACGCAGGAACATCTAAAATCTCAGTCAACAAGGACGAACATACCTTTTGCGTATTGTCAATGCTGCAGTGAATAATCACCCCTTTTTCAAGATTGCATCACACAATATCACAGTTGTAGCTGTCGATGCCTGCTACACAAAACCATATGTCACAGACATAATGCTTATATCCCCTGGCCAGACTGCTGATGTTCTTCTCACAGCCAATCAACCTTTAGCCAAATACTACATTGCTTGCAAAGCATATACTACTCAAGCTATTGGTTTCTTTGACAACACCACAACAACTGCCATTTTAAACTACATAGGCTCTCAGTCATCCGCTACCCCATCACTTCCACAACTTCCAGAATACAATGACACTGCCACTGTAACTAAATTCAAACCTAGCATTACGAAGCCTAGCTTCACCTGAGCACCCAGTGGACGTTCCCCAAACCATTGACGAGAAACTCTTCATAACTGTAGGACTCGGTTTATTTCCCTGTCGAACTAGCATAACCATCAACTGTCAAGCCCCTAATAACACCAGATTAACTGCTAGTCTGAACAATGTGTCTTTTGTCCTACTAGATATCGCCATCCTTCAAGCTTATTATTTTGGTGTCAATGGAGTCTTTACCACCGACTTTCCTTCGAAACCTCCTGTTGTGTTTAATTATACAGGTGATGATATACCAAAAAGTCTGTGGGCACCCATTACTAGTACAAAAGTTAAGGTGCTAGATTACAACAGTACTGTTGAAGTGGTGTTCCAAGGAACGAGTATCTTCCAACCTGATGATCATCCAATGCATCTTCATGGTTATGATTTTTATATAGTGGGAGAGGGTTTTGGTAGCTATAATGCTGAAACAGATCCACTCACATTCAATCTGGTCGATCCGCCACAACGAAATACTGTGGGAGTTCCTGTCAGTGGGTGGACTGCTATCAGATTCAAAGCTGACAATCCAGGTAAAGAAAAGGCAATGATCTTGTATTCTATCATTATTAAATGAGACATATCTTGAAATTAAACAACACGGAGAATATGTGAGGAAGTTAATGAATGATGACAATTTGTGCAGGTGTTTGGTTCGTGCATTGTCATTTTGATGATCATGTAACATGGGGACTGAACATGGTCTTTGTGGTGAAGAATGGGCCTGGCTATTTGGCAAGCTTAGAACCACCTGCTCATGACCTTCCAAAATGTTAGGCAGCAAGTCATAACATCACCTTGAAGGCAGATTTTAAGTCCACCACCTTAGTTGCATGGAGCTTCCTTAGAGGCCAAGGAGAAGGGAAATATCCCCAATGCTATCATTTGCATTTTAGTTCTTTTGTGTGCAGTGTTCTACTTGGTTGGATCTTATCTCTCATCTTTTTAAAACTACGGTATCTTTTAGATGGGTCGTTGTTGGTTTGGTGACGTTTCAATAATGTTTCTTGTTAAGAAATGTATTAAAGCTATTTAAATTAATAAGGATCACCTTGGAGACCTGTTTTGAGATTAATTTGATTCAAAATTTATTTATATGATGTTATTTATTTTTATGTTTTACTATTTAAATATTTAAAATATATAAATATTTTTAATTATAAAAATGTATAGAAGAATAGATATGAAAAAAGTTATGTTTTATGTGTAATTTTTATTAAAAGTTGTAAGTTGATAGTTAAATTTAAGAAAAAAAATGAAAAGAATTGAAACTTTGAAAAAGTTAATAATCTTATTCAAAAGTATTGATATGAATTTTATCTTTTTTAAAAGAATAGATTTTATCGATTTCAACTATTTCTTATAAAGAAATATTTCTAATGATTGAAAGATTTTATCAAAGTTGTTGGAATTAAGGTTTCTCAACCTTTGCAAATCCCAACATTAATTTTACATTTATTTGTTGTATTTATTTCTTAATTTAATCAATTAACTACCTATGAATGTCTATTTATCTAGTGGGGCCCACAAGCTTGTGGCATCCTACACTACAATGCCTATATGACACATATATTGCAGATGTGGAGGTAGGCATCCCACATTGAGGATCTTGACAAGTGTCAGCCTATGCCATATTCTATGACAAATTGGACAAGTGGCATAACATACATTTTGCATTGAGAAGGTGGGTGCCCAAGTTGAGTTTTGATGAGTTTTAAGATAATGTGTTAAACTCATAGTTAGTTATAATGGATTCTCTTACAGATGTAAGTTGTAAATTATGATAATAGTTATGATGGATTCTTATGGTAGTTGTAAGATGGGTATAAGCATCTATCATACCTCAAAATAGTAAATTTTGGGTGTCTAACTTAGGAAGTTTGAAGGGGGACTCATTTGGAGATGTACATGTATTGTTTGCATTCTTTTTGGTGGTTCAAAATTTGTGGTAAATGTTTTGCACAATCCCATCTTCTTGCTTCATCTAGAAGCTTCCTTCTTGGTTGTATTTATTTAGAAAAGGTAACCTTAGAGATTATGGGTAATGTTATGTTTGCAAGTGATGTGTTATACTTTTGAAATTGATTCACAATGTTAGATTGATAGTTGAAGATCGATGTTGAAGAATTGTAAATGTTGATTCAGTAATACAAAGTACCACACTTTTGGAGTGTGCAGTTTTTCTCTTAAAAGAATTTTCCCCATGATATATCATATGTTATACGGTACCATCTTTATGCATGTTTTTTATCTCCTTGTGAATGTGTTTCTTGATCTATAATAGTTATATATTGTAAAGAAAATTTGCACTATCTCCCCCACTAGTTTAGTGTTAGGAAGCATTTTCTACACCTATGCTTCCTTTTAAAAGTATTCTAGCTAGACAAAACAATGAACCTTCATCTTTAGCCATGAGTGATGAAATGGTGTAATGAAAATCTTATAGAAACAACATTAACTTCAATTTATCATGTTTATTTGTCAAGCAATTTTCATATCTAGATAAGTGAGGCTTGTAAGTATTAGTATATAGATCAGAAAAAATGTGTATATTATATTTTTTATAAGATATATTTTAATGCCCTTTATACTGGAGTAAAAAGATTTGTATATTGAAATAAACATTGTGAACAATAAGGTCATTTCAAGTAAGATTTAATGGTTATAGGATAGTAGCATGTGATAAAGGTGATAGAAAAACATTAGAAAACCATAATGGAATAAATGAGAAATGTTTGATGTATTATTCTTATCAACAACAAAGTATATATACATGAAAGCATGGAGTAGTCAATTATAAAGAATGCAATAGTTATGTATTTACAAATTGTTCTCTAACAATTCTGACATGCCTCCCCCTTCATACATTGATCCTAAAACACATCAAATTCACCTTGCCTTAGGGACCCCGCTTAAGGCTTACATAACAAAACATGCTAATTAAATAACTTGAATATGTATTTTGAAAAAATATTCTAAAGTAAGAAGTCCTGAGTCATGCAAGGCTCCATCAAGCTTTCTCTTGACCCTCGGAAAGGTGTACCTTGGAGCTGTGTTCTTAAGCTCTTAGTCCCACACTCTCGAATCACAAAGTCTTGAATTATTCAACAATGTTTCCTAAGCGATGCGACAGATCTCTATCATTTTCTAGTGACCACAAAAAGGTATTATTCTTGATCATATACACTGAAGCTTACTAGACAATAATCCATATAGAGTGCAATATCAAGTCCCAAACTTGTCTCCAAAAGGAATCTTCAAAAAACATGTATTCTTCATAATTATTAGGATTAGAAAGGAAACCAAAATAGAAAACCAAAAATCCTCCTCATGCAGAACACCATCTTAAAGCGAGAAGCTCACTTGAAATGATGGAAATTCCTCCATCTTCTGATGTTGTCAACCTCCAAAAGTGAAGGTTACATTTTACCCTCTAAAAGAAACACTAGAGGAAGGAAAATAACTCCTGAGAGCCCAATTGAAACACTTCTAAATAGCTTCTTTTTCCAGATCATAATAAACAAATCTAGTGACATTGACATGGGTCCCCATGACAAAATTTTTGAATTCAATCCTTGCTACAACCATTCTCAACCTTCTCTCTTCATATGCATTGCTTGTAAAGGCACAAATACAACATCTTGTAAAAACACGAACATAAACATTATTCTACTTTGAAAGCATGTCATCCTTTGTTACCTCACTATCACATAATCCTTAAATCAGACAAAGGTTAGATTTAAATGTACCAACTTTTTCCTCTATTAAATGATGAACAAGTTGTGGTAACTTGGAACCATCCCAAAGACCTGAACTATCTTTATATCTGCAGTCAATTTCTTTGAGGCAAACAATTGATGTGTCATGTGCATGGCCATAATAAGGGCAATATTTTTTATGTCACTTCATGTATCAATCACATTCACCAGCAAGCTTTCTAAAAAAATTGATAAAAGAAATAATGTCTTAGTAGAAACAACAAAGAAATATTACTGATATTCTTTTGTAATAAACAAACCATCAAACGCCAACCACTCAAACACCAAGATAAACGTCCAAACAATACTTAATGTTGATGTGACAAGCTCGAACCGAAAGTGTCATATATCAAACTTTAATGCCCTCTGTTTAGTCCTAAAGATTGTCTATGTAAGAAAAACACATTTAAAACTAGAGACTCTCGCTATGTGCTTGAATAGAAATGAACTCATGCACACTTACTATATCATACGCTGCGTGATCAGATTGCTACAAGTGGACATTTCCTAACAAGGATAGTGCACTACAACGCCTCTCTCAAGCTTACTTTTCTGATCTCTTAGTTCGCCCAAGTCAAATATAGAAAACGGTAACTGTTAACCATGACTTCCGCTGTTAGGTTCGCTGCCAAAGGTACAGATGCCAATGTGCGCTATCTTAGTTCGTCAACAGTGGCTTTAAAAACTATGACCGGTATGGTAATAGATCAGATGTATAAGACACACCCATGATCTTCTCCTTAGCTCAACACAGGAGGCCCATCTCAAACTAGCGCATTGGCACTCATACTTCAAAAACCAATCATTTGGAATATGTGCCGCTCCGATAAGTCTGAGATCAGTCCATGTCGCATGGCTCTGATACAAAATTCTAGGCGATGAAAAAACTTTAGAAAACGATAACAGAATGAACAAGAAATGTTTGATGTATTATTCTGATCAACAGCAAAGTATATATACATGAAAGCATGGATCACTCAGTCATGGAGAATGCAACAATTATGCAGTTACAAACTGTTCCCTAACAATGTATTACGCCAATAGGTGATAGTGGGTTCTTGTCCGTAATATATAGCTTTTCTCTATTGATAACTCTTATTTCATCAAAATGTAAGAAATATTTCAAGTATAGATATTTATTAAAAAGTCTACTCGTCCAAACAAAGTTGAGACCTCTAATTCAAGAATAGGGTGAAGCCACGAAAAATAAAACAATAGACTTTTATAAGTATTAATAATAATGATGGCAATTAGCATGTGTAAATTTATTTATTGATTTCCAAAAATTCTAAAAATATGTGCAATGTCTTCTCTGTAGATAATTAATGATAAAAATCATTTAAAAATATATAAAATGAGCAATCAATGAGGTGAATGCAACCTACATTGGAATCAAAATGGCTATTAGGTACAACTATCAAAAAATTGGCTAGAGATTGGTTCTTTAAGCATTGTTAATTGTCTTAAGGAGATCTTTAAGCATTGTTAATTGTCTTAAGGAGATTTAGAAACCTAGTTGGACCTTTAATAATCTTATTTCTAATAGCCTTTCTATTCTTAAGACCTACAAAGACTATACTATTTCCCATGTTAGTTGTGAAGAGAATAGAGTTGTTGACTTTAAATATGAAGATAACCAAGATAACACTTTCTATTGGGATACAAATGACCATGTCCCCGTGGAAGCTAAAAATATCATGTATGATGATAGTCAAACATGTTAAAGGGGTGGGGCTCAATATAATGATGATGATTTTCATACACTTTTTTGGGAATCAAAGCTTGAGTTGTCTAAATCCCATTATGAGATTGAAAGGCAACATATCTAAGTGCAAGATTTATTGGCCCGCTGTAATAGCCAGTCTTTTCCTCACATATTTTATGGGTATTTTCTCCTCTATTATTCTCGTATTTCTCTCTGGTTGTTGGATTTCTATGTACTTTTTCAACTATTCAATGGAGGGAGATAGGAATAGGGCAGAGTCAAATTCTTGCGAGAAATGGTTGAATGATCCCATTTTATGGGGGAAACTCTTTTTAGGTGGAATTATTATGTATCTTGAGAAGTTGCATGGCTATGACCTACTAGTAACAAAATAACTTATAGAAGGATAGAAGAATGATATTTTGTGTGTTTACAAGATGGAAATATCTATTATTGAATACATGATCTTTGAAGTACCAGGTATGTTGATTAAGGATAAAATGTTCTATAGATATCTTAAGGCTTTTGATGAAATAGTCACCATTTTTTTTAAGGATGACGAATGGGAAAAGGTGAGGAGGATGACGATTGGAGGTTATGATCATGGAACCATTAAATCTATTTGAGTGTAGGTGTTCCAAGTAATTATGAGGTATATTACTCTGGATGACTGATTCAATAATCTTTTTAGTTATCACTTTGCTATTGAATCATTTTTAGTGCAATAGGCTAGTTTATATGCCCTACTTCTTGCCCCTTCATTTTAGTATTAATGAGAATAGGAGAAGACATAATTTTGTTGTACTTCATGAAGGTAATTCTTCTTGTTATGGAGTATGAAAAATCTATATCTATACCCTCCAAATGTTGGTGTATCTATTTATTACATTGTTTTGTAATCAATTAGTCAGTTGTTTGGTCATGGTAACTAGCTAGTCAGTTGTCTACTCTAGTAATTTGTTTGTTAGTTTCTTAACTAATTTTTCCTTTATTATATACTTGCAATCCTATAAATATCAAATCATCAAGATCTCTCTCTCGCTCTCTCTCTCTCTCTCTCTATGTGTGTGTGTGTGTGTGTGTGTGACACACACACACACATGACTCTTTCCTACATTATGCAAACAACACCTTCTATTAGAGCATAATATTATCTAGAGTCCTTACTTTGAATAAGGACAATGTTAATAGAGAATCGATGAAGATCTTCTATAGTTGAATTAGTTTGGGTTGCATCATGAATTAGTTTTGGCTATGTTGGATAAATATATAACACTGAGTATGGAGTGAACATTGATATGTGAAAGTAGTTTCTCTTTCAAAATGGTCTAGGAATTATTTAGTTTGTGCTACAAAATAAATAACAATTTTCTATTTTTGTACTAAAGTACCTTTATTACCTTGTTTATAAAGTATTATTTTTTAGGCATGTTTACAATTTATATATGTTGCTATGGTTGGGTCTAATTTTGTGGGTTTTCCATTATTATCTAAGTGTCTTGACAAGATTATGGTTTCAGAGTAGTGAATATTCCTTTTGGTGTGATTAATATTGAACTCTTGTAGTAGTGGGTGTCATTCCAAATATATAGAAAATTATTGAATGTTTTAAGTGTGTCAATTTTTATTATCAAGTTCGTTAAAGTTTATGTCCATCATTCTCAAGGATTCCCTTATGTTTCCACTATGGAGAGTGACTATCAAACCATGTGGTGTCAATTATAGAGTATTCAATGAAATAGAAGAAACATAGGAGGGAAATGCATGTAGGGAAGTTGGTGATCATTACACAATCATAGATAGAAAGTAAGGTATGATATCCAATTCTCTAATTTTGTTGTAGATAGAAACTATCTATGGCATTATCAAACATACAATGATGGCCTATCCTTGGTCTTAGATTATACTTCTTATAGTGGTCATAGCTCGTTGATTTAATGATTTTTTAATCCAAACTAATTGGTATTTTTAGAGGGATAGGGTTGTTTTTTTTTCTAAAATAGAGATTCCATTAGATAAATATTCTCATTTTAAATTCATAGTTGGAGAATGAAGATCCAAATTCAACTAATGAATAATAATTTGTGGGAAATTATAAGTGGAAAATAAAAGTAATATACTTATGTGATAATTTCTTTGCGTTTGAGCAATAAAGATGATCTAAAGTCAATGTTACACCCAAAAGGATGCAAGCACAACTAAGAGAGGGTGGGGGGGGTGAATCAATTGTGTACACCTAATAATTTTAGTTCCACATTAACCACTTAGATTTGACAAATAAACAATAATACAAGATAAACAATGTATACCATAGAACACCGAGATTTATTCTTGAGGAAACCTGGTCAAGGGAAAACCCTAGTGGGAGTGAAACCCACTAGATGAATGTACTATGCTAGAAGTACTTCCCAATTAAGAGAAAATAGAGAACCAATGATGCATTTGTGACCATAGGCTTACAACCCAATATGTAGGCTCATTTCCCAAAGAACACTACTCACAATACAATCTCAGATCTGGTCCTTATTTGGGTTCACCTATATATCTTCACTGATCTATCTTCAATTATAATAGGGTGGACATATAGTCCATTAGAACCAAACTAAAAAATAAAATCTCATATGCTGAAAAGTTCTAATGAAGTATAAACTATTCCTTAAGTGCATACTACACATGCACACTCTGTCCTCGCTCTCTCTCCACAATTATAGAATAATTTATCATATATATTGATTACAAAGAATAATCAACTACTAGGTCAGATAAGACCTATTATAATAAAAAATATAAATACTATGCTCAATCTCTAAGGAAATCCAAATGAAGTTGGCTAAGACTTAAAGGGTATGTGGAGGATCATGGTAAGGCAAAAAGTGGCGATGTGAAAAAATACTCTTTTCACTCGTCCAAAAGTTCACTAATCCATTTGTTGACTTTTTAGTAGGCCTAGGTGTCAGTACACCTGGCCAAGCCAAAAGCCAAAGCACAGGCCTAATAAGATATCTAAGATTATTAGATATCCGATAATAGCGGATATCTAATTTTTGCCAGTAATTATATATTTACATAGCCCGGCCGTGTTCAACATTTTCACTGTGAAAATATTGAATGCGGCTAGGGCTTTTGGATATCCATTGTTATCATATATCCAATTTTTCTAAAATCTTAAAGTAAGTTCAATCTTTAATTTTTTATTGTTTTTATTGTGTTTTAATAAAAATTTGTAGTTTTATATATAAAAATTAGCTTTTTTAAGTGAGTTTTAAAAATAAAAATTAAATTCATTGTAATTATCTATTTGTTTGCTAATTCTACTTAGACATAGACCAAAATCAACCAAAAAACCCTCCCAATGATCCCGCAAATAATTCACAACCACCTCCCAACAATCCCCCACTTGCAGAAGATGAACCAGTCTCAAACCCTCGCCGCTTAGAGGATCTAATAAGAGACAATCTAAATCAGCTTAGAGGATTTCAAACTATATATGCCAATATCCCCATATTGTGCCCCATGTTTATGACATTGAACTCAATTATTGAAAACATGGAGAAACTTATAGAGAAACATAGTCCTGCACTTCTTTGGCGTGATTCCATGCACGCCCAGTTTGACGATGGGCTTGACTATGATCAAGTCATGAACCTAAACATAACAAAACATGACATATATAATCTTTTTGTGGATCCTAAAACCTGTCTATAATTTGACCCTAAAAACCCCAAGTTGTCAATTAAATGGTGCATAAATAGTGCAATACGTTTCAACTTTTGGGACCATTGGTGGATGGT
This sequence comes from Chamaecyparis obtusa, assembly GCA_027943335.1. NCBI lineage: Eukaryota > Viridiplantae > Streptophyta > Pinopsida > Cupressales > Cupressaceae > Chamaecyparis > Chamaecyparis obtusa. The sequence goes on from BSBK01009176.1 coordinate 121,653, forward strand.
TTTTGATAGACCACCAGACAGCAATTTGGATGTCCCATTTTATTTTATTAAAAAATTATATGCTAAATTTGTGCTTGGTCACAAGGTCAATTATTGGAGTATGAGATTGAACCAGGTGTAGGTTTAGCCTCTCCTTGGGATAGGCCATGGGCACACTGGGTGAAATCCCTCACATATATGCCCCCTCTCGAGATTTCACCACCTCCCACTATAATACCCCAAAATTGGCACCTAATTATCTCAAGCAATTTTGGTGTATTTCTTCAATTCTATGTCATCAAAGTCCTATCTCGCTAGGCAATTTTCTCTCTCCTATTTGACTCTATTTGACTTGATGTCAGTTGCAAAGACCCTAAATTGTAATAATCAAATGCTAAATTAATTCCTAAAAGTCTTTGACTTATATTAGCTAAATTATCCCTATGATAAATTAATTTAATTCTAAAGTCCTAAGTGCTTTAAATTAAATTAAATCTACCCCTTTAGCTAATTACACATCAAAAAAAGAATTAGTATCATTATTTAATTATTTGAGTGGACATCTTTCTATTTGAATTTAATTATTCAAATTATTCAAACTAGTCACACCTCACATGTGGCATAAATTCCACTCTTTGATTAAATAATTCCATGTTTATTTGTCAAAACAGTGAAGTGCCTTAATGGGAAGTGAAGAGTCACACCCCACATGTGGTAAAAGGAGTTACATGCAAGATTCCCCCTTTGTTTCTATTTAAGAGTTTGCCTTTTCATTTCAAAGGATGGAATTTTTGAGAGCATAGATATTATAGTAAAATTCTACTACATTCTTTGAGATTCATAGCTTTTGATTGTTATCATTTTAGTTAGTTCATTTAGTATAATATTGCATTTTTCATCTTCTTAGTTTACTTACTTGTTCTTAGATTTAGTCACATTTTCCTTTGAAAACTCTAAAAAGAACTTGCATTTTCATTTTAGATTACATGCATCCATATTAGATTACTTGCATTTTCATTTTAGATTGCATGCATTCATGCTAGATTGCTTGCATTTTTTATTTCATGCCTATGCTTTTCTTTTAAAATCCTCCATTGTAGTTCGGTCTTATGGTTGTTGGCTTTCGATCTGAGAGCAATCTTGAAAACACCCCGTCTACATAGGAGGCAACAGATCACTTCACTACAGATTTCGGATTGAATAACTCATATTCTTTTCTGTAATCTGATCATGTGAGTAATGATCATGTTGTGTTTGTGTTGAATTTAGAGGTCCACATTCAAGCACATACATTTTTTGGTGCCCACCGTGGGGCAGAAAAGATCAATTTCTGGCCTCATTCTTGATTAGTTTTTCAGTTTTAGTGTTGGTTCTAAGCCTTCTACGGCCATATACAGCTTGGAAACCTTGTAATATAATAATGGATGGATATAATGATGAATCCTCTTTCTCATTATTTTGCTTTGGTTCATTTTTATAAAGAAATGAATAAGTTATGATCATTTTGGTGAAAGTGGGTATTTGCAGATTTGAGATTCTCTGAATATAGTCAGATTGAAACATCTGGTACAGAAAAATTGTGAAGAATCAGTATCTATAATAATATTCATTGGAAAGATACGTGAATTATCTTTCATTTCCTTTTGGTTTGAGTCATTTTTATGCAGATTTGTGAAAGTTATGGGCATTTGAGTGAAAACTAGTTTTTAACAATCTGCATTGGAGTTGTAGGCAATGATTTGCTCTTAGAAAATGATTAATGAATGAAAAAAATAAATGGATTACATATTTAGAAACTAGATTCATTAATAGTTAATGTGAAATTGGTTTGGTTTTATTTAGATTCTTTTTGAGGAAGATATGTGATTCCCTAAGCAGGGTTTGGTGTTTTAAATTTGATTTATGATAGAAAAATTGCAGTCTGAAAAGGTTATTGGTTGAGGAACCAAATTGAATCATAAGACCTTGTAATTTTGGGAAATGATAGTTCTTGATGTTGGATAAAAACTTCATTCTTTCCAAAAAATTTAATATTGTGATTTTATGGGTCAAATAAATCAATCTTTAAAGACTGTCTTGAAGACAACAATGTTACATATCTTACGGTTCACCATTGATTTGTCTTGATTCTGTACTTTCGGATGTGTGATAAATGCTGGATTGCAGATCTTTGGACCTAAGGTGAGTTCTTAAAATCTCTATAACACTTGTTTTGGGAATAAAATTAATCTCTCATGTGTTTTTCTTGAGTGTTTACATGCTTTCATAGAACACATTTTAATTGATGCTCTTAATGGGAAATAAACGAACATAGATTTGCTTTCATAAAAGTTTGTGTTTAAGTGCATGCTTGTCTTTTAAACATTAAGTAATTCTTGGTTCCAATATCAAAAAATTCTCATTGAGTAATCTAGGGCATGGATTCATTCATTTTTTACATGAAGAGTTAAATGCACCACTTTGTGGACTCACTTCATGTTTACTTGGAAAGTTAAATATTCCATGATTCAAACCCTTTTGCACTTATGAGTAGTATTGATTAGCAGTCTTAGATTACTTGTGATTGATCTAGATTGCTATCTTGGGTTATTGGACTCACTAATCCGTCAGCCCCTCATTTCCACCCTATGATTGCAATCTCAGCACCAAATTAAAGGGGAGGGGTCTATAGGAAAGAAGCGTTAATTGTTCCACTAGGCAACCCTTTTGTGCTTTTTGGAACTCACTTGTTTTCTAGGTTGTGGACTCGTTTGTAGCTTGTGTGAGGTGTTAAGTGTTCCACCTTATGGACTCACCTCATATTTTTTTTAAGTGTTAAGTGTTCCACCTTTAGTGCTTTTCAATACTTTTTGATAGTGAATTACTTACTTTTCATTTTTTTAGATGGGCTGCTTGGGGATTTCATCACCTCAAGGGATGACCTTAACTCCCATGTTCCGGCGGAGTATAAATATTGGGAGGTGAATCCAAAGACACCTCTCTTGGGGATGAGTTAGATTTCACTCTTGGCTAAGCCTCAAAGAACTTTATACCTTTGAGAAGTGAAGGAGGAGATTTGGGTTACCATCTCCCCCCGGCTGTGTGATTTTTGTTTCTTCTCATCTACGAATTTGTACCTCACGTACCTTGCGTATATCAAGGACTCCTTTTAGAAAAGCCATGTATATCCTTGTAGACAACTTGCTAGGATGTTGTTGTGTTTTAAGTGCCCGCTAAAACATTTTCAAGAACATACACAAGTAGAGTCCTTAGGGAGTAGAAATACTAAGTCACTATTCCTATTCATGCACAAGGTTGCTTTGTCCCTTGCCCATTGCTTGAAGACTATTTTCTTGAACTCCTTGATTGCTATCTTACGTGCTTGATCAATGACATAAATCTGATCTACCTTTTTGTCCGTGATCTATTTTTCTATTTTCCTGTCGTTCACCATCAGAAACTAGTTTTCTTGAGTTAGGAATCAATCGATCTTTGCTTTGACTCATGTTGTCTCTCATCTATTCATCTTATCTTTTTATGCCTTTTGTACCTCATGTTGCGATAGTCTTATCTCGGCTGTTCTAGCCATCTCTTTTTGACCATTCGTACCAGGTTCGTCTTGCATCTTGGCTGTTCTAGCCATTTATCTCCTTTTTTTTTTATCTTAGAGACAAAGTCTAGCTTTATCTCGAATCTTTGCTCATTACATCTTCATCTATGACTATCACAACTCGAAGTGGTAAGACTTATCCTCGTTAGAATGCTGATCAAGATCAAAGTAAACCTCATAATCAAGACATAGGTCATTCCCAATTTGTTGAGAAGTCTGAACTTTGTAAGAGTTCTTCAAATTCGTCATTAAGCACTCCACAAGATAATTTTTCTCAAACATCTCCTCCAGTTTTCCAAGAGTGCTTTAATCCTTTATTTTCGCCATCTAGTTTGTCTCTCCAAGAACAAGACAACTCCTATTTTCAAAACAATTCATTGTTTTGTGGCTTTGGAGGATCATTTCCTCGGACGGAACCTATTATTGAAACTATTGATCCCATTGAAGATAGTGATTCATCTAAAGCTATTCATACACCAAAAGTTACATTGGCTGCACCTTTTCAACATTGTTCTCATCACTTTACTGAAGCTTCAATTGCAGCACAAATTCATCTTGACAAGATGGGAACCAAGAACCCATTTGACTTTCAATCAGGCCAATATGGCCAAACTTATAATCAACACCATCGTCAATCTTCTCATGACCAAAATCAGACTCATCACAATCAGTCTCATAATGATGATCAATCTCACAACAAAACTCAAGATGATCGACAAGCAGCACATAACTATCACCCTCCTCCTTATGATCAAAATCAAGATGATCAACAAGATCAAACACCAAGCATATATGAGATTCTTGGTAACGAGGATGATGTAATTACACAGAATGATATAACTGCTGTGAAAGCTAACAAGAGTCTCATTAAAATGATGGAAATTATTCTTTCGGAAGATAAGGAAAAATATTTTCTTGAGTTGGCTAAGCAAGGAGCCAAACTACCCCCGAATTTCCAAGTGGAAACTATTGTAGCTAAAGAAGAAGAAACTGAAACTGCTAAGCTACAAAAGATGATTCAAAGTATGCAAGATCAAATTACTCAACTGAGAAAAGAAAAGGATAAGCCCACACAACAATTTGCATTGGATAATATATGTCCTTTTCCTTTTGATAAGAATGTTCACATGCCTCCTTTTCCAAGAGGAGTAGAGTTACCCAAATATGACAAGTACATGGGTACAACTGATCCTCAAGATCATCTAAGAGAGTTTGGTGTGCTGTCCATGGAATTCATGCATGATCAAATGTATCTTATGAGACTATTTCCCCGCAGCTTGGGTGGGCCAGCTATGGAATGGTTTTGCCGATTACATCCTGGTATTCAAACTTTTGACGAGATTGCCAATCTTTTTCTTCAGCATTATTCTCACAGCATCCAACACCCTGTCAACATTCATGACTTGTGTAATTTGAAACAATGACAGGGAGAACCTTTCTTGTCTTTTCTCCAAAGGTGGAGACAACTTTGTACAAAGTATCCTCGTAAATTGCCTGAATCTGAAAAACTTGATATCATTTTAGACAATCTTCTTCCAGACTTTGGATATCAAGTACAATTACAAGGTCCTTTGACATTTGACAGCATGATCAAACAAGCTATGAGGATAGAAGCCTTTATGGTCAAAAAGGGAGAATTAACTTTGAATAAAGACAATAAACAAGGATTCTCAACGAACAAGGAAAAAGGGAAGTCTGTAAACAAGAATAGAGAGGTGGTAAATGATGGAGTGGTCGATAAAGTCACCACAAAGCCTTCAAAGCCTTTCTTTAATCTTACTTCTAGCATACAAGCAGCTAAGGCTATCAAAAAGAATACAACAAATAATCAGCGAAGTTCAAGATTTTCTAGAAACAAACCTTGGGCTCCTTGACCTAAGTGTGATTTCACTTCTTTGGGAGATCCTCTTGATGTAGTCTTTAAAACTCTCATACAAAATCAGATTCTCACTCCTTTGGAAAAGTGAACTTATGACCCACAACCAAGACCTCACTGGTGGAATGACAATGATTATTGCGACTATCATCAAAATATTGGTCATAAGACATCCACTTGTCTTCAGTTGAGACATAAAGTTCAAGATTTGATTGACAACGGTGATATTGTTGTGGATGGTCATAATAAGAATTCTAATCATCAGGCGTTTAAGGATCCTTTTCCTCCTCATGAGAAAGGAGAGTCTTCCACAACTAAGAACAACAATGCTAAGGTGAATTACACTTACCCTTCTACCGATAATGTTATTAACATGATTGAACCTATGGGAGTTGACTATTGTGATGTGATCACTTTTAAGGGGAGTGGTGATGCTCCCAAGCCTAGAGTTCCTTTCATATTACGAAATTCTACATCTTGTTCATCTGAATCTAAAGAAACTCAAGATTATGCAAATGTTGTCACTTGATCACGTGGAAGAGTTGTTTTGAAAGGTCCCGATCCTCCGAAGTAAACTGTAGACAAGGATACTTTGAGACAAAGCACAAATAAGGTTTCTCCGAAACAAATGATGGATAAGAATACCACTGGCCCTACCAACAAAGCTTCTAAATCAACTCCCACATCTAGCGTTACTAGTTATAGTATCTTAGATCAACTCCAGCGAACCAATGCTCAGATTACTATTTTTGAGTTGTTAAAAATCTCTCTTGCTCATAGGCAAATTTTGGATAAAGCCCTCACTGAAGAAAATGTCCCCAAGGATCTTGATCTAAACCGGTTCCAATCTATGGTGGGTCATTTGACTTCACCACATTATTTATCCTTCTCTGAAGAAGATGATCACTTGCTGAGCCACCCGCATAATGCTCTCCTACACACTGAAGTTATGATAGGCCCCAAGAGTATCCCTCGCATCCTCATTGACAATAGTGCTAGCCAAAATGCTTGCTCTGCTAAGATGCTTACCCAAACGACAAACAACTTTGTTCCCACCAATAGAGAGTCCACTGAGTTCTATGATGCTAAGCTAAAAGAAATAGAAAAGACCTTGAAGATCAAAGATATTGGAATGGGGGAATATTAGTTTGAGTCCATGTTGACACTAACAGCTCTTCCTCCATCTCTGCATTCCTGTGAAGAACCCTCTAAAGATATATTTGGTATTGGCTATCAGGGCCATAGGCTTGAAAAACCTAGCTGCAGCTTGCACTCACATGCAGATTTAAATGATGAAGAAAAACAAATTCAGCCTATGACATATGAAAGACCTTTGAATGATCAACATCCTGATCTAGACTACCAGAGAGAATACTATCTACCTTCTCAAGTGCTTCAAGAACATGATCTTGTTCCTCACCAAGAGGATTTTATACACTCTACTAAACATATTTCTACTACTGTAGCTACTACTAAATATGTCACTACCTCTAATGGCACACATACTGATTGGGAGAAACTGTTGGATGCTTCCCTTATCTTGGGTATGCCTCAAGGTATGCCTATTCTAGATTGTTCTACCACTTCTACTGTTGAACAAAATCCTACTGTTGATGACTAAAATGGCACACATACTGATTGGGAGCAACTATTGGATGCTTCCCTTATCTTTGGTATCCCCCAAGGTATGCCTATTCTAGAGTACTCAGCTGCTCCTACTACTAAACAAGATCATGTTGTTGAAGAAACACCTCCTGTGATAGATGACAACAATGAAGAAAGTATGCCTCCGATTATGTCTCTAGCTGAATGGGACTCCATATCAGATGCTACTACAGAATTACCAGTTGATGCTACGCACTTATATGCTAGTCTTAACTACTCAAAAAGAGGAGAAAGTTATGATCCTCCAGATCAAGCTATTGATGATGATCGTTTCCACCCTCCTGTGGAGATAATTCCTATGCCTCCTAGGCCATCTGTTCCAAGTTATACTTCTACTGCTCCAGCAAATCATGGGTATGTAAGACCCCATTCTATTACAACTTCATGGAATATTGGTAGATCCAGAATTGAAATGGTTCCTGTTCATGCACTCTTACCACCTGAAAGGGGACCTAACTCTTGGAATAGGTTATCTTGGCTAGGCTCACATAATATTCCTCCAAACTTATCTGACTCTTCTAAGATGACTCACAATCAACAATGCTCTATGGAAGATTACTTTCTTGATCTATTTGATGCATTCATGAATGATGAGGATGATACTAATATATTTGCACTTGAGCCCATCCCATTGACTTCTCTTCCCCCTTCATCTCCCAGAAAAGTGGCCTGTCCACTTCCATTTCCACCTCTCCATCTAAACTAGTCATATAAGCCTCTTTCATCCACCATTCCCAAGTCTTTTGGAAGTAACTTGGATGTGCAACATAAAAATAAAAATAATAAGAATCCGCTTATATCTCAAGGTCACCATGTCCCATCTAATCAACATGTGACTATGAAGAAAGGAAAGCAACAGAGGTGTTCAAAAGATCGCAAAGGTCCTCAAAAAGAAGAAGACAATCAAAAGCTAGAAAATAAAATAAAAAATGGATCTCGAAATCCATTCTATGGGCATTGTCATCAAAGTACCTCAAAGTAAAGAAGAAAAAATTCAAAAGCTATGTGGATTCCAAAGAAAGGAAAAATCAAAGTTGTCATTCGAGCTTCCAAAATTCTCATACTTCCCTCCATTCCATCACCCTTGCCTCTCATACTTTACCCTCTTCACTCCATTTTGCCTTTTCCCAAAGTGCATATCAGTATCTCCTTATTACTAATGGTATGACTAAGAGAAATCTAGAATGTACTCTCCCTAAGTGTTTAGAGTGTGGGAAATCTGACAAAGAGTTAAGATGTGTCCATGAGGATATTTGTGGGTCTCACTTAAGTGATCTTTCCTTGACTATGGGTATCTTGATGGTTGGACACTACTGGTTGGATCTCCTATTACTGCTATAACATGTGGTTTTGATTCTACTGACTACTACTACAAATGACCATGTTCTTAGAGATCCACCACTGAAGGAGAGGCACTCAAAGAGCCCATCAACGCTCTTCATCTGAAGAAGTTCTACAACTGACATTCTCTATGTGCTCATGTACATACTTATTGGTCCTGAAAAAATCCTAAAAATGGTATATTCTCAAAAAATCATAAAAATTGCAAAATGTCTTGAAAAAATGAACATCTTGGTGAAAACCTAGTAATGGGCACCTTGATGATTCACAAAAAAATAAAAAAAAAGAGAAAAATACAAAAAAAAATTGAAAAAGAGAAAAATGTGCCATTGATGAAAACTTGGTAAACAGGCATCATGGTAGCAAAAATAGAATCTCTGCCAAGTTGGTGAAAACCTGGTAAACAGGTGCCACTTGTTTCCTAAAGTAACATCCTCTCTCGGTGTTGCTTGGCTCTTAGTTTATTGCTTTATTTTTCTTTCCAGCTTTAGTTTGCTTCCTTTGTTTCCTGCTTTAGTTTGTTTCCCGCTTTGGTTTGCTAGCTCATGCACTTGCCTTTGGTTGTTTTCGAGTTTTTGCTTGACTCTTCATAGATTGGAATTGGTTCACGCTTGGGGGCACCCGCTTGGTCTGGGGGGAATTGTCCTATCACTTTCAGAAACTCTTTCGAGCATCAGTCACCAGTGACTCTCGCTACATCTGCCTGCTGATACCTAGCTCTCATTCGACCTCTCTCTTTCAGGATCTCTCCTTTGCATCAGTCACCAGTGCTTCTCACTGTGTCTGCCTATTGTCATTATCTAATCGAGACTTCAAAAGTCATATTTTTGATTTGACTCCAATTCGCTTAAACATGAGCATAAATTGAAACTAAAACTAAATGTGTGTTCCTTTGAGGCATGTTGAGATTTGTTTTCTTTGAGTGCTTGTCTGTTTGCTTTGCTTTTTCTTTGGTTTCTGCTTGTTGGTTTAGTTCCAATGATCCAAAGAATTCATATAAGAGGGGTGTATGTCTGTAAGAGCCTTCATCTCATATTGGATGGCCATGCGTACCTCGACTCCTTTTATATGAACACTTTGGTGAGGTTGGTTCTTCTCCTTGTCTTTTGAGTGACTTCTTTCTGCTACTAGTGAAATTGTAAATGCTTGCCCTATTGAGTGAACGTAAGGGTCACTGCGAGCAATCTTTGGCAAAAGAAGGAACTCCTACATGCTTGGTGTGTTTGTTCGCAAGAGACATTCAGGTCATTCTAGCATTTATGCTCTAATGCTTATGTTAACTTGCTAGATTAAAAGGAATAGGTGTTTAGGTCATTCTAGCTCCTTGTGCCTTAATGCTTACATCTTATTCCGAAAAACCTAAGACTTATGTCATATTCATATTCTCATGATAGCGATATTAGTGAGGATTGTATGACATCTTGGGATTGTCCAAACTTGAAAGGCTCTATGATGATAAATACGGTGAGTCCAACAACCAAGTCCTAGGGTTTGCATTTTCATTTAGACTTGCATCTTTCATTCTAGGCTTGCATTTGGAGTGCTTTCTTGCTACTCTCTTGATTGCTTTTTTTTCATTGGAGGTTCTCCTCTTCCATCCAAATTTCATCATGATTGCACAAGTTTTCGGGATTGAAATCAAAATTTGACATCTCTACATAGCTCAAAATCGCGTTTTAAATTTTGAGACCCTTTGGGATCGGATGCTTGTGCAATCAGCCTTCTGGCATCATCTTCCTGCCAGACTCTCATCTTTGCATCATGTTCTTGAGATCTTTTCTCTTTTCATCAAAGTCAACTCTAGTAAAATTTGGTCAATCATGGTCAAACTTGGTCAACAGGACCTCTGCATTGCTCTGATTTGCTTCTGCATCTTCTTGATGCTTCTTTAATCTGCTCTGAATTCTTCTCAATCTTTGATCTTATCTTTATCTATAATCTCTTGCTGTCAATCATCTTCTGACATGTCATCTTTCGATTTCACTCCCGAGGGGGTAGGATGATTGCATCATTGAATCTTGTCAAATCAATTCTTGAATCAGTCTAATCTGAATCTTTAGTTCTCATTGCTTGGGGCATCTCGGTGCCTCATATCCTGTTATCTTATCATCTATCTCTTAGGTATCTGAGCAATCTAACTCAGATCCTCGAGAATCAAGCTTCGTTCTGGAGATGGTTCTTGAAATCTTTTAGGTATTGGGGCAATCTAACCCTGATTCCTGGGAGTCAAGCTTCATTCTAGAGATGGCTCTCAAAATCTCTTTTAGACCGTTATCTGGGAAATCTAATCCAGGTCTCGGAGGGCTAAGCTACGTATTGGGGCAATCTAACCCTGATTCTGGAGACAATCCTAAATCTACATCTTCATCAATTGGTATTGGGGCAATCTAACCCTGATCCCGGTTTTGTTCTAAGACTGTTGTCTTCGCAATCTAACTTAGACTTTGGAAATTATCGTCATCTGTCACTTCAGACTATTCTTTGAATCAATGCACTGCTCACACATCAATTCAAAGAGGGGCAAAATGTAATACCCCAAAATTGGCACCTAATTATCTCAAGCAATTTTGGTGTATTTCTTCAATTCTATGTCATCAAAGTCCTATCTTGCTAGGCAATTTTCTCTCTCCTAATTGACTCTATTTGACTTGATGTCAGTTGCAAAGACCCTAAATTGTAATAATCAAATGCTAAATTAATTCCTAAAAGTCTTTGACTTATATTAGCTAAATTATCCCTATGATAAATTAATTTAATTCTAAAGTCCTAAGTGCTTTAAATTAAATTAAATCTACCCCTTTAGCTAATTACACATCAAAAAAAGAATTAGTATCATTATTTAATTATTTGAGTGGACATCTTTCTATTTGAATTTAATTATTCAAATTATTCAAACTAGTCACACCTCACATGTGGCATAAATTCCACTCTTTGATTAAATAATTCCATGTTTATTTGTCAAAAAAGTGAAGAGCCTTAATGGGAAGTGAAGAGTCACACCCCACATGTGGCAAAAGGAGTTACATGCAAGATTCCCCCTCTTTTTCTATTTAAGAGCTTACCTTTTCATTTCAAAGGATGGAATTTTTGAGAGCATAGAGATTATAGTAAAATTCTACTACATTCTTTGAGATTCATAGCTTTTGATTGTTATCATTTTAGTTAGTTCATTTAGTATAATATTGCATTTTTCATCTTCTTAGTTTACTTACTTGTTCTTAGATTTAGTCACATTTTCCTTTGAAAACTCTAAAAAGAACTTGCATTTTCATTTTAGATTACATGCATCCATATTAGATTACTTGCATTTTCATTTTAGATTACATGCATTCATGCTAGATTGCTTGCATTTTTTATTTCATGCCTATGCTTTTCTTTTAAAATCCTCCATTGTAGTTCGGTCTTATGGTTATTGGCTTTCAATCTGAGAGCAATCTTGAAAACACCCCGTCTACATAGGAGCCAACAGATCGCTTCACTATAGATTTTGGATTGAATAACTCATATTCTTTTCTGTAATCTGATCATGTGAGTAATGATCATGTTATGTGTGTGTTGAATTTAGAGGTCCACATTCAAGCACATACACCCATAGTGCAGCATACTAACATTATTGCTAAGGCTGACTCACAGACTATTCGATCCATTCACACCTTGAGTGATCTACATTGTTTCCTCCTCACCCTGATGCTTCTAGCCTTTCCACATCCTCCATGAGCTCACATGTTTGTGTGCCCCATAATTGTATTATGTGCAAGAATATGTTCTTAGGTCCCCTGAATGATAGCATGATGCATATGATTACGTCTTCAAGGTGGATGATTCTACACAACACACTAAAGGTACTGAAGCACCTCATTAAGATGTGCATCAGTGGCATACAGAGTCATGGACTCCTACTGTTATGGTAAGGGTAAATCGTTCACTTTTTACATTGTATTTAATTTTTATCATTTGTATTTTTAGTAGAATTTTCTTATAATAATTTCACACTTATGTTTTTTTATGTGTTACAATTATGTTTAGTTGATGATAGAGGAGGAGATGGTACAGGTAGAGGGGTCCATGCTTTCGGCCATATCATTTGGTCTTGACACTTCCAAGGTACATATGTTTTAATATACTAATAGGTTTCCTTAAATTATTAAAATAGTATATGTACATGTGTTTCTAATTTTTACAATCATCTTATTACATATTTATGGAGGTGTCACCAGTTTCCACCAGGGGGCAATGTGACGGGGTGCGGGTGTTAGACATTGACAAGGGGAAGGTAATTAAGTAATTTAGTTTATTTATGCATACATATATACTTGTCAATTGTGCCTACTCATTTTTAATTTACATGGTTTATTTGACAGAGAGTGGTATATGATGGTGTCATGAGACCCTATCACCACGATAGAGTCATATGCATATCAATTCGCAGTGATAACCCCATAGTAAGTATATTTATAAAGTTATTTGTGTGTATTTTACTATCAAGTATATATAATATGATCAAGTTATGATCGTATTAAGTATCTATTTGACTTTTGTAGGTCACTCCTAGTTTGAGGGAGGTAGAATGCCAAGATTTTGTATCACTGATGACTCAGCCAATATTTTCTAAAGAAAGTTCAACATAGGTAAGTTTTAATGTTAATTCAGTTATTTTGTAAACATGTATTTTCTACCAAGGATTTAACATTACATAGTATAACTCCTAGATCAGTTTCATGTTCGCAAACATATATAGGCTGGAGTCGATATTGGTGGCATTGTTCCTTCGCTACCAATGATATATATTAGGTCTCTTGTCCACGGGAGGAGACAAAGAGGCGAGGTATACAAGAGTTCAATTTCAGTTTAAATTTTATTTATTATTATTGACTATGATTCTGAATTTTTATTTTTTATTTGTAGAAACCATATAAATTAAGTAATCTAACTTGGGGTTTCACTTTTGTGTTTGAATGCAGGATCCATCAGAGCCAAAGAGTACTTCAAAGAGGGTGGATTTTGATGATCCACCAGTAGAATAGGATGTCCCAGAAATATTTGTAGTTGAACTTCTTATTTTGAGATGTCATATGACACATTTGGAGATGGTGTATGCCACATTGTATCTAGATATGTTGACATGTAAATATGTTCAGAATTATTGGTCATTTTGATATATATAAAACTTGATATTAGATCAAATTTGTTAATTGTGTGTTCATTTATTCATTGTTAGTATGTAAATATGCTTGTGTGTATGTACTCATGTGTACGATTTATGCCTTAAGTATATTCATGTATATTCATGTACATTCTTCATAACCTAAATTCATGTGTATGGGCTATGTGCATGATTTAAGTGAATTCATGTGGTATGCTTTATAATCTATGAATACATGTATGCTTCATGACTTAAGAAAATTTATGTGTACGCTTTATGCGCTACGTGAGTTCACATGTGTAATTCATCATTTAAGTAAATTCAAAATTTATGTGCTACATTGTATTCATGTCTATCTGATGCTCTCAACCAAGCAAATTTGATGCAAAGCCTTCTACTATCCCCTCATACAATCCAACTCAACTTGAGGATTCTACAAGCATCTTGGAATCTACTCAAGGAGTTAGTCTCAACTCAAGGGTCAAATAGAGTGCTTTGACTTTAGAGAACCAACACATTCAAAATTTTTAACAAGTTCACTTCCTCTAACATCTCATCCCAACTTCTCTTGGCACCAACTCCATTCTAGGCCTCTCAATGCACCTAGAGCCTCCATCTTGTCAAAAATTGAAATAGGTCTCCCACCTTGATTGTAACACCATATAACATTTTAATATGGTCCATCTACTATGTCCCACCAATTTACCAATTTTGGTCAACTCATCTTCCACCAATTCACTCCAATAGCCCTTATAGGCTTGTAGTCTTCACTAGTCATAAATCAACCTTTTTCTCCAGAATTATCTACACAACTCAAGAAAATAATGGTTTATCTAGATACCCTTTTGGATTAATTAAATCCTCCCCAAGACTCAAGGTAGAATCCTTTGAACCAAATGCCAGATCCAGTACCCTAGTACCCACAAAGTAGGCCTAATTTCCTCCAAATAACAAAGAAACTTATATGTGCACTGACTCCCTATACCCCAAAGCATGAAATAGTCTTTCTTAAGGTTTCAAAACAAAAGGTTTTCATGTTTATAAGGTTTCACCACTCACCAAATTTGCTAGCCACCAAACCCTTGTTTCTAGGGTCATATACCTTGGGTCTACTCAAAAAGACCTTTGTAACTCTCTCCAAGTCAATCCAGTTGGCCTAAAACATTATTATGGATCCTAATATTCATATTCCATCATAAGAGAAACTCTTCTCAAGGGTATTCAACTTCCATAATGACTGGTGTGAAGAAGGACTCTCCTTCAATCAGTAAACTCCATCAATTACTATTCTCTCAACCATCACTTCACATATCCCTACATAAAACAATTATAATACAAGAATATAATACATCAATCACTTCTCCCACCAATTACATTTGTCATAGTGGGTGGGAGATTCGATCCCTTAAGGAGACTAGAATCCCTGCACACTGACTGTGCCTTTCAACTAGTCACAGTCACAAAACAATAGTCACTTGCTTTTCTTTAAGAACAATAAAAAAATTGAAAGTAATGCATAGAAGATGTAAACAATAATCAAAGAAATTTATTTACTTCACTACCCACCCCAAATCACATTCAAGTCAAGCACATTCATTTTTTGTTGCACTGATTATTCCATGGGATATTTAACATGTAAAGAAAATCTTTGTTTATTAATTGTAAAACATTATATTTTTGCTTCCTTACACTTCCAACTCAACATCTGCCATTCACTCACGTAGATCCCCTACAAAAAAGACTCAAAACTCCTTCAAAACATGATGACAACCTCTATCTAATTGTCTAACTACTTGGTAACAGTTCCAAACTGACTGTCATAACCAAAGTATGATTTAAAGATGTTATTAAGTTGAAAACTCATGATGTCAACTCAACAACTTCTATCTAATACCCCTTATTATAAATTTTAAAAAGGTTTAAAACAACCCTTTTCATCCAAACTTACCTATAATCCCATATGAGCCTTATAGGCTTATTTTTCCAATACAGGTAAATTCCATATTTTAGCACTTCAAGTGCTTTTACATCCTTTGATTGACTCTATTAGAGATTTGATATCCATTATATACCTTATAGGTCCTTAGATCAATCCAACTGATCTACGATTAACTTAATCACCCCTAGTGACCCCTAAGTACATTTAGCCCTTCCCAATGCCATTTAATGGCTTACAATGTATGATCCTTTACAAAGGATTATCAATCAATAAAAAATATCAGAATGCTTGTGATGGGGAGGCTAGAATATACTAGCTAGTCTATGCTCTGCTCCTTGCCCAAGGACTCAAGTGTGCTCCTAACACCTGTGGATGATCTATAGGATACCTTCTCCATTCAAGGACCCCCTGACCTGCCCAACCTACCCACCAAGTTCAATAAATTCACTCATCAACATCCCATGCTTTGCATTCTAGCTACTAGCCCTTATTGAGGCTTAATAAGGTCTTTTTGACTTATGCTTCTTTCCCACACTCCAACAATGGATTTGATAGGTTCCAAGTTGTTTTCAAGGCATTAGGCATCTGCTCAAGTCATTTGTTTAGTTGGGTCTTTATCATATTTAGGACTTGCTTTGGAAAATAGGGCTATAAGGAGGAGGCCTATAAGGAGGAGGCCTAATTAGCCCTCCTTCCGGTTTCTTAGGGATTTTGAGACCCTTGCTTCAAAGAAACACCACCCTTGTCCTAAAAAAAAATTGCTACTAAGGACCCAAACTCAGAGATTTTTGGGGTCTTGGGTCATTGGCTGACCGTACAATGCCCGTACCATAGAAGGAGGGGTTTAAGGGTTAATTAAGGGTTTCAAGATCACAGTGCTGAAGTCTGCAATAGCACCACTTCCAGACCTATTCAAGACCTCTCCTCCACACTACTTAGCCTTCTTCCATGCATCTTGCATCCCTCCAAAGGGCTTTCTATGAAACCTTACCTACTGTATGCTGGAGTCTTTTATCTGCTACACATCCCTAGCCAGACTGCTCCTAGTTCACCTAGGGCTTTGTCAAACCACTGGTTGCACTTTCTTGTTGGGGCCCTGCTTGCATATTATACAAGGTTAGGTTCTAAGTTCTTAGACTCCACAATCTCATGGTATTCCCATGGTGGAATCAAGAGCTACAAGCCCTATTCCATCAGTGCCACCAAAATGAACAGTGGACTGTGAAACTTGATGAACCAAAGAAAACAAAATAAACACACAAAACTTAATCTAATTATAGGTAGATGAATTGAAACAAACACAAGATAAATATACAAGAAATGCATATCAATAGTGACACACTAATCCAATACTTCAAGCCATAAAAATGGCTGTCAAACATTGTTTCTGTATATTCAGTTTCCTATTCCCGTACATCTATTGTACATACTACTTGCACACCTCGAGATTAGTGTTAGATAGGTCTTATATATTCTTTCCTTTGAGTGTGTGCTTTGGTTTTAGGGCTTTTAGCCTCTTAGCATAAAAAGTCATTACAAAAGGGAAAAGTTGTTTAGCAACTTTTGAGCAACTTTTAGTTGCTTGAGTAGCCTTTCCTCACTCATTCTAAAAGACCATTTCTAGGCCTTCTAAAGCACACTTATGCTCATATAATAACCAAACACTAACTCCTAGACCACTAACTCATAGTAGAAACAAATATCTCAAGATGACAACATTCCTTAAGTCAATGAGCATTACAAACTAGAAAGACCGGTAGACTTCTAGGACTTCTACTGAGCCTAGACACAACAAAAATGAGTTAAACTCCTTGGTGACTCTTATTTTACTTACATAGCACTAGCACACCAAAACATGAAGTTGAGGGCCCTCATAGAGGTGCTCCTACACCATACTCCCCCTATTTGTCCATTTTCCTGTCAATGCAAAATCCTATGAAAATGGCCTTTTCTCTGCAATTCTTAAAGATGTCCCGCCCTGCTGCAAGCTTGTTTTAATGTGTGATGAAAATCAATAGTGTTTCATGGTTTGAGCTCTTATCCCTGTGTTCTTCATTGTGTCACCAAGCTCTAGTCTAAAACACACGTGTTGAATTGCAAAACCTAGGGAGTTATTTAAGCTTTAAGGTCTACAGGAAAAAAATTTTAAAATCTGCCTAAGTGTCGAAAACCCACAATATTTTTGAAAATCCATGATGTTTTTGGTCTGTGTGAAAACCTTCATTGTTTTCAACCTTATGACTTCCCGCTTTTGTGTACTTGTCTTTTGGCATCGAAAACTCTATGTGTTTTCAGTCTTTCGCTATGTCAAAAACTTTGTGTGTTTTCGACCTCGGTCTTAACTGCGCAAGTGCGATCGTTGGTGGGTCTCAGTTCTTCCCATTGCCTGGTGTGGTTAAAGTTTAGACTAGATCGGTGGTTGTCATATGTTCACGTGGTAAAGATGCAAAATTTTTAACCTTTACGCTTTTGCAATAGCCATTCATTTTTCTTGTATGGGCGTGAAGTGGGTCTAGGTCTACAGGCTCTTCCTGATTGGTTGTCCCATGGCCACATGTCAGAGTTTTCTGACATGCGATCATGCGACTGCTTGCCACCTCTCCATGTGGGTCCTAGTTCTTAGTGATGTTCAGCTTCCTGGCAGTTAAGTTTTTCTTTCCGTGATCTGGTGACTCGCGGTTATCTCTTGGTTGCTGATTCTTGGCGGTTAGGCCCTTAACATCTGGTGACCTGGCTGGCGGTTTACTTTGCCTTAGTTGTGCAATTGCATAATGGTGGGCCCGGGTCTTCATGCTTATAAAGGTAAATCTTCTTTTGCAGTGGTCCCGTTGGTGGTTATGTGGCAGCCTAGGGTTGGCTGTCGTATGATCACATGTCAAAGTTTTCTGACATGTGATCATGCGACCAGTTGACATGTGTCCCTGGGGCCCAGTGGCAGGTGGTAATGTGGCATCTATGGTGGTGATGTGGTGAATTTCTATTGGGTGTCACGTGGTGCTGCGGTGGTGGTCATGTCTAGAATAAAGGGGGTGTGGGGCCAAACCTCTTGGTGGTGTGGGCACTTTTCATTGGCCAGCGGGTGGTAATGTGGTGGTCTTATGGCCTTGTTGCATGATTGCAAGGGCCATTTTCATAGCTTTCGACCATGCGACAAGTTTCTTCCTTGCTGGGGCCCAGTAATAGGTGGTGGAGTGGGCATTCCCGATTGGTCAGCATGGCAGTAGCAGTGGTGAATGCTGACAGTTAGTTGCATGTTCACATAGCCTTTTTCAAGGCTATGCGATCATGCGACTGACACTTTGTGTTAGCAGGGATGGTGGTTATGCATCAAGGTAGAGGTCTGTCGGTTGTTGCACATTCACATAGCCCATTTCCTAGCTATGCGATCATGCAACAATTGTTATGAATGTCATCGTTGTGAAATTAAAGGTAGGTCGATGGTGCTAGTGCTACTGAGGTGTTAGATCTTGATTAGCTGCTGAAGCGGTGGTGCGGGGTTGGATTTTTCATGGGCTTGTTCACCGTTGTGGAATGCTTGATTTGTCAAGAAAATGTAGTACCAGTGACTATGATTTAAAGGTTGACTGGCTGGCTGTTGGCGCTCGATTTCAAATATGATTGTAGGGTTTCTTGCCAATTTTTGGCAGTAGGCTATGTGCGATGATGGGTGTTGCTCGAAATTAATTTTTGCAAGACAGTAACAGTTGTGAAGTTGATGAGAATGACTATTTTGTTGCTCAAGGTGTGTTTGCAGATGGTTGATTAGATTGTTTCTTGTGGCTATCCCTAGTGTTCTATATTGAGCTCACAATTTCTCATGATTACAAATCATTCTTGGATCTGATTATCCAGGTTGCCTATGTTTCCTGCCCCTGCAGTAAATTTTGATATTTTTCTAGTTGTTCTAGTGGGTGAAACCCTAGCCCTAGCTGTCTGTAGCTTGTTGCAACCTATTTTGGGTTTCCAAGGCAGCTACTGGTATAAGTTGTGGCTTTTTTGACTGAGTAGGGGTTTGAATTTGGGATCAGTCCAGAGGTTTTGATTTTGATTGGTTCCAAGGGTTTGTAGCAGGGTTGTATCACATTGCATGTAAGCTAAATAGAATTTCTATAATTCTATTGCAGGTTATTGAAGTGGTTTGATCTCTATCCTACTTTGATCATGTACATGACTCATCATACTTAATATAACTATTTCATGTTTACAAGTCTCTCCTTGGTGTCATTCATGTGAGATTTGGATTTTCTGATCCATTGCATAGGGTTACCTTTGCATATGTTCTTGTCTTGTTCTTGATCTAGGATCAAGTGAAATATACTTTAGAAGGGACATAGATTCATCTTGGTTGTCTATAGAAGAATCTTATAAGTAGTGGATGGGGTGGAACATTTATATTTATGGCTATGAGTCTTTGACAATAGTTGGTTCATGTTTCATTATTTGTATGTGAGGTCTGCCCAATGAATAATGTCACTGATCAAGGATTAGTACATTTAGTTGAGTCCAATGTCTGATTGGCTCTTGTCTACCTTCCCTATCCTCATTAATCAAAGACCATTTTAAGTTTTAAGTATTATTGTTGGTAGTAATACCCTTCACAAGGCCATTTTATACCCAATAGCAATTGATATTCAATGAATGTCTAGTTAACATTTAGTAGTCTCTTGCTATCATCTACTTTGTTTAATCCAGTCCAAAGTCTTAAAATGTCATAAGTTACTGGATTAGGTGCACCCACCATGGTTTTGCAGAGCTAGAAGTGAAGAGGGTAGTCTTGTCCCTATAGTTGGTCTCGTTGCCTTGCAGAGCTTTCATACTTAGATTTAACCAGTCCTAACATCAGTCTCAAGGCATATTGGCAGCCCTAAGTGGCAAAAGAGTTTTCAAACACCAACAAGATGGAGACTCTACTGGAGAACCATTGGAAAGAGTCAGATGAACAAAAAAGCATTTGCTAATTTTTTCACCTAGTTGTGAGTGGCGGCTCTGATTTTTTCTGTTTGATCAGTGTTCCCTCTGATAAATAGTGTGGTTACTTGTGGAGTTTTGTATTGGTTGGAAGAAGAAACAAATAATTATTTTCCTCTTCAAGGAGGTGGCGACTCTACATGACAAAGTTATCTAATGGAGCTTCATGGTGAGCTCAAGATCTACCCTGCCTTCCAGTCAACAAGGTCTTCTGCTGCAAGACTCCCAGGTACTTCTCAAGTTTCAAATATACCTTATTAAGTGATCAAGCACTAAGAAAGGATAAGGTGTGAATAGAGGTTTCATACTTCAAGTTTTTAGTTGTATCTCTGCAAAATTCTATGGAAGTATTGCATTAAGTCAAATGTATAATCAGGGGAAAAGTTAGTCTAGGCGGCTGGATTTTCTCAAGTTGGATAGATCTTTGGATTATGTTCTTCCAAGGTCCCCTCACTCTTTTCCTAGTGAGATTTTGGATCTAATTCTTGTCTTTGATTGTAAGTTTGATTTAGCAGTCAGACATGTCCTAGCATTCTATAGATTTATTATAGAATATCAAATTTTCTATGAGGATGTTAGTATGATGTTTTTTGGGAGATCCCTCAAAGGGGTTGCATCTAATTGGTATCTAAATCTGCCCCCAAAATGCATTTCTTCTTTGACTGAGTTTAAGTGGTTGTTCTTAGAGGAGTTTGCTGATGATGATGAATGGAAAAGGTTGCAAAGAGACCATCAGCAAAAGGGGAATGAATGTTATATTCCAGAGCAACCCATGTCTGATGCTGAGGGTACTTCAGATGAATCTTTGTCAGATGAGTATTTAGATTGTGGTAGTGAGCAGGAATCAGAGTCAAGGTGTGCAGGATTCTCCATTCATTCAGAGATGTCTGAATGTGATTTTAGTGGCTATTCAAGTGAGGATGATGAAGGCAGTGATGCTGATGTGAATCAGATGCAGCATGGGAGGAAGAAAGTGATGATGGAAGTGATGACTCCTTTAGTGAGGAATATGAAGATAAGGAAGTGATAATGGATTGTGATGTCAGTGAGTTTGAACATGAATATTTAAGTGATGGGTTATTAAATAATCCTAAAATGGGTAGTGAGTTTAAAGTGTTGACTAACACTTTATATGATGAAGACTATGATGATTATCAGCCCATTTTCTGTCATGATGTTCAACATTGTGCATTGCATGGACTTATCAATCCTTTGTTTGAAGAACATGTGGAGGTCCCAGATCCAGTTGAATCAAGGTGTTCATTTTCCACCCGTGCGTATGAATCTGACTATTCATTTAAGGTCCAGTCGGTTACACATATGGAAATGCAAAGTCAAGATATGAATGAGGCCTTTCTGCAGCTAGAATATGAGGCTTTTGTGTTTCCAATTCATAGCATGCATGAGTCAATAGATGAAAATCAGTTTCAGTATAGTGGTACTGATCATTGGCATGCTGAATCTTTTCTTCATAGTGAGCAAGATGGAGAGAGTGCAAAAAAATTTTACATGCACTATGAAGACAGTTACTTTGTTCTTCTTGATTTGTTGATTGAACATGTTGACATGCCTAGTGAAAAAGGTGAAAGTAAAAAATATGGTGTGCCACATGAAGGAAGAAATGAAAATCAGATTTTTGACAGAGGCAAGAACTGACTCTTGTTTGTTGTTGCAGGTTTTTTGTAAAAAATGTACATTTTGTGAATAGTTTCCCTTTCCTGTCTATTCCTTGTGTTTTTTGAGGTCTCTATATTTTTCTAGTAGGTGGTCTACTTCTTCCCAGAGATCTGAGGTCCTCATTGTATCTGCAAGAGATACATGTCCCCAACTAGAGCCACTATTAGTCCATTTTCCTGTCAATGCAAAATCTTATGAAAATGGCCTTTTCTCTACAATTCTTAAAGATGTCCCACCCTACTGCAAGCTTATTTTAATGTGTGATGAAAATCCATAGTGTTTCATGGTTTGAGCTCTTAGCCCTATGTTCTTCATTGTGTCACCAAGCTCTAGTCCAAAACACACGTGTTGAATCACAAAACCTAGGGAGTTATTTAAGCTTTAAGGTCTACAGGAAACAAATTTAAAAATCTACCTAAGTGTCGAAAACCCACAATGTTTTTGAAAATCCATAATATTTTCAGTGTGTGTGAAAACCTTTATTGTTTTTGACCTTATGCCTTCCCACTTTTGTGCACTTGTCTTCTGGCATCGAAAACTCTATGTGTTTTCAGTCTTTCACTGTGTCTAAAACTTTTTGTGTTTTTGACCTCAGTCTTAACTGTGCAAGTGTGATCGTTGGTGGGTCCCAGTTCTTCCCATTGCCCGGTGTGGTTAAAGTTTAGACAAGATTGGTGGTTGTCTTATGTTCTCATGGTAAAGATGCATGATTTTTAACCTTTATGCTTTTGCGACAGCCATTCATTTTTATTGTATGGGCGTGAAGTGGGTCTAGGTCTGCAGGCTCTTCCTGATTGGTTGTCGCATGGCCGCATGTCAGAGTTTTCTGACATGCGATCATGTGACCGCTTGCCACCTATCTGCGTGGGTCTCAATTCTTAGTGATGTTCAGCTACCTGGCGGTTAAGTTTTTCTTTCCATGATTTGGCGACTCGTGGTTATCTCTTGGTGGTTGATTCTTGGCGGTTACGCCCTTACCATCTGGTGACCTAGCTGGTCATTTACTTTGCCTTAGTCATGCAATCATGTAATGGTGGGCCCGGGTCTTCATGCTTTTAAAGGTAAAGCTTCTTTGCAGTGGTCTCATTGGTGGTTATGTGGTAGCCTGGGTTGGCTGTCACATGATCACATGTCAGAGTTTTCTGACATGCGATCATGCGACCGATTGACACATGTCCCTGGGGCCTGGTGGTAGGTGGTAATGTGGCATCCATAGTGGTGAGGTGAAGAATTTCTATTGGGTGCCACATGGTGCTGCGGTGGTGGTCATGTCTGAAAGAAATGGGGCGTGGGGCCAGCGCTCTTGGTGGTGTGGGCACTTTTCATTGGCTGGCGGGTGGTAATGTGGCAGTCTTGTGGCCTTGTCACATGATTGCAAGAGCCATTTTCACAGCTTGCGACCATGCGACAAGTTTCTTCCTTGCTGGGGCCCGGTAATAGGTGGTGGAGTGGGCATTCCCGATTGGTCAGCATGGTGGTAGTAGTGGTGAATGCTGATAGTTAGTCGCATGTTCACATAGCCTTTTTCAAGGCTATGCAATCATGCGAATCACACTTTATATTAGCAGCGGTGGTGGTTATGCGTCAAGGTAGAGGTTTGCAGGTTGTCGCATGTTCGTATAGCCCGTTTCCTAGCTATGCAATCATGTAACAATTATTATGAATGTTGTCATTGTGGAATTAAAGGTGGGTCCATGGTGCTAATGTTGCTGAGGTGTTAGATCCTGATTGGCTGCTGAAGCAGTGGTGTGGACTTGGATTTTTCATGGGCTTGTTGACCATTGTGGACCGCTTGATTTTCCAAGAAAATGTAGTACCACCAACTGTGATTTAAAGGTTGACCGGCTAGCCATTGGTGCTCAATTTCAAATATGATTGCAGGGTTTCTTGCCAGTTTTTGGCAGTAGGCTGTGTGTGATGATGGGGGTTGCTCAAAATTAAATTTTGCAGGACAATAGCAGTTGTGAAGTTGATGAGGACTATTTTGTTGCTCGAGGTGTGTTTGCAGATGATTCATTGGACTATTTGTCGTGGCTATCCCTGGTGTTCTGTACTGAGCTCACAATTTCTCATGATTACAGATCATTCTTGGATCTGATTATCCAGGTTGCCTGTGTTTCCTGCCCCTGCAGTAAATTTTGATGTTTTTTTGGTTGTTCTAGTGGGTGAAACCCTAGCCCTAGCTGTCTGTAGCTTGTTGCAACCTATTTTGGGTTTCCAAGGTAGCTAGTGGTATAAGTTGTGACTTTTTTTACTGAGTAGGGGTTCAAATTTGGGATCAGTCTAAAGGTTCTGATTTTGATTGGTTTCAGGGGTTTGTAGCAGGGTTGTATCACATTGCATGTAAGCTAAATATAATTTTTGGAAGTCTTTTGTAGGTTATTGAAGTGGTTTGATCTCTGTCCTACTTTGATCATGTACATGAATCATCATACTTAATATAACTGTTTCATGTTTACAAGTCTCTCCTTGGTGTCATTCATGTGAGATTTGGATTTTCTGATCCATTGCATAAGGTTACCTTTTCATATGTTCTTGTCTTTAGTTCTTGATCTAGGATCAAGTGAAATATACTTTAGAAGGGACATAGATTCATCTTGGTTGCTACAGAAGGATCGTATAAGTAGTGGATGGGCTGGAACATTTATATTTATTGCTATGAGTCTTTGACAATAGTTGGTTCATGTTTCATTGTTTGTATGTGAGGTCTAGCCAATGGATAATGGCACTGATGAAGGATTAGTACATTTAGTTGAGTCAAATGTCTGATTGGCTCTTGTCTACCTTCCCTATCCTCATTAATCAAAGGCCATTTTAAGTTTTAAGTATTATTGTTGGTAGTAATACCCTTCACAAGGCCATTTTATACCCAATAGCAATTGAGATTCAATGAATGTCTAGTTAACATTTAGTAGTCTCTTGCTATCATCTACTTTGTTTAATCTAGTCCAAAGTCCTAAAATGCCATAAGTTACTGGATTAGGTGCACCCACCATGGTTTTGCAGAGCCAAAAGTGAAGAGGGCGATCTTGTCCCTATAGTTGGTCTTGTTGCCTTGTAGAGCTTTCATACTTGGATTTAACCAGTCCTAACATCAGTCTCAAGGCATATTGGCAGCCCTAAATGGCATAAGAGTTTTCAAACACCAACACCCCCTTAGCACAAGCTAAGGTACTTGGGCATCTAGAAGAGCTAGATCAACCACAATTTTTTTGAATTATCCTTCCTCTATCCAAGTCGCTTTAGATTTAGGTTGTCGCTTCCACTTGATCAAAAGCTCCATGTAGACTTGATGTCTAGTTGTCTTCTTCACCCTGGATTCTAGGATCTTCTCTGCTTTGGTTGGTTCATTCTTATGCATTGCATTGGTATCTACATATTGTAGTACCTTTGGTGGAGCTATACCTTGCTGAATGATATCACCCTTGAATATGATCAAGTCTACAACATTGAACACTGATGAGATGGCTAAATCTAAAGGTAATTCCACCTTGTAGGCATTCTCTCCATATTTGGCTAGAATCTTGCATGGACCCACTCTCCTCATCTATAGCTTAGTAGGCATTCCCTTCTTCATTATTTCTTTGCTAAGATGGACCATGACATAATCCCCAATCTGAAACTATACTTCTTTCCTCTTTTCATCCACTTTAGCCTCAAGTCTTTGAGTAGACTCCAAAATAGACTTCTTTACCTACTCTTGCACTTCCTTGATAGTTTGAGTGAAATCTTCAGCTTGTCCACTCTTCAACTCCATGGAACCTAAGTCTCTCAACTCACACACTCCTCTAAGGTTTCTTCCTGTGGTCCTGTTGACACTGTCATTGTAAGCATATTCAGCCTAAGATATAACAAGATCCCAAGTCTTCCCATACTCCTTTTTCAAACACCTTAGCAAGTTTCCAAGAACCTTGTTGATGACCTCAATTTGACCATCAATTTGAGGATGGTATGCTGAACTAAAAGAGAGATTAGTTCCTAGCCTTTTCCATAAGGTTTGCCGAAAATGGCCCATGAACTTTTTGTCCATGTCTGACACAATGCTCAAAGGGAGTTCATGGATCCTAACTATCTCTTTAAAGAAGAGATGTGCTACATAACTTGCATCATGAGTAGTTCTACATGGAATGAAATGACTCATCTTAGATAACCTGTCAACAACAACATAGATGCTATCCATACCTGATTTGGTTTTAGGGAGTCCAACTACAAAGTCCATACTTACACACTCCCAAGGCCTATTTGGAACTAGTAGAGGTTGATAGAGTCTGACATTGCTTGAACCTCCTTTAGCTCTCTGACATACTCCACATTGCTCTACATACCTCCTGACATCTCTTGCTAGCTTAGGCCAAAAGTAGTATCTCTGTACTAACTCCAATGTCTTGTTTATGCCAAAATGTCCACTTAGGCTGCCATTATGCTTCTCTTGGATCAGATTTTCCCTCATGGATCCTCTAGGTACACAAAGTTGATTACCTTTAAACAATAGTCCATTTTGAAGGGTGTAATCTGCAAACTCACCATGAAAATGGTTCTCAAACTCTAGGCACACCTTTTAGGCTTGTGAGAAGTCCTAATCCTCCTCATATAAGTCTTTGAAACCTACTATTCCAATGCTTTTCAGCTATACCTCTTGGATAGTCAATAACTTCCTACTCAAGGCATCTGCTACCTTGTTGAGCTACCCTTTCTTGTGCTTGATTGTGAAGGTAAAGGATTGGAGATACTCCATCCATTTCAAGTGCCTGTTACTAAACTTCTCTTGAGTATTTATGTAGCTTAAAGCTTGGTTATCAGTAAAGACAATAAATTCTTTTGGCAAAAGGTAATTCCTCCACTTCTTGAGAGATTGTACTAATGCATACAACTCCAAGTCATGATTTGAATACTTCTTCTTTTCCTCATTGAGTTTCTCACTAAAGAATGCCACAAGCCTTCCTTCTTGACTCAATACACCACTTACTGCTATTCCACTTGCATCACATTCAATGGTGAACAACTTATCAAAAGTAGGTAAGAGTAGGATTGGTTTGGTTGCTACCTCTTGCTTCAATTTTTGGAATGCTTTCTTAGCTACCTCAGTCCATTTGAACTTTTTTTTCAGCCCTCCTTTGATGGTGTCAAGTACCGGTTCACATATCCCATTGAAATTCCTCACAAACTTTCTATAAAATTGTGCCAAGCCATGAAAACTTCTAACTTCATTCCCTGTTTTGGGAGCAAGCCAACTCAAGATTGCCTCTACCTTACTTGGATCCATTTTTAGAGTACCCTTGGACACCACAAAGCCCAAATAAACCAGCACTTGCTGCATAAACTCACACTTTTCCAAATTGATGGCTAGTTGCTCTTCATGTACCTTCTTCATAACCAGCCTTAAGTGCTCAAGATGCTCTACTTTTGTCTTGCTATAGATGAGTATATCATCTAGATACACCACCACAAATCTTCCTATGATGTCCTTCAAGACCTCATTCATTAACCTCATGAAGGTGCTTGGGGCATTGGTAAGCCGAAATGGCATCACAAGCCATTCATATAATCCATCAGTGGTTTTAAAATTAGTCTTCCACTCATCACCCTCCTTAACTCTGATTTGGTGATAACCACTCTTCAAATCTAGCTTGGTGAAGTACATAGCACCACCTAAGCAATCCATCAAATCTTCTATTCTTGGAATTGGGAACCTATACCTGATAGTGATCCTGTTAATAGCTCTTGAATCTATGCAAAGTCTCCATTTTCCACCTTTCTTAGATGCTAAGACCACTGGGACTACACATGGACTAATACTCTTCTTGATCATCCCTTGATCCAATAATTCTTGCACTTGTCTTGCGACTTCCTTATTCTAATAAGAGGTAAGCTTGTAGGCTGCTTTGTTAGGTAGAGATGCACAGAGAACAAAGTCAATTTGATGACTTATAGCTCTTCTTGGAGGTAAAGTGGCAGGGGTTCCATCACTTACTATGTCTCTGAATTCTTCCAGCATTTGCTGCACTTCCAATGGTAAATCTACCTTCAACTTCTTATCTTCCTCCTTTGGTTTTACCATAATAGCACATCCTATGGTCACCTCATCCTATAGAGCATGTAAAAACTCCTTACCACTGCTAAGAAACACACTAGGTGTCTTAGAACCCTCTTCAGTCTCTGTTATGGACTAAATTTTGAAAGTCCTTGCATCTTTCTTAAAAGAAATAGAGTTCTCCTCTCCATCATAGATCATTTTTCTATCAAATTGCCAAGGTCTTCCCAATAGAAGATGGCATACATCCATGGGTAAGACATCACAAAGAATTTGTCTTTATAGCCTCCAATGGAAAACTCTACCTATGTCTGCTCATTAACTAGCACACTTTTCTCCTGCTTCAACCAAGTTACCTTGTATGGATTTTCATGTGGAACCTTTGTGAGTTTAAGCTTCTTTGTTGCTTCCTCTGCTATGATGTTATTTGTAGATCCTGAATCCACAATAACATTGAAAAATTTGTCTTGTATCTTGCACCTGACTCTAAAAAGAGCCCTCCTTTTCTTTGGTTCACCTTGATTAGGTTGCCTTATAAGCACCCTTCTGAACATAAGGTTCTCCCCCATTTCTGATTCCAATTTGTTGACCTCATTAGTGCATGAGCTGCTACTATCCTCTTGGGTATATGCTACCCTCTTCTCATTATGTGAGACTAACAATTTGTTAGGACACCTATAGGCAGGGTGTCCAAGTTGTCCACACTGATAGCACTTCATAGTGGAAAAGTAGGAGCTGCTCCTTCCTGTTCCTCTTCCTCTACTTCCTTGAGAACCTCTTCCTCTACCATAAGATCCTCTTGTACTAATTTTTGAACTTTGTTCCAAGAGTCTACTTTCACCTTGGTTTCTTGATTCACCACCTCTACTAGAACCTCCTCTTTGACCCCCTCTAGAGTCTCTACCTCTTCCTCTGTTCTTGGAATTAAGTTCTTGCTTTCTCCTTTGTTTGTCTTCAAGCTTTTGTGTCATATGCTGACAACCAAGTATGGTGGTAGGAGTCAACAAACTCATCTCTTTTTCTATGCTCCACTTCAAGCCACTAAGATACCTTTCCACTTTAATGCTTTCATCTTCTTAGATCCTAGATCTCAAGCTCAACTTGTGGAACTCTTTAGTATATGTAGCTACATCCATCTCCTTCTATCTAAGTGTCAACCTTTTCTTATGTTGTTGTATTTCATAATCAGATGGTAAGTATGCTTCCCTAACTTTATTGACCATAGCTTTCCAATTAGAGATTGGATTCTTTCCCTCTTTCTCCCTTTCACCTTGAAAGTAGTTCCACTAGGTTAATGCTTGTCTTCTCAACCTAGATTTGACCACTTTTAACTTATGTGCCTCTGAGATCTCTTCACACTCGAAGTGATTCTCCATGCCTTCAATCCATTGCATCACAAGCTTTGTATCCATCTTTCCAGTTAGTAATGGGACACCTTCAAGTGCTTTGCTTATGATAGCCTTCAGGGCTTTGAGAAACTACTCATCTTGTGTTGGAGGATTAGGTGTAGGTACATCATCATCAAGATTCTTCTCTTTCCCCTTGGCATCCTGGTCCTCCATTCTAACATTCACCTTATCTACTTTTTCTTGGACATCATCCAAGAGTTGCTCCATTTGCATCAATCTTTCCTGCAGGAGTCTATTAGCTTCCTCCTAATCTTCTACCATCTTAGAAAGCTTAGTATTGGTCACCATCTTCTATCTTTGAGATGATCCAGTTGATTCTTTTGGTGGTTGAAACATCCACCTTTCACTTCCCAAGCCTTAAGAAGCTCTGATACCAATCTAATGGAGAGGCTAGAATAGACTAGCCAGTCTATGCTTTGCTCCTTGCCCAAGGACTCAAGTGTGCTCCTGACACCTATGGATGATCTATAGGATACCTTCTACATTCAAGGACCCCTTGACCTGCCCAACCTACCCACCAAGCTCAATAAATTCAGTCACAAACATCCCATCCTTTGCATTCTAGCTACTAGCCCTTATCTAGGGTAAATAAGGTCTTTTTGACTTATGCTTCTTTCCCACACACCAAAATTGGATTTGATAGGTTCCAAGTTGTTTTCAAGGCATTAGGCATCTTCTCAAGTCATCGATTTAGTTAGGTTTTCATCAGATTTAGGACTTGCTTTGGAAAATAGGGTTACAAGGAGGAGGCCTAATTAGCCATCCTTCTAGTTTCTTAGGGATTTTGAGACCCTTGCTTCAAAGAAACACCACCCCTGTCCTAAAATAAAATTTCTACTAAGGACCCAAACTCATATATTTTTTGGGTCTTGGGTCACTGGTTGACCGTACAACATCTGTACCATATAAGGAGGGTTTTAAGGGTTAATTAAGGGTTTCAAGATCACAGTGCTGAACTCTACAACAACACTACTTCTAGACCTGTTCAAGACCTCTCCACCACACTAATTAGCCTTCTTCCATGCATCTTTCATCCCTCCAAAGGGCTTTCTATGAAACCTTACCTACTATCTGCTGGAGTCTTTTATCTGCTGCACATCCCTAGACGGACTACTCCTAGTTTTCCTAGGGCTTTGTCAAACCACTAGTTGCACTTGCTTGCTGGGGCCCTTCTTGCATATTATAAAAGGTTAGGGTATGATTTCTTAGACTCCACAATCCCATGGTATTCCCATGATGTAATCAAGAGCTACAGGCCCTATTCCATCAGTGCCACCCAAATGAACAGTGGACTGTGAAACTTGATGAACCAAAGAAAACAAACTAAACACAAAAAACTTAATCTAATTACAGGTAGATGAATTGAAAAAAACACAAAATAACTATACAAGCAATGGATATCAATAGTGACACACTAATCCAATACTTCAAGCTATAAAAATGATTGTCAAACACTATTTTTGTATATTCAGTCTCCTATTCCCGTACGTCTACCGTACATACTACTTGCCAACCTTGAGATTAGGGTTAGACATGTCTTATATATTATTTTTTTTGAGTGTGTGCTTTGGTTTTAGGGATTTTAGCCTCTTAGCATAAACAGTCATTACAAAAGGGAAAAGTTGCTTAGTAACTTTTAAAAGTTGCTAGCAACTTTTGAGCAACTTTTAGTTGCTTGAGTAGCCTTTGCTCACTCATTCTAAAAGACCATTCCTAGGCCTTCTAAAGCACACTTTTGCTCATATAATAACCAAACACTAACTCCTAGACCACTAACTAATAGTAGAAACAAAGATCTCAAGATGACAACATTCCTTGAGTCAATGAGCATTACAAACTAGAAAGACCAGTAGACTTCTAGGACTTCTATTGAGCCTAGACAAAACAAAAATGAGTCAAACTCCTTGGTGACTCTTATTTTACTTACATAGAACTAGCACACTAAAACATGAAGGTGAGGGCCCTCATAGAGGTGCTCCTCCACCATCTTGCCTCTTGACACACAAATCAAAGGATCTATTTAAAGGCTTACTTTGCCTCTTAACACACGAGAACGCTCGCATAAATACACAATGGTGCTTAGTGGACCTTCAAAACAAATTGGTCTAACATGTTCATGAACATTATACTAAATTTTTGTTCCAAATGAGTTTTTCCAAATGGAGCTAATGGTCGAGTCCATTCGGTGTTGGGACAAACAGTTTGAAAGAAACCCAGTGGTGCAACTTTCAAATAACCCTCACTACAAGTTTTGACATCAAGCGAGACTGACGTGTCAAATTCAAACAAATTTGAATATCCTAGAATAGAGAGACATTATTGTAGGCCTAAAAAATGTGGTCCTGTAGCATCTCATGGTTCACTGATACCTCTCATGGGGTCTGAGATACGAGTCTCAAAAGATTGCTACCAAATCGTGCTTAGTGCACCTCGGGGACACTTTGATCCGGCATGGTCATGAAAATTCTACTAACTCAGTGGTCAAAGTGGGATTTTCACTAGTATTTACCCACCCAACCGGAGCTAATGGTGTAGTCCATTTGGTGTTGTGATGAATGGTTTGGAAGAAACTTAGTGGTGCAACTTTCAACTGACCCTCACTACAATTTTGGCATCAAGCGAGACTGGCGTGCTGAATTCAAACAAATTCAAATCTACTAGAATGGAGGGAGTTTATTATAGGCATGAGAAATGTGATCTTGTAGCACCTATTGGTTCATTGATACCTCTCACAGGGTCTGAGAGATGAGCCTCAAAATATCACTGACCAATCATGCTTAGTCCACCTTGGGGACACTTCAGTTTGGCATGGTCGCAAACATTCTACTAACTCAGTGGTCGAAGAGGGGTTGTCACTAGCATTTACCCACCCAACCAAAGCTAATGGAATAGTCCATTTGGTGCTAGGAAGAATGGTTTGGAAGAAACCCAATGGTGCAACTTTCAACCGACCCTTACTGCAACTTTTGGCATCAACCAAAATTGGCGTACCAAGTTCAAAAAAATTCAAATCTCCCAGAATGGAGAGAGGTTATTGTAGGCCTTAGAAACATGGTCCATTAACATCTCATAATTAATTGATACCTCTCATGGGGTTTGAGATACGAGCCTCAAAAGATCTCTTCCCAATTGTTCTTAGTGCACCTTGGGGACACTTCGGTCTGACTTGGTCATGAACATTCTACTAACTTAGTGGTTGAAAGAAGCTTGTACCTAGCATTTACCCACCCAATTAGAGCTAATGGTGTAGTCCATTTGGTGTCAGGGCAAATGATTTGGAAGAACCCTAGTGGTGCAACTTTCAACTGATCATCACTGCAAGTTTTGGCATCAAGCAAGAATGGCGTGCCAAATTCAAACAAATTCAAATCTCCCAAAATAGAGAGAGGTTATTATAAGCCTCAAAAAATTGGTCCTTTAGCATCTCATAGTTTTCTCATAATTCTCATGGGGTCTAAGAAACGAGCCTCAAAAGATCACTACCCAATCATGCTTAGTGCACCTTAGGGACACTTCGGTCCAGCATGGTCATGAATGGTCTATTGACTTAGTGGTCAAAGAGAGGTTTTCACTAGCATTTACCTACTTAATTAGAGCTCATGGTGTAGTCCATTCAGTGCTGAGATGAATGGTTTGGAAGAAACCTAGTGATGCAACTTTCAATTGACTCTCATTGCAAGTTTTGGCATAAAGTGAGACTAGCGTGCAAAATTCAAAACAATTTGAATCTCCCAAAACGTTAAAATGCTATTTTAGGCCTCAAAATCATGGTCATGTAGCATCTCATGATTCACCAATACCTCTCATGGGGTCTGAGATACAAGCCTCAAAATATTGCTGCCTAATTATGCTTAGTGTACCTTGGGGACACTTCAGTCTAGCATCATCGCAAACATTCTACTAACTTAGTGGTTGAAGTAGGGTTGTCACTAGAATTTACCCACCTAATCGGAGCTAATTTCTTAGTCCATTTAGTGCCACAATGAATGGTTTGGAAAAACCTAGTGGTGTAACTTTCAACTGACCCTCACTGCAAGTTTTGGCATCAAGTGAGATTAGCATGGAAAATTCAAAAAAATTCAAATTTTTGAGAATGGAGAGAGGTTATTGTAGGCCTTAGAAACATGGTTCTATATCATCTCATGATTTTTTGATACCTATCACGGGGTCCATGAGATGATCCTCGAAAGATCACTGCCCAATCGTGCTTAGTGCACCTTGGGGACACTTCAGTCCCACATTCTCATGAACATTCTACTAACTTAGTGGTCAAAATGGGGTTGTCACTAGTGTTTACCCACCCAAACTGAGTTAATCAAGAAGTCCATTCAATGTCAGGATGAATGGTTTAGAAGAAACCCAATGGTGCAACTTTCAACTGACCATCACTATATGTTCTGGCATCAAGCAAGATTGGCGTGCCAAATTCAAAAAAATTCAAATTTTTGAGAATGGAGAGAGTTTATTGTAGGCCTTAGAAACATGGTCATTTATCATTTGACAGTTCACTAATACCTCTTGCGGAGTCTGAGATATGAGCCTCAAAAAATTGTTGCCCAATCATGCTTATTTCACCTTGAGGACACTTCAGTTCGGGCATGGTCGCGAATGTTCTACTAACTCAGTGGTCCAAATAGGGTTGTCACTAGAATTTACACACCCAATCAGAGCTAATAGTGCAATACATTCAGTGTTAGGATGAACGATTTGGAAGAAACCTAATGGTGGAACTTTCAAATGACCCTCACTGCAAGTTTTTGGCATCAAGAGAGATTGGTGTACCAAATTTAAAAAAATTCAAATTTCTCAGAATGGTGAGAGGTTATTGTAGGCCTTAGAAACATGGTCCTATATCATCTCATGGTTCGATGATAACTCTCATCAGGTCTGAGATACGATCTTGGAAAGATAATTGTCGAACTGTGCTTAGTGCACCTTGGGGACACTTCGGTTCGGCATTGTCGTTAATGTTCTATTGACTCAGTGGTCAAAATGAGGTTGTACCTAGCATTTACCTACCCAATCAAACCTAGTGATGCAATCCATTCAGTGCTAGGACAAATGATTTGGAAGAACCCCAGTGGTGCAACTTTCCACTGATCCTCACTGCAAGTTTTGGCATAAAGTGAGAATGGCATGCCAAATTCAAACAAATTCAAATCTCCCAAAATAGAGAGAGGTTATTGTAGGACTAAAAAATGTAGTCCTTTATCATCTCACAATTTTCTCATAATTCTCACGGGGTCTAAGATACGAGCCTCAAAAGATCACTTCCCAATCATGCTTAGTGCACCTTGGGGACACTTCGGTCCAACATGGTCATGAACATTCTTATGACTCAGTGGTCAAAGTGAGGTTTTCACTAGCATTTATCTACCCAATCGGAGCTCATGGCATAGTCCATTTGGTGCTGGGATGAATAGTTTGGAAGAAACCTAGTGGTGTAACTTTCAACTAACTCTCACTGCAAGTGTTGGCATCAAGTGAGACTAGCATGCAAAATTTTAAAAAAATTGAATCTCCCAAAATAACCTAAAAATCATGGTCATGCAACATCTCATGATTCACTGATACCTCTCACGGGGTCTGAGATACGAGCCTTAAAAGATCGCTACTCAATCGTGCTTAGTGCACCTTAGGGACACTTCAGTCCGACATGGTTGTGAACATTCTACTAGCTTAGTGGTCAAAGTTGGGTTGTCACTAGTGTTTAACCACCCAACTAGAGCTAATGACATAGTCCATTTAGTGCCATGACGAATGGTTTGGAAAAATATAGTGGTGCAACTTTCAATTGACCCTCACTGTAATTTTTGTTATCAAGCAATATTGGCATGCCAAATTCAAAAAAATTCAAATTTCCTAGAATGGAGAGAGGTTATTGTAGGCCTTAGAAACATGGTCTTATATCATCTCATAGTTCCCTGATACCTATCATGGGGTCTGAGATATGAGCCTCCAAAGATTGTTGCCCAATTGTGCTTAGTGCTCCTTGGAGACACTTCAGTTCGGCATAGTCATGAATGTTCCACTGGCTTAGTGGTCTAAATGGGGTTGTCACTAGAATTTACCCACCCAACTGGAGCTAATAGAGAAGTCCACTCGGTGTCAGAATGAATAGTTTGGAAGAAACCCAATGGTGCAACTTTCAACTAACCATCAATGTAAGTTTTGGCATCAAGCAAGATTGGCATCCCAAATTCAAAATTCCAAGAATGGAGAGAGGTTATTTTAGGCCTTAGAAACATAGTCATTTATCATCTCATGGTTTTTTGATACCTCTCATGGAGTCTGAGATACGAGCCTCAAAAGATCATTTCCCAATCGTGCTTAGTGCACCTTGGGGACACTTCAGTCTGGGCATGGTCGCAAATGTTCTACTAACTCAATGGTCAAAATGGGGTTGTCACTAGAATTTACCTACCCAATTAGAGCTAATAGCACAGTCCATTTGGTGTCAAGATGAAAGGTTTGGAAGAAACCCAATGGTGCAACTTTCAACTGATCCTCACTGCAAATTTTTGGCATCAAGAGAGATTGGCATGCAAAATTCAAAAAAAATCAAATTTTCCAGAATGGAGAAAGGTTATTGTAGGCCTTAGAAACATGTTCTTGTATCAACTCATGGTTTGATGATAACTCTCATGGGGTTTGAGATACGAGCCTCAAAAGATCACTTCCTAATCGTACTTAGTGCACCTTGGGGACACTTTAGTCTGGCATGGTCGCGAATGTTCTACTAACTCAATGGTTGAAATGGTTTTGTCACTAGCATTTACCCACCCAACCGAAGCTAATAGCACATTCCATTTGGTGTCAGGATGAATGGTTTGGAAAAAACCTAGTGGTGCAACTTTCAATTGACCCTCACTACAAGTTTTGGCATCAAGCAATATTGGCGTGCCAAATTCAAACAAATTCAAATTTCCTAGAATGGAGAGAGGTTATTGTGGGCCTTAGAAACATAGTCCTATATCATCTCATGGTTTTTTGATACCTCTCATGGGGTCTGAGATACGAGCCTCAAAAGATTGCTTCCCAATCATGCTTAGTGCACCTTGGGGACACTTCAGCCCAGCATGGTCACAAACATTCTACTAACTCAGTGGTCAAAATGGGGTTGTTACTAGAATTTACCCACCCAATTGGAGCTAATAGCACAATCCATTCAGTGTCATGATGAATGGTTTGGAAGAAACCCTATGGTGCAAATTTAACAGACCCTCACTACAAGTTTTGACATCAATCAAGATTGGCGTGCCAAATTCAAACAAATTCAAATTTCCCAGAATGGAGAGAGGTTATTATAGGGCTTAGAAACATGGTCATGTATCATCTCATGGTTTGTTGATACCTCCCACATGGTCTGAGATATGAGCCTCAAAAAATTGCTGCCCAATTGTGCTTACTGCACCTTGGGGACACTTCTATCAAGCATAGTCGCGAATGTTCTACTAACTTAGTGGTCAAAATGGGGTTGTCACTAGTGTTTACCTACCCATCTAGAGCTAATAGCATTGTCCATTTAGTTTCAAGAAGAATAGTTTGGAAGAAACTAGTGGTGCAACTTTCAACTGACCCTCACTACAAGTTTTCACATCAAACGAGATTGGCGTGACAAATTCAAACAAATTTGAATCTCCCAGAATGGAGAGAGTTTATTGTTGGCCTTAGAAACATGGTCCTTTAGCATCTCATGGTTCCTTGATACCTCTAACGGGATCTAAGATATGAGCCTCAAAAGATCTCTACCTAATCAAGGTTAGTGCACCTTTGGGACACTTTAGTCTAGCATGGTCCCAAACCTTCTATTGACTCAATTGTCAAAATAGGGTTGTCATTAGTGTTTAATGACCCAACTGGAGCTAATGGTGTAGTCCATTTGGTGCTAGGATGAATGGTTTGGAAGAAACCCAGTGGTTCAACTTTCAACTAACCCTCACTGTAATTTTTGGCATCAAGTGTGATTGGCGTGTCAAATTCAAACAAATTTGAATCTCCCATAATGGAGAGATTTTATTGTAGGCCTCATAAACATGGTCATGTAGCATCTCATAATTGTTTTATACCTCTCACGGGGTCTGAGATACAAGTCTCAAAAGATCACTGCCCAATCATGCTTAGTACAGCTTGGGGACACTTCGGTCTACCATGGTTGTGAACATTCTACTAACTCAATGGTCAAAGCGGGGTTGTTACTAGTGTTTACCTACCTAACCAGAGCTAATTTCATAGTCCATTTGGTGTTAGGATGAATGGTTTGGTAGAAACCCAGTGGTGCAACTTTCAACTGACCCTCACTGCAAGTTTTGGCATTAAGAGAGACTAGCCTACCAAATTCAAAAAAGATTGAATCTCTCAAAATGGAGAGAGGTTATTATAGGCCTTAGAAATGTAGTCATGTAGCATGTCATAGTTTTCTAATACCTCTCACAGGGCCTGAGATACAAGCCTCAAAAGATTGTTTCCCAATCGTGCTTAGTGTACCTTGGGGACACTTTGGTCTGGCATGTTCCCAAATGTTCTAGTGACTCAGTGGTTGAAACAGGGTTGTCACTAGCATTTACCCACCCAAGAGGAGCTAATGGCACAGTCCATTCAGTGTTGGGATGAACAGTTTGGAAGAAACTCAATGGTGCAACTTTCAACTGACCCTCACTACAACTTTTGGCATCAAGAAAGACTGGCGTGCCAAATTAAAAGAAAATTGAATCTCCCAGAATGGAGAGAGGTTATTGTAGGCCTCAAAAATTTGGTCCTATATAATCTCACATTTTTCTGATACCTCTCATGGGATCTGAGATACGAGCCTCGAAAGATAACTGCCCAATCATGCTTAGTGCACCTTGGGTACACTTAGGTCCAGCATGGTCCCGAATGTTGTAGTGACTCAATGGTTTAAATGGGGTTGTCACTAGCATTTAACTGCTTAATTAGAGCTAATGGAATAGTCCATTAGGTGCTAGGATTCAATCCTTCAACACTATCCCTTTACCTTAGGGAATCACCATTTTACTTTGGACACATTTGACCAATTTGACTCATTGACTCCAACTATTACATCATTTTACAATACAAATGTAAGGATACAAAATTAAGACAATAAAAATTATATAAGGATACAACATTCATAGTAAGGAAACATAATTTTTGCACTTTACATGACATTAAGATGATACATTACATTCGATTGTTGTTTTTATATATACAAAATTTGGCATCTAAATATGCACATTACATTTGATTATTTTTTTAATATACAAAATTTGGCATCTAACTATGCACATTACATTTGATTGTTGTTTTTATATACAAAATTTGGCATCTAAATATGCAAATTACACAACTATATATAAAAAATAAGTGTCCTTTCCACTCCTAAAGTGTATAAGTTTAATGCATGGTACTCGATGACATCTACATTCCAATCCCTACATTCGGAAGGAAAAAGAAAATTTAATAGAGAATATCAAATGTTTATATAGGTTGAGAAAAAAGATTATGAATGTATAAGTATCTAAATGAACAAAAGAACATGACTTGCCAATGCATAGTGAATTTTACGGTCATAAAAGATGGGATAATCAAATGCACACCTTGATCTTCTATATCTATCATATATGTATCCAACTGCATTTACAATCCACATACAAAATCCAAGTTTATTGGCTCAAACAAATAAAATAAAAAAACTATAATTAATTTATTGAACGTAATCGTAATAAACATGGAAAACCTTGCAACCTGAGTTGAGCTTACCTATTGAAGTGTGCCTGAAGGGTTATCTATCTACTTGAGGGTGTTAAATAATGCTTCATGATCAGCAATACTAATAGTCCAAAGTTCCTTTGTCTTTGATTTTCCTTGATGTTTCAACAACTTAACATTGGCTACTATAATAAGGTGTGAATACATGAGAATGGTTTTGTGCTTCTCATAGTCTTCAAATGTAGGAATGCCATTATTTGTAATTATATATGTGCGCAACCATGTCCCCACAACATGTGATCCTATTGGATATGTGAACATATCATCTGCCGTCAGTTGTGCAAGTTTCCACTTTCCTCACACACAACATGCTAACCAGTAATATGATCTCTCATCATTCCCTTGTGGTGAAACCAATGCAAAAACATGTCTTGGTGGTAGAAGATCTAAAAGATGGTTGTAGTCAAGTGAACAATCCATGTTATCATTTATTATAGAGATTGTGAGAAATAAAGGAGTAAGATAATGTGGAACCCATGTATTAACCCACTCACTTGACTCACACTAATCCCAATCACACTGAAGATAATTTAGACAATAACAATCCAACTCTTGTGTCCAAATGGTCCATGTACTAGCATCTGAGCTTTGAAATGAATGCATTTTTTAAGAATCTATCACAGTTTGACAATCC
This sequence comes from Chamaecyparis obtusa, assembly GCA_027943335.1. NCBI lineage: Eukaryota > Viridiplantae > Streptophyta > Pinopsida > Cupressales > Cupressaceae > Chamaecyparis > Chamaecyparis obtusa. The sequence goes on from BSBK01009176.1 coordinate 161,672, forward strand.
AACCTATCTCCTATTGTGCTCAATTCAACCAACCAAAAGAATCTACACACCACTAAATCAAGAGTCCCCCCTGTGAGAATGGTGAAGTACACCAATCAATAATAGAATGAGCATCGATGATTTCTGCACCTAATATCCTTAGTTTCTCCTTAACTAGAGCTCTTTTTACGCATGCACCTACTCCATCATGCTCCCCTTTTCCATGACCGGCCTTAAAAAAATCCAAATATGAGGTACACCTCTCTCTAAATACATTCTACATAACCAATAAAACATATGAGCATTTTTGAATTGACATGTGTAGTTATCTGACCAAATCAGATGTCTATCCATAGCAATATTATTTTCCTACACTGACTCAAAATAATTCTCAAAGAAATGTTGGACATATTCGAATGACTAAGATCTATCATCACTCATATAAAAATGGTACTCTCTCATTATCTTCCAGTCATCTTCTATACTATCAGTGGAATGTCTATATGTTATGTGTACAAAAATAGAAACCTGAATAGATTTGTAATATTGAGCTTGCAACTCATTTTGCGGCTGCAATGTCTAGTTCTTTGCAAAGTCAACAACTGATATAATAGTGCCAATTGGGAAAGTGTCCTTACACATCATGAATTGTTGATCCAACCACTGAGACCTATGACTATCTTGCATACTTGTAAAAATGATTCTTCCTGAAATTTGAAATAAAATCAGCTACATTGCATTCTTTTGTAACCAACTCACATCTAGAGCCTTCACCTCCACTTTTTAATGTATATTTAACAGTTTCATATACCTTTTTGTGGACAATCATCTTTCCAAAATCATGTTCGCAGGACTCATGAAAACATTCAACAAACTTCACTAGCCCACCACACTCTGAGCACTTTTCATTTAAGCAATCTTTTCTATAAAAGAAACATCCATCATCTCTAGGACATAAAAAATGATCTAGCAAGTCTCTTGATGATTTTGGAAGAGCACTTGCACCACACTCCAACATTTCACTAGTATGCAAAGTAGAATGAAGGGATCATAAAAATTCATGGTAAAACTCCACATGATATTTGCAACAAGTATTTCAAATCTTAAGAGGCACATGAAAAAAAGGCTTGAGGGCTTCAAAATCTCTTTTTGATATTTGTAATGTTGGATGTGTCTCGCAAAAATTTTTGAACAACATTGTTTGACTCACCTCCAAATAATGTTTGGGATGCGGGGTGCAGTCTCGAATGCCAATTCTCAACTTGAAGACATCATTCACATTTGGTGACACTCTTGAGTTAGATTGCCAAAATAGTTGAATTTGATCCTTCACAACATCAGTAAGCTTCTTATCATATGTAATGTGAAAGTCTCCCACCATAAGCCCATGTATAGGATCACCAAGTCTTTCTCTTCTTGCAAGTTCTCTATCCAAAGTTTTACGATTTAGATTCAAGTCAACAAAAGTTTGTCTCATCAAATGAGCCTTTCTTAAATGATGACTTACTAAGGAGGTTGTAATAACCCTCCTAGCGACTCTCTTATATTTTTCCTTGGTAGTCTTCCCAATGGAATTGAGAGCACTAAAAATATTTCTCACAATAATAACATTCCTCTCTTTTTTCTTGTTCAAACTAATCTTCAATTTGACTAGTACAAGTCTCATCTTCTGCATCTTTAGCAATTGCACAAACATTTGACATTTCTCAACGAATGTCTTGTGGCTAAAAAATTGATCAAAAAGTTTTGAAACCCACAACTGAATGGTTCTTTCTGATCTCTTTCCATTGAAATTTCTCATTATATTCTCATCAATTTGATCAAGTAACCATTTAGTTGTTCTTGAAAGTCTCAATTTTGAAGTTTGTCTTTTTTCCTCCCAAGGGACTTCATTTCTCATATAATTTGGAGATGTGTTACATTGATTTGGTTCTTGTGTAACATTATCATTGTCAATTCCTTCATATGAAATTGGTGGATTGTCATTGTCAATGTCCACACTTCCATTGTCCACATCTACATGTTCATTTTCAAAACCTACATTTTCATCTTCAATCCCTACATTCTCATTTTAAATATTATTGTCATAAATCATTTCAAATTCATGTTCTTCACTTTAAACCACATTCAAAGGTGGGTCTATGCCAACATCTTCATTAATATTTAACATACCTTGTCTCTTGTTCTGATGGGCAACCCTATCCATTTCTCTATACACTTCAATCTCTTCATTTGTGAGTTACCTCTTTTGTTTATGCTTTCGACGACTACTACTTCCCATAGTGAGACCAAAAAGGAAATGAAAAAACCTTTGGTAATATAGAAAATCCAACCAACAAGTGGAAAAATTGGATTTTTGTCTTTTCTACAGAAAAATGTGATTTTCTACAACTTGAGTCACGTGATTCTCTACAGAAAAATGTGCCTCTCTGGAGGGACCTAGAGAATATAGTTTTTACTTTTCACTAGTAAAAAGAATCGAATATCTAAAAATATTGGATATCCGATATTATCAGATATATAAAATCTCCCGCCAAAATTTTGCTGAAATCTCTCTCTCTCTCTCTCTCTCTCTCTCTCTCTCTCTCTCTCTCTCTCAGGTATAATATTGAACATATAATATAAATATATAATAAGTTAATATTATACTATTATACAATAGAAAAATAAATAATAATAGTATAATACATACTAATATAAAAATTTATATTATAATACTAATGCTATGCTATTATTATTTAATATTAATATTAAAAAAAAATTGTAATGTATAACTTAAAATTGAAAAAAATACTCAACTGAATTAATATTAACATAAAAAAATACAATTTAATATCTAACTTGAATTTGAAAAAACTAGTCCAAATGAAATTTTGAATCAGGCAGGAAGTTGCGGATATCTGATATTATTGAATATCCAAAATTTTCAGATATCTGATTTTATCAGATATCCAATTAGGCTTGGTATTTACCTTGGGCAATGGCAAATGTGAATGGTCAACCCATTAGGCATGTTTAGAAAATTGTTTTTGATATCAAGACTTCGACCATGTAGCTAATGACTATTTTTTTACCCAACATTGATGAAATGAACAGGGTTTCTTAAAGACATTATCAGTTTTCCATCAATATAATTGCTCTCAAATTTTGAGTTCAGTAAGTAATTATTACTTATTTTTCAATTGAGTTATCTTTAAAGTCGTAATTGACATACTGATTGAAAAACAACTATAACTCTCAAACCGTTCAACTTTTTTGAAATCCGAAACACGAGTCACATTCTATGCTTTGGCTACAATAACGAAAAAAAAAGTTTTCAATTTTGTAAAGTTTAAAATTAGTTAAGGTGGCCAGACATGAGATTTTTTTTATTCTAAAAAAGTTATAGCAAAAAATTCATAATTAATTATTTATTTGGCAAAAAATTACAAAAAAATATCTATCACATTTGGGCATGAGTCTACTACATTTTAGGATTAACAAGACAAAAATAAAAATTACATGCAAAATAACCAATATTAGAAATGCATAAATGACATAGAAGAGAACACAAGACACAAAGATTTAACATGATTCACCCAATCCCTGGGCTACGTCCACCAATAACGAGTCCAATATTTTATTATCCAATGATTACAATCCATAATCCCTTATGGCTCAATTCCACTGCAAGTACTAAAATCATACATTATGAAATCCCTAACCCTAAGCCATATTATAAATATTTTTTACCATTTTAGGGTTATAATGAGTTACAATATGTCGGTGAGGTCGGGAAGAAAAGTGTACAGTACTTTCCTAGATAGTACTTTCCCGATTAGTCACCACAAGCTAACACTACTTATATCTAGGATCTTGGAAAAATATATCATGATTTGATTGTGATTAATGTCATGCCCATAAATTTTCACTGTAAAAATGCACCAACTTTTTTTTTGAAAGGTAAAAAGTTTAAGTTGTAAAGGTTAAGAGTGGTCTATAGTTGGTACAGATCAAAGTTACATCTATCATAAGGTGGAGGTATCAAGTTTTCTAAGGTTGTCTATCACATGTGTTAACCATACTTGGAAGGGTTTAGTTCCTTTTCAAGTCATCATTAGAGATGTAGGTTAACCTAAAGAACTTAAGATACCAAAACAAAATGAATTACAATTACACTAATATCTTTAATTAGGCCTAACGCCAAAGTTGTACTACAATGGGTCATAATGATTCATTTATTAAAATGTTGAGACAATATTTCAAGGGAGTCTAATATGCCAATTAGGAGCTAAACAATTTTCATTAATTATAAAATTAAGTTGCAATCAAAAAAATTTCCATAATTACTCCATAGTTCTCGTCCATCAAAAACATTCCTTCAACCCTTTTATACAATCAAAAGTCAACATATTTTTTTGCAAGTAATAATTATATTACTTATTAGTATTTAATAATTATTACAATTATTAAATATCATCTTAAATGAGTAAATAGATAAATTATTAAGTGGTAATAAATATATTAATTTACCAATCAATACATTTATTAAAACATAAAATAATTAAATAATTATTATTTTGACTATTATCATCTAATGATATAATTATTAATACCGATTAAATGAATAAATTATTAAATAATAATTATGTTAATTATACACAAATAATAAAAATTATAAATAATTAATATTAATAACATTATTCAATATAAATAATAATTAATATAATAACAATTATTTATATTAATTAATAATAATAATATTAATTATTAGTATTAATATATTATAAAATAAATATTAATAATAAAAAATAAAAATTAATAAAAATACAACATATGCGAAAATTGTTTTTTAAAGTCCCATTGACTTGGGACTGCGCAGGTGGGGGCCATGCTGGCTAGCCAGCACAGTACCCTGCCTCGGTAATGTACTACACTGCCTAGGTAGCGTGGGTACCTTGCCTTTGGTAGGGCCTACACCTGCCTAGAGTAGGGCGCCAGGGGGTGTGGGGTCCACGTAACCCCCCCTTAAAACATAAAATTTATTTTTTATTAAATTTAATTTAAAACATTTCACCTGCATCATCATTTTTTTGATGTTTTTTATTTTTTTATATAACAATTAAATTCACGTGGGTAGAGTGTATGGCTTTTTTTATTATAGGTAATTTTTTTTTGTATTAAATAAAAATACATTTTTTTCTAGAAAGTCTTCATGAAGTCCTTGGGCTTCTTGGGGTGGGATCCCAGGTGGGTGCCACCTACTAACTAGGCTTGTAGGCCAATTAGACTTAGGTGTTTTCTTTTTTTATTTGTTTTAAGCCACATGGGCTGGAATATATATTATTAAAATGACTGTGTAGTGGAAAATGTATGGGAAATTTTTCCCATACATTTTCCAGAGACCTATAGGTCTCTCTTTCACAACTTTTTGGTTTTGGCTTGTTTATTTTGTTTTGATTCTACTCATTTCTTCACTCTTTTGTTTTTTTGTTATTTACACCAAGTTATTTGTTTATATGTCTCATAATTGCTAAAAGAAATAAAAGTTTGGTTCAACTATATAATGAATTGTAAAATACTAATTGATGTGGAAAGTAACCAAGATAATTTAACTAAGTTTCTCAACATAGATTTAAAAAAAAAAAAACAACTAACATTGAGTTTGTAATAACAGAATTTAGAGAGAATGCTTATACACCATTTCTTTCACACTACTATCATTTTAGTCTTATGAAATCTTTTGTGATGCCCAAAAGTTGGGTCAAAACACAACCAACAATTTTTTTAAAAAAGTGATAAGTTTTCTACACACAAGATGCGGGTTAAAGAGTTCAATGACGAAGCTACAATGAATCAGGTAAACAACCTCGACAATGTTGTCTAAAAAGGATGCTATAGGAATATAAATTAAGGTTAAGTACGTCCATCTTCATGACGATCAAAGTTATCGTTGATCAACTATAGATCTCAGTGGTCGACTAAAAGGACAAGAATGACTAATGTTTACGTTATTCCATATGACGGTCATTCAATTTACTAATGTTTAAATTAAGTCCAATCTGATCATGGAGCTTAATCGATTTGATTCGAAATACAGGATAAACATGAACTGATTCATTAAGTTTATAAACAAATTAGAAAATAAAAACTATAAGTCTTTATCATTAATTATATTTAATTATTATATATTATTAATTAATAATTATAAAATATTAATTAAGTAATATAAATATTAATTAATTAATAAATTATAATTTATTAACTAATATTTAATACATGCTTAAAATTATCAATATTGAACAAAATGGGAATTACCAATAACTATAAAATTCCTTGCATAACATAATATCTATTTATACTAATATTAAGTCCAAAAGCAATAATAACAAAATAACATAAAATAACAAATAACTTTATTACCCACTAAACAATCTCATTAACTATCTAAACATCTAAATAACTTCTAACTAAACTAACTAAACTACTAAACAACCTATCAAAAAAAAACAATCTTAAAAACTTCAAAATATCCTACATACTACAACTACCCTATCCTCCAAATTAACTACCAACTCCTTCCTAAAAAATCTAACTTGCTAAACCAGCCTACCCACTAGCCTCTTAGGCTCCTCTACCCACGTGCCATGAGGAGTTTGAAATTCAAATAAAGCAAGGGGGGCGCAATTCAAGGTAGAGATGATGTGCATTGAAAGGAGGTTTAAAACAATGCCAAGACATGACAACCCACCTACCCTTTTAAGCTTCAAACAAGGAAACTATTAACAAGTTTTAACTCCTCCAAAGGGCTGCGTGGATTTTGGAAGACAAAGCTTTTAAAAGCTAACAAGTTGCTTGTTTAGGTGGCACTTAGTACACCATCCCATCATCCAAAAGGATTGGGATTAATTACAAAGCCTTAGCCTTCATCCACCTGCGCCTAGGGGAAAGGCTTGTCAAAAAGGTGAGAATGATATTTTGTTTAAAAGTTTATTTTATTTATTAGCTTGGGCAAAGGTGGCAGGTTTAATAATATTAAATGACTGTGGTTGGATTTTTGTATGGGAATTCTTTCCCATACAAAATCCAGAGAGCTATTTGCTCTTTAAAATTTTCTGGGTAGTGTTATTTTGTTTTAGCACTACTTAGTTCATTTTCTTCTTTGAAAATTTATGAATTCATAGCAATGAAAATAGGTAGTCTCTTAGGTGGAATAAGGGGTTTAGAATATAGAGATTAGATAGTATTTCATACATAGAATTACATAGTTTGTTTGATAATCAAATAAGGTCTTTTATAAAGACTAAATGCTCATAATTTTTCATAGTTTTCTCTTGTCAATATCATAGAACTAAGGAGTGTTTTCAAACACATATTCAGAGTATATATGAATTGATCTTAACCAATTTAAAACATCTAATGGAGCTACAATCTCCTTATTTCATTTAAGTGAGAGCTGATAACATATCAATATAGATTCTATCAACTTGAAGAACTCATTGCAATAATTAAGAGAGTAATTTCAATGGTAGAGAGAGAGATAAAGGTCTTTTAAGAAACATGCAAGGATTCATCTTATACATATTATGAATTACATAACATCTCATTATTTTTATCCCATTGAAATTTACATCATTCCTAGGTTACAAAGTAACATTGCAATATTCAAATGAAGCTTGCTTTTCTTTACATGAATCTCATAATGAAAGCATCTTCTAAAATATAAATTTGGCAATGATAGATCAATATAGCAACATGTTTTTCTTTCTAAATACATTATACAAGAGCTCCAAAGGGAGATTGAATACATCATTCCAAATTTACAAGGATGAATCAAATATGGAGTGAATTCCTCTTTCAAACATAGAGTGAATTCCTCATTCAAATACATCAAAGCAAAAGTCTTTATCTTCTTTAGCATCATGCTTCCATACTTCAAAATCTGCATATGCAAACAAAACAAGGAAAAGACCATGGGAGCTCACCTCCCATCCAAGGTCTCTCATGAGACCACCCCCGAGCTTGGGGAGAACACATTGAACAGGTTACAAACATATACACAAAATCACAACATGATTTAACAAACATGGACAAAATTCCCAAATTCCCTCAAGAAGTAAACTAAGGAATTCCCATGAATTTCCTTTGTAGGGTGTGGTAGACAAAACCATGGAGATTACCATTGCATAATATACAAGGCCACACATGGACCCATATTTCTCAAATACATACAAGGCACACATGGCCAATTTTCCCTCCTTATGCCCCCCATTGCCACAAGGGCTACATGCAAGGTCTCTTGGGGAAAATCACTCACCCAAGGTTCATCCTTCCCCACACATGGAGGAGACTCTACACATGGAGTTGCCTCCATTTCCACACCCCCTCTTGATTTCTCTTCCCTCCCAAGGGTGAGAGAATCTAAGAGTAAACAACCCAAAAATTCAATTACATGATAAACACATATGCAAGCTTGCTCTCACCATGACCAACCATGGGGAGCTAAAACACAACACTAAACAAAACAAACCTCCACCATGACCAACCATGGGGAGCCAAGAACATGATCATTTTAACAAACATCTCAAACAAACAGAGAGAGCACATGAATTCCTACCTCAAATCCAAGCTATGGTAGAATGTTGTTGAGCCCTAATCCAAGCTTCAAGCCTTTTTCCCTCTAACTTTCTGAAAGCTCTCTAAAAATAGAGAATGGGTGAATGAATCACCCTAAGCCAAAATTTCCTCTAAATAGGGCTTCTACACCTAACCTCATAAATGAGGTTCCAACATGCAAGTTGCAATTTTCGCTCAAGAAGGAAAATGAATTTTTAAAAGGGTCCTAAAGTCACTTTTAGGCTTCTAAAGAGGTGAAAATACCCCTAACCCATGGATACATGGAATGGGTTAACAAATTAAGCATAAAACTATCTCCTAAGGCCATTATTAACCCTCTAAACCCATGTCGAGAAATAACATCGAAAATGGGGAATGAGATTGCATAAAGATTCCTATGGCAGAAAGGAGTGCTAAGATATCCCTAAAACTCCTAGCAAGTGCTCTCACACAACACATGATGTACCTTAATAACATTGAACATAGGTGTCAAGCGACACTTAACAAAATAACATTTCACGAAAGGTACATCCAGAATAACAACACATAACATACAAACATTCAAATTACTGTTACGAAATAAATTACTTAACAACGAGGCCTCAGGTCTCTTAATAGACAGGGCCTTGGTATAACTGGTTACCCTATGTTCAATGTGTTTTCCCCGAATGTGTTTCCATGGTCCTTCCACCTGCAATACCTAAATGCAGCATCAGTAATTCAAGGAAGAAAACCATTACAATAACATATATGATATAGCGAAATTTAAACATTAAATTGCATAATTCAACTCATACGTCAATTGCATATAATATTCATGATTTGATTGCACATTCCAAATGAAATTACATAACGTAATTTAAATATCATCAAGATCATCAGGTTCACAAAACATCATATAAAAACATAAACCAAATCTATACATCATGGATCCCATAAGCAGAATCATCAAAAGAACAATCCAACGAGTCCAAACATAATATAACAGTAGTCGACAAAGTCCAAGTATCCCTGAAAGAAACATAATCAAAAAGATAGCTAATATGTACAACACAGGATCACTATGTGGGCTGAAAGTGGACCTCACATCTTTACAATAGGACTTTAATGATACTTCAAATACTTTTCTTTCTTGTAAATTTTGCAACATGACTACATAAAGAATTTCTCTATAAACAAATAATGCTTTCTCATAAACTAATCAAATAAAATCTTTGCATACCTTTTTGATACAAAAGCATTGTCCAATCTTTATTCAATATAGTGAGAATACATTTAAAACAACCTTTGATCAACATAATATATTCACCTATGATCATAAATCTATCAAATGAGAGTTATGCATTTCCTCAAAACTTGATGCCACAACCTATGATACAAATACTAGTTTTGGAGTGATTACTCCATTACAAAAAGAACAATGAACTTATGGGATTCACAAGATTCCCTTACAATAACTAAAAACATGAAACATGAGTGATCCAACTCAATATGAAAAAATAACCAACTCTTCAAGCTTTCAACTCCAACCATGAAGTCTTCAAAGGCTCCAAATTCCTGCAATACAAAATCCATAGGCCAAGGAGTGCTCACCTCCCAACCTAGGCTTCTATGAAGCCACCCCTGAGCTAGGGGAACCATCACAAAGACAAGGAGAACACTCATGCAAACCCACAAACACAACATAAAACATAAATTACAAGAAATCTCCCTTCCAAGTTTATCACAAAGAGTCACAACATGACTCAAATAGGGTGAAGGTGGAACCAAATCCAAGAGGATAAAGCACATCTCTTGGTGAGAGCTAAGCCATCACTTGGCTTCCTCATCAAATATCTCTCTCCACAAACACAATTTTCACAAACTTCTTATGACCCCCAAAATACAAAACATAAAATAGAGATGGCTACATGGAGCCCATACATCCATGCTTCATCCCTCTCCTATCCAAGGAGAGACTCTACACCCTTGAATGTCCCAACAATCCCTTCATCCTCAAGGCTACTCTTCCCTCCCAAGGGTGAGTATGGTCTTGAGAACTCCCTCAACAAAACATTACAACACATAAAAAAAAACTTCAAGAAACAACAATGGAACTACACATTTACAATACAAGAAATCATGCTCAACAACAAGCTCATGATTCTCATAAAATCTACAAAGAAAAACATTTTCACAACACAAGAAACATAAAACTAGAACAACTAAAGAATCACAAATTATCTATTATCACATTATCATCAAGCTCACAACACATACAATACAAGAGAAATGATAACTAGATTTTGCATACAAGGAAAACTAACATACAAGAGAGTTCTTTCTCTCAACATGAAAACTAAAACTAACAAAGAGAAGTATGCCACCAACCTTGATCCAAGCTAATGGAAGAAAGTTGATGAACAACTTTCCACTTTCCCAGGTTCTCCAAAATAGCTAAGTCTCCAAATCTAGAGAGTGGGTGTCAAACTCTTCCAAAAGAAGAGTCCCCTCCAAAAAGGCCTCCACACAAACTCCTATGGATAAGATTGCATTCCTATTGGATGGTCTTCCCTAAGACCCTTACAAGGTTTCTAGATTTGGTCTCTTACAAAGGTAAGCTAAAAAGGTGGGATAATGGCTACCTTTTTAGTGGGTGGTGATCTTTCCAAAACTTGTTCCCAAATGTTGATTTTCGTCCATCTTGGTAAACCAAATTTTGGATGGGTCATTTGGTTAACCAAGGGTTATCCTATGGTGAAAAATGACCCTTACCCTATGGTATATCAAGTGGGGGAACTAAAAATGGCCTAAACTCTTCCCTAGACACATTTTAAGCCTCCCAAAAACCCATAAGAAGCTCAAATTCGAAATTCAAAGATATGACAACACCTCAAGCTCCCTAACCAAGTGATTTTCATGGGGATCCTAAAGGGTACCTTCCTAGGTTGGTGTTCAACCGATCCCCAAGTGGACATGTCATGGCCACATGTACACACACGTGTCAAGTGACACATACACAAAAAGACACATCACAAGCCATGTGTCATATCCACTTGGGCATCCGTAAACATAAATAACATACACAATTAACAAATAAATCAACACATTCATGCATCATACTTTTACAAATTAAATACATTACAATGAGGTTTTTGGCTTCTCACTAGAAGCAACCTCGTCTCAAATAGATTTTCACATTAGTCTCTGTGATGATTCCTTGAATTTACCATGGCCTATTTCCCTACACACTCAAGTCCAATATCAGTAGTCCAAGGAAATAAAACATGTAAATTCTTAATATTAATAATCAAATAATTCTCAAACAATCAATCATAATTGAATCAAAGTTTCACATGGCATAATCATTCATTTATAAGTAACATAAATTCTATCATGAATATTTATAATTCATCACTAAATTAAACTTAAATCATAATCATTTCTTACATATACAATTTAAATTGAAATTAAACTTCATCATCATAATCATTCATAAAATAGAATTAAAACACACATGTAAGTATCTAACTAATGTCTCAGTAATCATCATCAAAATCCTAATATAATGTGTATCAAACTACTAAAGTGATAAAACCGCAATATAAAGTATCAGTAAAATCCATAGAGCATCAAAATATAGTCATAAAATATGTCTATCTCAAATGCAGAACTGAATGGCTATGATAGGCTCAAGGTGAGGCCTCACAATTAAGGTGGTTAGACATACACGTACTTTTTATCTTTTCCCTAACATTTTTGTACTACACTATCAAAATCTAAAATTTTGAACAATTAGATTAAATTTATTTCAAATAAGGACTAGTAGTTTAGAAACTAAATTCAATTTCCTATAGATTTTATTCTTACAACTTTTTCACATAAGGTTCATAAGATGTTCAACTTTTTACGTCAAGTTGACTAACCTTGATTTTCTAATTTTTCATTGCCACTTAAGGCCAAGTTTTGTATAGCATGATCTTGCACATACCCTAAATAGGACCCAAAAATTAAACCATGAACACAATTGCATGTTGCCAAGACAACATCAAGAATTGCAACTTGTTGCTCCATCAAGTCGGCTAGGACATAAATGAAGAAATGCTAACACACTACCAAAGAAACAAATATGGTCACCTCACTCAATATGAATCAATATAACAATCATCACATGGTCCAAGAAAACCAACAAAAAGAATGAATAAAATAAAAAACCTTCGCATCATCTTCAATACAAAATCCAAACTCATCTTTATCTTTGATCATCAAGAACACAAAAATACTAAACTTTGTCATAACAAAAGATAGATTTCTCTACTCTGAATCATGAACAACACTAGTTGCAAACATAATGATAAGATACCATGTAACCACCAGCTTCACAACCTTTAAAACACCAAATTTAAGACATACCAAAGAAAATACTCATCCATTATACACATGAACACTATAAAATCAACAACTAACAACTCAATCATGCCTCACTCAAACTCTCATTCAAAACTTTGCAAACCTCTGTAGACCATCTACAGACACCTCTACATAATACTTCATGATCACAACTTAATATCTTAAATATATCACTTGATCAACTGAAATCCTCTTCACTGAACATACTGGACATATTGTCTAAAATAACAATTAGTATGTTGATATTAATAACAAAACATTAAGGTCAGCACACCAAAGTACCAATCTCTGACATGCTAAAAAATCTTCCAAAAATCTCCCCCTTTGGCATTGATGGAAACATGTGTAGAGAAAAATTGATGAATACACAAATCCATTTCTATATCCTCCTAAGAACTTTGAAAGTATAGTCATAATATATCCACTTGATCACTATGAATATCTAGCTTCAACACAATCTTTTCCAAGCATAATTACCTTTTTTTTCACATAATCTCTCCTTCTTTGACATCAATGGAAAATTATCAAAGGCATCAAAAGGACTAAAATTACCTCAAAAGGAAAAATATAAAAATCTCACTTTAAACCCATAATAGCCATAAGACTACTCCCTGTAAGGAGTAGTCCCCAAAATCATCAATCCATTGAAAAGCATTTTGATAGATTTTTTAGATGGATTCCATCCTCAACATCATTAGTTATGATAAGGAGGAGCTATCACCCCAAGATTCTCTCTAAGATACTCTGACGCAGGGGTAGGGTAAATACAAGTAGAATCAAGCAGAATTGACTCCACTTGAATCAACAAACAAGCCCTACTCAGAGTTACATATGGAAGAAATATATAATTCACATGAAACCAAGAAAACATAATGGATATGAGACAAGCAACTAGTAACAACACTAGTGCAATTATATTAAATATTTCAACATGCACAGTTGTGAGGCCTTTCGAGTTTTGGCCTTATATAATGAATTATGAAATCATAATCATATCTCACACTCAATCTTCTTTTCTACCATCCTCTACATAGAACTTCCTCCCTACATCAACCCAAGCTACAAATACATAGCTAGCAAAGCCATAAGTCAGCCAGTCTGGCATTTAATTACCTTATAGGTCCACGTAGGGAGAGAAACCAAAAACTAAGAAAGAAGTAACACAACATGTTGTGAAGTTACATTTAGTTCCACAGGTGATCCAAGAACATATCCTAAACTTCACAAGATCCAATTTTCCCACATGGAACCGTGCAAGGCACAATACCACATCTTTCATGTGAAACTGGAAGAAAATCAATACCTGAGGAAAATGGTGATAACTTCTAGATCGAAATAAATTAGGATGTATGCTCTTAGAAGAATTATCAAGATTAGGTCTTCAACACCACATTAACTTCACAAGGAAAGAAACCAACATCTGCAATGGCTACAAAATAAACATCAGACATGTACAAGAAAATAGGAAATATTTTGGGTGATGCAAGATTTCTCAAGACCCAAGATGCTCCTGCATTAGAAACTTGGGGTAACAAAAGAAATGATGTCCACATCAAGCACTTCTCATATTGTGACCTGAATCATAATGATCCAACTCAGCTTGTGTAATCCATGAACTATCTTCAACTAGCTTATGTTTTCACTGAACTAGGTATTCCATGTAGTCTTTTCCTCTTGTACTCTTGCTTACTCTACTATTCAATATCTTCTCAATGTTGTCTTTGTCCTTCTTAGGATAATCTAGATCATCTTCAATCTCATCATTAGACTCAAAGTACTCAAAGATATAAAAAATTTTGAATATAGGTGATATATCCATGTCCTTTGGTAATTCTACTTCATAAGCATTTCCACTGTCAAACTTTTTCAGAATCTTACAAGGTCCAAACTTCTTCATTTTTAGCTTTTTGTAGGTACCAACTGGAAATCTATTCTTTTTCAAATGAATCATAACCTCATATCTAACTTCAAAATATTTATATCTCCTTCTCTTATCTGCTCTCTATTTATATTTTAGATTACTATCCTCCAAATTCTTGTTGATTTCATCGTGAAAAGTTCTCATGAAGACTGCAAAATCCTCAGCTTCAGCTCTTCTTCTGGTCTTAGTAGGTAAATCTCTCAACTCTGTGGTTCCCTTAGGATTAAATCTAGTAACAATCTCAAATGGTGTCCTCCTAGTACTTCTATCATAGAATTATTATACGCAAACTCTTTTTGTGCCAAAACTAAATCCTAATTAGCAGGCTTATCTCCAACTAAACATCTCAACAAGTTTCCCAAAATTTTGTTGACAACTTTATTCCGTCCCTCTGTCTGAGGGTGAAATGTAGAACTAAAATTCAATTATGTATTCATCTTCTTCCAAAGTGTTTTCCAAAAGTAACTAGTAAACTTAGTATCTCTATCTAAAAAAATAGTTTTCAGCAAACCATGCAATCTTACCAATTCCTTGAATAATAATTCAGCTACATGTAATGCATCATATGTCTTTTTACAAGGTATGAAATGCACCATCTTAGAAAAATTTTCAACCACTACCAAAATAGAATCATTACCTCTTTGAATTATAGGCAATCTAAGAACAAAGTCCATACTCACATCTTTGCAAGGTCTATCAGGTAGAGGAAAAGGTGTGTACAATCCCACATTCTGACTAGTTCCTTTTTTTGTTTGGAAAATTCTGCAACCTCTAACCATTCTCTATACATATCTATAAATCTATAGCCAAAAATATCTTTCTAAAATCAGTTTCATAGTCTTATCAATCTCAAAATGTCCAGCAAGTCCACCACTATGTTTCTCCTTTATTATGTTCTCTCTCATAGATCCTCTAGGTATGCACAACTAAACTCCTTTAAACATGTCTTCTTGAATGAAATAATCAGTCCGCTTATCACTCACTATTTGTTCCCTACAAGTTTTCTAAGGCTCTGCAAAATCAAGGTCAATTTCATGCAAACACTTTAAATCATCAAAACTAAGTACCTCAACCCTCATTTTTGTCAACAAATTTCTTCTTCAGCTCAAGGCATAGGCAACTTTATTTGACTATCCACTTTTATGCTTCAATGAAAAGGAAAAATTCTACAAGAACTCAACCCACTTCATATGTCTCTGATTCAATTTATTCTGACTTCCCAAATACTGCAAAGCTTTATGGTCAGTATGCAACACAAAACATTTAGGCATAAAATAATATCTCCATTTCTTTAAATCTTGAACAATAGCATAGAATTCCTAGTCATAAAATGAATATTTTCTCTTAGCATCATTCAACTTCTCACTAAAGAAAGCTACATGTCTTCCTTCTTGACTCAAAACAACTCATATTGCACTTCCACTAGCATCACATTCAACTTGAAAAACTTTATTGAAATTGGGCAAAGCACGTGTAGGAAAATCTTCAATTTTTTGTTTCAATGTTTCAAAACTCTTTTGTGCTCCATATGTCCATTTTAAATCACTTTTATCCCCTCTCATAGTTGCAGTCATAACATTAAAAATAGAATTGAAATTTCTGATGAACTTCTTATAAAAGCTTTCCAATCCATGAAATGATCTTACCTCTCCAACATTCTCTAGTGTAGGCCAATCAAGTATAACTCTCACTTTCTCAAGGTCCATCTTCAATCCATCAGCTGAAATTAAAAAACCAAGGTACACAATTTCCTCTTTCATAAATGAACATTTCTTCAAATTAATCAGCAACTTTTCTTCCTTCAATATTTGCAATACTTGTCTGATATGTTCAAGACATTCTTCCTTACTCTTACTAAATATCAAAATGTCATCATTATATACAATCACAAACTTAGCCAAGAATCCTTTTAGAACTTCATTCATCAGCCTCATGAAAGTACTAGGTGCATTAGTCAGACCAAAAGACATAACCAACCATTCATACAAACCTTCATTACTCTTAAAAGAAGTTTTCCATTCATCCCCTTTTCTAATTTTCATCTGATGATATCCACTTTTCAAATCAATCTTTGTGAAATACTTCACTCCACTCATACTATCCATTATGTCATCCATCCTAGGCAAATGAAATATGTACTTTACTATTATCTTGTTTATAGCTTTAGAATCAATGCACATTCTACATTCTACATTAATTTTTGGTGCTAACACAATAGGTACTGCAGAAGGACTCAAACTTTCCCTAATCAAACCTCTATCAAGAAATTCTTGCACTTGTCTATTCAATTCAGTTTTTTCATTAGGTATCCACCTATGTGGTGCTTTATTAGGCAAACTAGCTCCAGGTATCAAATCTATATAGTGACTTATACTTCTCATAGGGGGAAAACCACCGGGTACATTATTAGAAATAATGTCATGAAATTTAATCAACAAATATTTAATCTGAGGTGCATGTTCTTACTCATCTTGTTTCTCAGTTTTCCTTGGAATTAAAGAAAAGAAAATATTTTGTTCTTTCATTTATCTTACAAATTTTTTACCCTCAACCAAGCATACTCTTACCATAGTACAGTGACCTTCATCGAACTTCTCTACTAAATAAAATAATACTTGTTTCTTTCCATCCATCCAAATAGTATATTGATTCAATCTACCATCATACAAAGCTTTCCTATCATATTTCCAAGGTCTACCCAAAAGAATATGACAACAATCCATAGGCATAATATCACACAAGACTTCATCATGATAATTCCCAAATTTGAATTTAACACAAAATTGTTCACTTACAAGTAGTTTATGCTCCTTCTAGATCCAAGCAATATGGTAAGGCTTAGGATGTCTCAATCTCTGGAACTGCAATTTGTTAACCAAATCTTCAGATGCCAAATTATCAGAACTTCCACTATCAATGATTACTTTGCAACATTTATCAATGACCTTACATCTGGCTCTGAACAAACTTTTCCTCAGAATATGCTCCTCATTAACTTCTTCATTACACAAGATCCTTCTTAGCATCAAGTTTTCACCATGTTTAGATTCATTAGATAATTCCTCAACTTCTTCACAAGCCAAATTGTTTCTACCATTACCTCCAATCTTCTTTCCAGAGTGAGTACATTCAAAAGCTCTATGTCCTTCTTCACCACATTTGTAATAACTACCTTTAAACCAAGATTTCTCTTCTCTTTTCCCACTATTATTATTCCTAGGGTAACTAGTATAGCTACCTCTAGAGTAATTACCTCTTCTACTAGCAGGTTCATCTTTCCATCCTTAATCTTGTACTACATTTTCAGATCTACTACTTCCTCCATAAGATCTACCTCTACTTCTCTAAAATCTGCAACCTCTTCCTCTTTGTCTTTGATCATGTCTTTTTGTCAATCATTATTCTACCTTTAAATAAAATAGGTATTCTTCTTCCACACTATCTATTTTAACATAGTTGATCTCATCTTGAATTGATGTCCTCAAGCCATTCAGGTATCTATCCACTTTCTCAAATTCATCATCCATATGTCCAGATCTAATATCCAATTTGTAAAATTCCTTAGTATATTCTTTCACACTCATGTCCTTTTGTCTCAAATTTTTCATTTTTCTCATCAGAATAACATGGTAATGAGCTAGAAGAAACTTCTTCTTCATCTTTCCAAGAATTTTCATCCATGTCTTGATCATTTCTTTTCCTCTCTTCTATCTATCATTTTAAAAATGATCCCACCAAAGAGATGCATGACCTTTCAACTTTGTGACTACTATCTTAACTTTATTATTATCAGGAGTACCTTCATACTCAAATTATTTATGCATCTTAGAGATCTAATCCAAAAGTGCATCAGTCTCAAGTCTTCCATCAATGCAAGCAACTTCAACTGCAGGTCTGGAGTTAGCCTTAGAAAATGTCTCAAAAAGTCTTTCCTCATCTTGTCCAACTTTAGGTTCAAAATTAGGTGTTGCCTCTTCTTCATCACTAACATCTTCAAGATGTGTGCCTCTTCTCTAGGTTGTCTCTACAAATTCAAGCCTAGTTGCAATCTACCTCAACATATCCATTATAACATTATCATTTCCTCTACCATGAACCATCTTGACAATCAGGTTCCAGCAAGATCATAACCTTCTGCAAGTTATAGGTTAATTCCAAGATCTACCACCCTACAACCAATCCAATAAGGTTCTCCATGATCCAACCCACAAGAAATTACTTTCTTTGATACCACTTGATGTAGGGGTAGGGTAAATACAAGCAAAATCATGATGAATTGACTCCACTTGAATCAATAAACAAGCCCTGCTCAGAGTTACATATAGAATAAATATACAATTCACATGAAACCAAGAAAACACAATGGATATGAGACAAACATTTTGTAATAAAACTGGTGCAATTATATTAAATCTTTCAACATGCCCGGTTGTGAGGCCTTCCGAGTTTTGGCCTTATACAATGAATTATGAAATCAAAATCATATCTCACACTCAATCTTCTTTTCTACCATCCTCTACTTAGAACTTCCTCCCTACATCAACCCAAGCTCCAAATATATAGCCAACAAAGCCACAACCAGTCAAGCATTTAATTATATTATAGGTCCACTTAGGGAGAGAAACCAAAACTAAGAAAGAAGTAACACAACATGCTACAAAGTTACATTTAGGTCCACACATGATCAAAGAATATATCCTAAACTTTGCAACATCCAATTCCCCACATGGAACCACGCAAGGTGAAATACCAAATGTTTCATGCAAAACTAGCGGAAAGTCAATACCCAAGGAAAATGGTGATAACTTCTAGATCTAAATGAATTAGGATGAACGCTCTTAGGAGAATGCTCAATATTAGTTCTTCAACACCACATTAACTTTGCAAGGCAATAAACCAACATCCACAATGTCTACAAAATAAACATTAGATAGATACAGGAAAATAGGAGATATTTTTGGTGATGCAAGATTGCTCAAGACCAAAGATGCTCCCACATCATACCCAAATGTATCCTTCGACAAATGATTTGTAAAGATATCAATAATATGTTCCTTAGTAGACACAAATTCCATCTTCACTTCCTTTTCACTAACTTTATCCCTCAAGACATGATACTTAATAGAAATATTCTTTGTCTTTAAATGTAATACGTGATTCTTTGATATTTATAGCACTATCTAGTTATCATAGGGAATAACAATAGGTTTAGATCAGTGTTTATCTGTATATCCTTCAACATTTTCTTCATCCAAATAGCTTGATTATAGTTTATTGCAACAACAACATACTCAACCTTCATAGTAGATGAATAAATATAATCCTAGTTCTTACTAGTCCAAGAAACTAGTCTTTTACCAAAAATAATACACCTCCACTAGCACTTTTTCTATCATCCACATTACCTACCCAATCAGCATCAATGTATGCACATAGATTAAATTCATCATATTTTCCATACACTAATCAGTATTCAAATGTACCATTCAAGTATCTAAAAATTCTCTTGATAGAAACGATGAGGTTCCTTCAATTCAACTTGAAATCTTGGAGCAATTCCAATAGTGTTTGATATGTCTGGTCTAGAATTAGTTATATATTACAATTCACTAATGATAGATCTGTATAATATATATCTATCACAAGGGGAATCATCATCCTTAGTTAACTTGCAACAAGTAACCATAGGAGTTCCTACCAGTTTTGAATCTTCCATACCAAATTTCTCCAACAATTCTATGACATACTTAGACTATGTAATAAAGATTCATTTATCTAGCTATGTAATTTTCAATCCAAGAAAGAATTTCATTTCACCCATCATAGACATCTCAAATTATTTTTGCATTTCATCAGCAAAACCTCTACTCAACTCTTCAATACCACCAAATATGATATCATCAACAAAAACTTCAACAATCAAGACATTATCATTAATTATTGTGAAATATAAGTTACTATTTAGAATACCCTTGTTGAAACCAATCTTTGTCAAATACATGTCTAATCTATCATACTAGGATTTAGGATCTTTCTTTAATCCATATAGAGCTCTCCACAATTTACAAACCATCAGGATTCTCAATATAAACATCTTCCTCTAGTTTACCATTTAAGAATGTAGACTTAACATCCATCTGATAGACTTTAAATTTTTTATAAGCTACATATCCAAGAAGTAATCTAATAGCTTCAAGTCTAGCTATAAGAGAAAATGTCTCTATGAAATCAATACCTTCCATCTATGAATATCCTTTGCATACCAGTCTTTCTTTGTTCTGAACCACTTTACCATCTTTATTCAACTTGTTTCTTAGTACCCATTTAATACTGATCACATTTTTCTCAATAGGTCTAGAAACAAGAATCAAAGTCTTATTCTTTTGAATCTAATCAAGTCTCTCTATCATTACTTTCATCCAAATCTCATTCTTATATTATTACCTAACATCTTTAGGCTAAAATTAAGATAGAAGACATGTTTCATCTCTAGCAATTCTTCCTCTAGTATGAACACCTCTATTCTTGTCACCAATAATGAGATATTTAGAATGACTAATCCTTACATACTATGGATTTTTTGGTTTAGGCTTTGTAGAAGACCCTTCGATGTTAATATCTACTTTATTTTCCTCATGTTCATTTTTCTCTTCTCGTCCATCCCGATTCTATTTTTTCACTTCCATAATCTGATTATTTTCTTCAGTCATTTCATACCTGCAAGTTCTTTCTGATCTCTACACATTCTCATTAGCTCTAACATTTTCACTTTCAACCATATTATTTAGCCTATAGTTATAATATTTGTATGCTTTTCTCTTTGTAGAATACCCAATAAATATTCCTTCATCACTTCTATTATCAAAATTTCCAATATCCTCACCTCTCTAAATATAGCATTTACTTCTAAAAATTCTAAAATATTTTACTTTAGGAATATGACCATAACATAGCTCTTAAGGAGTCTTATCAGTTCTCTACTTAATCTATACTCAATTATGAGTATATACTGTGGTGCACACTGCTTCTCTCCAGTTGATATTTTGAACTTTTCCTTCAATTGTCATAGTCCTAGTTATGTCTAGGAAAGTCATATTCTTTCTCTTAGTAACATCATTCTGCTATGGGGTTCACAGAGTAGAAGACTACCTCTTTATCTCATGTTCTTCACAAAATGCATAAAATTTACTAGATGTAAATTCTCCAGCTCTATCCAATCTTAGGCACTTCAATCTTCTTCCATATTTTGTTTCCACCATTATCTTGAATATCTGAAATTTCTAAAAATCATATAATTTTTCTTAAAAAAATGTAACCCACATCATCCTTGAACATTCATCAACTAATAGCATAAAATATATATCACTATAATAGATTCTTGTCTTAGTAGGACCACATAGATCTATATGTATGAAATACAACAATCTATTTGAAAAATGTCTTATTCTTAAAAGTAGATCTAGTTAGGTTACCCAATTGACATTGTTTGCACATATTGTTAGGATGCATCAGTTTAGGCAAATTTCTTATAGCATGAGTAGTGCTAACCTACACCTTGTCATCAAAGTTAACATGAAAAAATCTTCTATGCCATAACCAACTATCATCAGTCTTAGAAATCAAACATTTATTCTCAACAATTCTCAAATTAAATAGATCACTAGTAGTTTGTATACTTGATGCAATAAGCCTTCCTATGCTTTCAATGATCTTGTAGATTCCATCAATGAATTAGAATTTGTAACCTTTATCCAATAGTTATCCAACACTCAACAAATTATGACTTAAAGTTTCAACATACAAGAGATCATCAGTACTATTTTTTCCATCAAGAGTAATAGATCCCTTTCCTTTAATCAAACAATGAGCATTGTTACCGAATCTAAAAACACTATCATCATAGTCCTCAAGCTGCACAAGATTATTATTATCACCATTCATATGATGTGATAATCCACTATCAATGATCCATTTATATCTTTTAACAACTCATGAAAATAATTCTTTTTCTTCATTAGCATTATCTTCTTTAATAGTAATAAACACAATTTCTTCCTCACTAGCAATAGACTCATCATCAGTCACATTTTCAGTAGCATTAAATTTTTTATGACCTTTAGGATGATATTTATTAGATTTATCTCTAATATGATTTTAGGTTTTGGTCATACATCTAGATTCAATATGACCAATCTTATTACAACTGAAGCATTTTGAAGCTAACCTTCCTTCATACTTACCAGATCCTTTAGGTAGTCTTTTTTCAATCAAGGAATTATGTTCATCAATCTTCCTTTCTCCTTACATGATCTCTTCCCAATCCTTAGCATAGTGTTTGAATTTCATCTTTGTAGATATTTTTCCCTTGTCATACTTAGTCACACTATCTATGAATGTAGTCTCAACCTTTAGAAGTTCCTTACTAAGTGTGGTAGTCTTATAGGCACAAAGTCTTCCTCCCAAAGCTTCTCTTGAAATAGGTCTTATAATTCTCAACTCCTCAATAGCAGAAAATTTCTCACCATAACATGTAGGAAAAGATCTTAGAATATTGTCTACAACTTCATTATCTATAAAATTAGTACCAAAACATCTAATTTCACAAACAAGATCATTTACTCTCTGCAAATAGACTAGGGAAGTTTCAGCTTAACTCATCTGAATATCTTCACATATTTTTTTTAATCCTTGCAACTTAGCTTGCTTAACATATGAGTCACCTTCATAAATAGTTTCTAATTTTTTCCTTACCTCATGTGCAGTCCTCAATGCATAAATATGTGAATATTTTGAATCTGATAAGGTGTTGATCAAGGCTTCCCTTGCTAACATGTTGGGGCAGGAACACCTAGATTCTTTTAGGCTACCCTACTCTAACCATTTTGGTTTTAGTGACCTTAGCCAAGTCACTCTCAAATAAGGACTAAGAAGAATCCCTAGTGTGTGTGTGTGTAATCTCTTAAGTCCTAGGAAGGTTGGTTGGAGTCATGAAAGGTCTTTACTAGGCTTGTTTGAGTCTTAGTTTTCTCTATCTTGTTTCTAATCTACCATGCTAGTTGGTCAAATACTAGGTTTACTTTCCAAAATGGTGGAATATGGAAGGAAAATGGTCTCAGAGTTTTTGATCCACCATTGAGGTCATTTAGGACTCATTGGAGTGGTCTAGACAAGGTTGACAATAAAGTTGTAAAAGTTGTCAATGACAACTTTGTAACTTTGCAAAGTTGTCATGACAACATTTTGGTCAAAATTCCTCTTGAAGGATAAATGTAGTTAGGGATCCATTTGGATAGTGTTTTCCAATCCCACTACACTACTTAATTATTTTTCCAACCCAAGATGAGGGTTGACATCCTTTTGAAACTGTTTGTTTGAGAAAATTAATTACTGGTGTGCTCTACAGCTCGAAACGGTGCTAAGAGCTTCATTATCCCTAAGCTATGGATTGAGTTGAGCCTAGATTTTTCAAGTGTGAATACTCCATTATTTATAGTTTCTTTTTTGTACATTTTCTTAGTATTTAGGTAGTCTTTCTTTTCTTTCTTTAAAAGTTCTCCTCTAAGACCAGTTCACTAGTTCAACCAGAGTTGAGAACCCAAAAATGGCTCTAGCATGAAAATCCATGGAGGGAACTTTATGACCCTTTGGAATATGCTAGATAATTTTATATATGTTGTAAATATGGATTTTTATGGTCAGGTATGTAGGGGAGATATTTTTATGATCAAGCCCTAGGTGAACTAGTGGGTGCCTGGTTACGGAGCTTCACTATAACTAGTGAAGGATAGAAGGCTTCAGGGGTTGAAATAATCAATCCAAGAGTTGGGAAGTGAATAACATGGTCCAAAGAACTAATCCTAAGAAGGAGAGGTCCTGATTAATTTGATAAAGGGAGAAATAGCCATTTCTTCACTGTGAATCAGAGAAAGGGAATTAGGCCTAGAAAGTAGGCATGGAGGTAGCAAGGTACTGTATAGACTCCTTGAATATCCAAGACCTTGAAAATATTTGAGAAATCTCAAAAGGGCATCAGAATATCAAGTTTATTCTGGCACTTGTGTGGAAAGTTATGAAGTTATAGGCCAAAAAGAGAGTTGGAAGACCTGATTTTCCCTAATAGGGATTTGTATCCTTGTAGCCCTATTTTGATGAGATTGACTATTGTATGAGGAAGGTTGAAGACTATAGAAACTCAAGTCCAATCAAGATCAGTGTTCGAGAAAACTTCTATCCAATTTGCATTGAAGTTTCAATTTGACAGTACAGTGATGAATTTCAAGAATTAAGTTCATGCAAGGGTACATGGGAGAAGACTTGAGTAACTAAGTTGGTGGAGAGGTATAGAAGAGTGAGAGGTGAGTTGTAGTAATCCCTCATTGAAGTAGGGTTTTATATATCTCTAAATAGGCTAGGAGAAGGACCTAGAACAAGTTCTAGGTGAATTAGGACTAAGTGGAGAGAACTCCCTATCAAATTGGTATCAGAGCTACCAAAAGATTTGGGATAAGACATAGTGTATGTCAAAAGGTGGGAGTACTTCAATCAAAGAATCCACCATGGTGAAAAATGTCGAGTTGGAAAGAGAGGTGACAGAGAAAAAGGAGAAAAGTAGACTCCTTGAAGAAACCTTAGAGGCTCTAAAGGACAAGCATGAGGAAGTTGTCGAGGAATCTTTCAAGATGAAAGAGAAGTTAGAGACTGATGAAGACAAAGGGAAAGAAGTGAATGAAGATGATTATATACTAGAACCAAATCCTCCAATGCAAGAGGAACCCTTCATTAAAGCTATTAAGGCATTGGGTGGTAAGGCACTTGAGGGATACCCATGTTCACTGGAAAGATGGAATTGGAGTTATTCATAGAGTGGATTGAAGGGATGGAGAATCACTTTGAAAGTGAAGGTGTCACAGAGGAACAAAAGGTGAAGGTTTCCAAAGCAAGACTCGGGGGACCAATGCTAACTTGGTGGAAATTCCTTCAAGAATAGAGGGAAAGAGAAGGGAGAAGACCCATAGCTAATTGGAGGGTCATGGTAAAAAAATTAAAGGGAATTACTTACCAGAGGATCATGAGATACAATTGCATAAGAAAATTCAAAGTCTTAGACAGAAAGAAATAGATGTGGCCTCTTGTACTAAGGAATTTAAAAAATTATTCCTAAGGTCTAAGGTACAAGAAGAGGAAAGTATTAGAGTGGAAAGGTACTTTGGTGGATTAAGATGGAGTATCCAAGAAGAGATCAGTTTGTGGTCTCTTGCAACTGTTCAAAAGTATTTTCAACTAGCACTTAAGGTGGAAGAGATAAATAGAAAGAAGCAAGACTCTAACCCTAGAGGTAGAGGAAGAGGAAGAGACTCTAGAGGACACAGAGGTGGATATGGTGGAAGAAATAGTGAGACAAGAACCCAAGGAGATTCCAATCTAGTTAAACAAAGTAATGATCCAAGTGGAACAAGTAACTATGGAAGAGGAAGAGGATTTCATGGATGTGAAAGAGGTAGATCAAGTACCTTTAGCAAAGGATCACACTTTGAAAGCATGAAGTGTTACAATTGTGGTCAACAAGGCCACCCTACCTATAGATTCCTTGACAAAGCTTCAAGATCTCAAGGGGAGAAGAAGATATCCTATGCACAAGAAGTGATGAGTAGTGTCAAATTACCAAAGGTTATTCTGGATTCAGAAAATGGTGAGAACCTCATGTTTAGGAGGGTTTTACTCAAGGAACCAATAAAAGAAAAACCTAAACAAAGGAGGTCCCTATTTAGGATCAAGTGCAAGATTCTTTGAAAAGTGTGCAAGGTCACCATTTACTATGGTTCAATAGACAACATTATCTCAGAGGAGGCAATTCAAAAGTTCAATCTTGCTAGAATACCCCACACACATCCTTATAAGGTTACCTGGCTAAACAAGGGACAAAATGTCTTAGTGAATGAACAAGTGTGTGTAGACTTTGTGATTGGATAATACCAAGATAAAATTTTATATAACATCCAACCAATGGATGCTTTCCATTTTCTATTGGGAAGACCATGGCAATATGACTGGGATGTAGTATATCATGGCAAAAAGAACATGTACACCTTCAATAAGAATGAGGTTACTTATAAAATACAATCACTTGTGGAAGAAGGATCTAGAACCTCAAGGGACACTAATGTTCTTTTGATGAGTGGTAAGGATTTCTTGCATGAACTCAAGAAAATGGAAGGAGTTGGACTAGCTATAGTCATTAAACCCAAGGAGGAGATCAAGCCTCAACACACCACTATACCAAAAGAAGTAAAGAAACTATTGGATCATTTTAGGGACATTATCAGTGATGGGACACTAGCTACTCTTCCACCTCAAAGAGAAATCAGCTATCAGATAGATTTCATACTAAGAGCATCTTTTCCCAACAAAGTAGCATACAAGATGACATCAGACTAGAACAAGGAGATTGCAAGGAAGATCCAAGAGTTACTTGATCATGGGCTAATTAGAAATAACATCATCCCATGTGCTATTCCAGTGGTTTTGGCACCAAATAAAGGAGGTAAATGGATGTTATGCACTAATTTAAGAGTAATAAATAGGATAACTATTAGATATAGGTTTCCTATTCCTAGGATAGAAGATCTTATGGATTATCTTGGGGGGTTAGATACTTCACTAAAATTGATCTTAAGAGTGGGTATCACCAAATTAGGATGAAAGAGGGGGATGAATGGAAGTAATCTCATAAAACCATAGAGGGTCTTTATGAATGGTTATTTATTCCCTTTGGGATCACAAATGAGCCTAGTACACTGATGAGATTAATGAATGAAGTCCTAAAAGATCACATAGGTAGGTTTTTGGTAGTATACTTAGATAAAATCCTCATCTTTAGTAAGAAAAAGGAACAAAACATGAAGCACTTGGAAGTTATCCTGAGAAGGTTGCATAAGGAAATGTAACCACCTAAAAGTGGACAAAGACAATTTAATGATAAATCAAAGAAAATCAAAGAAAATCAACAATATAATTCAATCAATTGAATCACAATACATAATTAGACAATCAAAATGAAAATCAAATCCTAAATCAAGACCAATCAAAATTTAGAGCATTTTAATCAAGTGCAATCAAATCAAAATATAATTAAATCAATTAATTATATAGGCTTGGATTAAATTAAATTCAACCCATTCAAGGGGTGCATGGCTAAAAAAATTCATTTAAATCAATTAATAAATCCTAATTTCCCTCAACAACCACAAAGGAGAGGAAAATCACTCAACCAATGAGAATTAAGGAAAGACACTCACATGGATCAAGCCAAATTGAATCTCAATCACTCAAAGTGAAAGAGAATCTTAGCCATCCATCTTGTCTACTTGTCCCAAGCTTTAAGGACACAAAATTTGCATTGTCTTCAAAGGGTGGAACCAAAGACTTAACCCCAACTCAACCATGATCAAAGGTAACTACACGCCCTCACCTTGGGAAATCTATAAAAGGAAGCCACAATTCCTTCATAATTCATCTTCCACACATCTGAGAATTGCATTGAACCTCTTGCAATTTGAGCTTAGAAAGGCATTTGAGAAGCATTTTAGCATTTTTTTTTATCTAATTGTTAGCATAGCATTATTATCTTTATCATTCTCATTCTAGAACTTTCATTAGTGAGAGCTTGTTGAGAGCTTCTTCATTATTCATTCTAGTTAGAGAGCCATAGGATGCTCAATTACTCTTTATTTTTCTAAATAGTTTCTCTATAGCTTTGTGGTTGTATTTAGTTTCTATTTTCATTTATTGACTAAGCAGGAATCATGTCCCAAGATAATGGATAAGAATCGCGAATCCGCAATGAACCGGGATCTGCCTACAAAAACACAAGAAAGTTCAAATATATCAGAAAGGAAATAAAAATTTATTAAGATCATTCTCAGTCAATCAAACATTCTCCAATACCTATCAAACCCACAATCAAATTTCATGTTTCTACTCAGATAAAATAGGAATTTTTATCCTCACCCATTATCAGGATTTTGATTGGCGATGGATATCCTAACTATAACTAAACCCTAACTAAACTCTCACAACTTGTTTCACAAATCTCAAACAAACATAGAGGGACATATTAACCTAACAAATGATTAATGACACTGATATATTGTAAACTTGGACAAAAATTGCAAAAATTGAAAATTCACAAAGTAAAAGTGTTGTTTTATGAAGTAAAAGGGGCAAACACTGAAAGTGCTATTTAAAAAGGTAAAAGTGCACATGTATATGGTGAAAGCGGCAAAAATTTTTAAAGCACCCAACGAAACCTCAAAAGTGTTTCTTAAAGAGATAAAAGTGCCAAAGTCAAGAAAAAGCATTGGTTTAAAAGGCAAAAGTGCTAAACCTGGGTGGAAGTGTGCAAATAATTAGTTAAAGCGTGAAAGGGTTGATAATTAACACGTAAAAGTGCCCAATCAGAATGCAGAAGTGCACAAACAGAGGTGAAAGTGCTATTAAAATTCACAACAATGCACTTTCATGAAAGAAAATGACAAAAAGGGCTATCTACCAGGAGAAAATTGAAAAAAATTAAAACACATGCATAAATGGAAAAAAGGGAAAGGTACAAGTACACATCGGAGGTCCTGAGCCAGGTATTGATGATATCACTGAAATCTCTTGAATCGATGCTTACAGATAGGGACAGACATTGTAACACGTGATAAAGACAAAGGAGAGAAAAAGTCAAAAGGTGAATAGTAAATGAATAGTGAAAAGGGATGTTGACCCCTTTATATAGGTTTTTGACCTAATAAGAGGTAACTTGACTTGTGCAAGCACTATTATAATCAGAATCATTGACACAGGAGCATTTTGAAATTAAACACATTAAATCAGTAATATCACAAATTCAAATAAAATTCATGCCAAAATTAAAATGATATAAAAAACAAATCGACAACATTATCATGAACCAATCAAAGGTCAAATCTAATGTGAATTTTATTTCATTTCCGAGGGGGCATACCTTTGGATATTGAATCAACATCATCGAAAATCAAGAGATTGATCATCGAATCATTAGAAAAATTTTTGTAATCAAATGAATGGGGCATCGCATCAAGATCAATCATCATAACAAGTATCATATCAAATCAGTTATCAAACATCGCATCAGGGACCATTATTAAAACAACCATCATATCAAGATTTTTCATCAAATCAAACACCATATCAAGAGAGTTTCATATTGATCATATTTACATCAATCTCATATCACAAATCAAGATCAACCATCAAAAGACATCAAATGACATCAAAGATTGATCACCATTGGATCAGGACCTATCAATCAAGAAAGATCAGAGTATTCTTTGAATCGACATGCTTCACACGTCAACTCAAAGAGGGGCATTTGAAATCACCTAAAAGTGGACAAAGACAATTGAACAATAAATCAAATCAAATCAAAGAAAATCAAGGATATAATTGAATCAATTGAATCACAATACATAATTAGCTAATCAAAATGAAAATCAAATCCTAAATCAAGACCAATCAAAATTTAGAGCATTTTAATCAAGTGCAATCAAATCAAAATACAATTAAATCAATTAATTGTATAGTCTTGGATTAAACTAAATTCAACCCATTCAAGGTGTACATGGCTAAAAAAATTCATTTAAATCAATTAATAAATCCTAATTTCCCTCAACAACCACAAAGGAGAGGAAAATCACTCAACCAATGAGAATTAAGGAAAGACACTCACATGGATCAAGCCAAATTGAATCTCAATCACTCAAAGTGAAAGAGAATCTCAGCCATTCATCTTGTCTACTTGTCCCAAGCTTTGAGGTCAAAAAATTTGCATTGTCTTCAAAGGGTGGAACCAAAGACTTAACCCCAACTCAACCACGATCAAAGGCAGTTCTACACCCCCTCACCTTGGGAAATCTATAGAAGGAAGCCATAATTCCTTCATAATTCATCTTCCACACATCTGAGAATTGCATTGAACCTCCTGCAATTTGAGCTAAGAAAGGCATTTGAGAAGCATTTTAGCATTTTTTTTTATCTAATTGTTACCATAGCATTGTTATCTTTATCATTCTCATTCTAGAACTGTCATTATTGAGAGCTTGTTGAGAGCTTCTTCATTATTCATTCTAGTTAGAGTGCCATAGGATGCTCAATTAGTCTTTATTTTGCTAAATAGTTGCTCTATAGCTTTGTGGCTATATTTAGTTTCTATTTTCATTTATTGACTAAGCAGGAATCATGTCCCAAGATAATGGATAAGAACCGTGAATCCGTGATGAACCGAGATCTGCCTACAAAAATACAAGAAAGTTCAAACATATCAGAAAGGAAATAAAAAATTATTAAGATCATTCTAATTCAATCAAACATTCTCCAATACCTATCAAACCCATAATCAAATTTCATGTTTCTACTTAGATAGAATAGGAATTTTTATCCTCACCCATCATCAGGATTTAGATTGATGATGGATATCCTAACGATAATTGATCCCTAACTAACCTCTCATAACTTGTTGCACAACTCTTGAACAAACACAGAAGGACATATTAACCTAACAAATGATTAATGACACTGACATATTGCAAACTTGGTCAAAAATTGCAAAAATTGAAAATTCACAGAGTAAAAGCGTTGTTTTATGAAGTAAAAGCGGCAAACACTGAAAGCACTATTTAAAAAGGTAAAAGCACACATGTATATGGGGAAAGTGGCAAAAATTTTAAAAGTGCCCAAAGGCACCTCGAAAGTGCTGCTTAAAGAGGTAAAAGTGCGAAAGTCAAGCAAAAGCGCTGGTTTAAAAGGCAAAAGTGCTAAACCTGGGTGGAAGCATGCAAACAATTAGTAAAAGCATGAAAGGGTTGAAAATTAACACATAAAAGTGCCCAATTGAAATGTGGAAGCGCAATTTAAAAATGTGAAAGCGCACAAATAGAGGTGAAAGCGCTATTAAAATTCACAAAAGTGCACTTTCATGAAAGAAAATGAAAAAAAGGACTATCTACAGGAGAAAATTGAAAAAAATTAAAACACCTGCGTAAATGGAAAAAATGGAAAGGTACGAGTACTCACCGGAGGTCCTAAGCCAGGCAGTTCCTGATATCACTGACATCTCTTGAATCGATGCTCACGGATAGGGACAGACATTGTAACATGTGATAAAGACAATGGAGAGCAAAAGTCAAAAGGTGAACAGTAAATGAATAGTGAAAAGGGATGTTGACCCCTTTATATAGGTTTTTGACCTAATAAGAGGTACCTTGACTTGTGCAAGCACTGTTATAATCAAAATCATTGACACAAGGGCATTTTCAAATTAAACACATTAAATCAGTAATATCACAAATTCAAATAAAATTCATCCCAAAATTAAAATGATATAAAAAACAAATTGACAACATTATCACGAACCAATCAAAGGTCAAATCTAATGTGAATTTTATTTCATTTTCGAGGGGGCATACCTTTGGATATTGAATCAACATCATCAGAAATCAAGAGACCGATCATTGAATCATCAGAAAAAATTTTGTAATCAAACGAATGGGGCATCGCATCAAGATCAATCATCATAACAAGTATCATATCAAATCAGTTATCAAACATCGTATCAGGGACCATTATCAAAATGACCATCATATTAGGATTTTTCATCAAATCAAACACCATATCAAGAGAGTTTCATATCGATCATATTTACATCAATCTCATATCACAAATCAAGATCAACCATCAAAAGACATCAAACGACATCAAAGATTGATCATCATTGAATTAGGACCTCTCAATCAAGCAAGATCAGAGTATTCTTTGAATCGACATGCTTTGCACGTCAACTCAAAGAGGGGCATTTGTAATCACCTAAAAGTGGAGAAAGACAATTTAACGATAAATCAAAGAAAATCAATTCAAATCAAAGCAAATCAAGGATATAATTAAATCAATTGAATCATAATACATAATTAGAGAATCAAAATGAAAATCAAATCCTAAATCAAGACCAATCAAAATTTAGAGCATTTTAATCAAGTGCAATCAAATCAAAATACAATTAAATCAATTAATTGTATAGTCTTGGATTAAATTAAATTCAACCCATTCAAGGGGTACATGGCTAAACAAATTCATTTAAATCAATTAATAAATCCTAATTTCC
The DNA here is from genome assembly GCA_027943335.1 of Chamaecyparis obtusa. NCBI lineage: Eukaryota > Viridiplantae > Streptophyta > Pinopsida > Cupressales > Cupressaceae > Chamaecyparis > Chamaecyparis obtusa. The sequence continues at coordinate 194,734 of BSBK01009176.1, forward strand.
CTCAACAACCACAAAGGAGAGGAAAATCACTCAACCAATGAGAATAAAGGAAAGACACTCACATGGATCAAGCCAAATTGAATCTCAATCACTCAAAGTGAAAGAGAATCTCAGCCATCCATCTTGTCTACTTGTCCCAAGCTTTGAGGACACAAAATTTGCATTGTCTTCAAAGGGTGGAACCAAAGAGTTAACCCCAACTCAACCATGATCAAAGGCAACTACACCCCCTCACCTTGGGAAATTTATAAAAGGAAGCCATAATTCCTTCATAATTCATTTTCCACACATCTGAGAATTGCATTGAACCTCTTGCAATTTGATATTTGAAAGGCATTTGAGAAGCATTTTAGCATTTTTTTTTATCTAATTGTTAGCATAGCATTGTTATCTTTATCATTTTCATTCTAGAACTATCATTAGTGAGAGCTTGATGAGAGCTTCTTCATTATTCATTCTAGTTAGAGAGCCATAGGATGCTCAATTAGTCTTTATTTTGCTAAATAGTTTCTCTATAGCTTTGTGGTTGTATTTAGTTTCTATTTTCATTTTTTCACTAACATTAATTCTATAAAGGCACTTTCCTTAGTGTACAAAATATTTTGTACACTAAGGAAAGTTCCTTTATAGAATTAAGGTTCATTAATAAATGAAAATAGAAACTAAATACAACCACAAAGCTATAGAGCAACTATTTAGCAAAATAAAGACTAATTGAGCATACTATGGCTCTCTAACTAGAATGAATAATGAAGAAGCTCTCAGCAAGCTCTCACTAATGACAGTTCTAGAATGAGAATGATAAAGATAACAATGCTATGCTAACAATTAGATCCAAAAAAATGCTAAAATGCTTCTCAAATGCCTTTCTAAGCTCAAATTGCAAGAGGTTCAATGCAATTCTCAGATGTGTGGAAGATGAATTATGAAGGAATTATGGCTTCCTTTTATAGATTTCCCAAGGTGAAGGGGTGTAGTTGCCTTTGATCATGGTTGAGTTGGGGTTAAGTCTTTGGTTCCACCCTTTGAAGAAAATGCAAAGTTTCTATCCTTAAAGCTTGGGACAAGTAGACAAGATGGATGGCTAAGATTCTCTTTCACTTTGAGTGATTGAGATTCAATTTGGCTTGATCCATGTGAGTGTCTTTCCTTAATTCTCATTGGTTGAGTGATTTTCCTCTCCTTTGTGGTTGTTGAGGGAAATTAGGATTTATTAATTGATTTAAATGAATTTGTTTAGCCATGTACCCCTTGAATGGGTTGAATTTAATTTAATCCAAGACTACAATTAATTGATTTAATTGTATTTTGATTTGATTGCACTTGATTAAAATGCTCTAAATTTTGATTGGTCTTGATTTAGGATTTGATTTTCATTTTGATTGGCTAATTATGTATTGTGATTCAATTGATTTAATTATATCCTTGATTTTCTTTGATATGAATTGATTTGCTTTGATTTATCATTCAATTGTCTTTGTCCACTTTTAGGTGATTACAAATGCCCCTCTTTGAGTTGATGAGCGAAGCAGGTCGATTCAAAGAATACTCTGATCTTGCTTGATTGATAGGTCCTAATTCAATGATGATTGATCTTTGATGTCGTTTGATGTCTTTTGATGGTTGATCTTGATTTGTGATATGAGATTGATGTAAATGTGATCAATATGAAACTCTCTTGATATGGTGTTTGATTTGATTAAAAATCTTTATATGATGGTCATTTTGATAATGGTCCCTGATGCGATGTTTGATAACTGATTTGATATGATACCTATTATGATGATTGATCTTGATGCGATGCCCCATTCATTTGATTACAAAAATTTTTTTGATGATTCGATGATCGGTCTCCTGATTTTCAATGATGTTGATTCAATATCCAAAGGTGGGCCCCCTCAGAAATGAAATAAAATTCACATTGGATTTGACCTTTGATTGGTTCGTGATAATGTTGTCGATTTGTTTTTAGTATCATTTTAATTTTGTGATGAATTTTATTTGAATTTTTGATATTACTGATTTAATGTGTTTATTTTCAAAATGCCCCTATGTCAATGATTCTGATGATAACAGTGCTTGCACAAGTCAAGTTACCTCTTATTAGGTCAAAAACCTATATAAAGGGGTCAACATCCCTTTTCACTATTCATTTACTATTCACCTTTTGTCTTTTTCTCTCCTTTGTCTTTATCACATGTTACAATGTCTATCCCTATCCATGAGCATCGATTCCGGAGATGTCGGTGATATCATCCATTGTCTGGCTCAGGACCTTCAGTGAGTACTTGTACCTTTCCCTTTTTTCCATTTATGCATGTGTTTTAATTTTTTTCAATTTTCTCCTGGTAGATAGCCCTTTTTTTCATTTTCTTTCATGAAAATGCACTTTTGGGAATTTTAATAGCACTTTCATCTTTCTTTGTGCGCTTCCACATTTTTAAATAGTTCTTCTGCATTTTGATTGGGTGCTTTTACCTGTTAATTTTCAATGTTTTCTCACTTTTTCTAATTGTTTGCACACTTCCACCCAGGTTTAGCGCTTTTGCCTTTTAAACCAGCACTTTTGCTTGACTTTCGTGCTTTTACCTCTATAAGCAGAACTTTTGAGGTGCATTTGGGCACTTTTAAAATTTTTTCCACTTTCACCATATACATGTGTGCTTTTGCCTTTTTAAACAACACTTTCAGTGTTTGCCACTTTTACTTCATAAAACAACGCTTTTCCTTTGTGAATTTTCAATTTTTGCAATTTTTGACCAAGTTTGCAATATGTCATTGTCATTAATCATTTGTTAGGTTGATATGTCCTTCTGTGTTTGTTTGAGATTTGTATAACAAACTGTGAGAGGTCAGTTAGGGTTCAGTTATAGTTAGGATATCCAACGTCAATCTAAATCCTGATGATGGGTGAGGATAAAAATTCCTGTTATATCTTAGTAGAAAAATGAAATTTGATTGTGGGTTTGATAGGTATTAGAGAATGTTTGATTGACTTATAATGATCTTAATAATTTTTTATTTCCTTCCTGATATGTTTGAACTTGCTTGTGTTTTTGTAGGTGGATCTCAGTTCATTGCGGATTCGCGGTTCTTATCCATTATCTTGGGACATGATTCCTCCTTTGAGTGCTGCTAACCGGTGACATATCGCTCAGTGTGGTCTATCATTCCTTTTATATCTTCCTTGATTCTGAGTGAATCAAGGCCTTATTACTGCTATGGCTGAGCATTAGTACTCAAACCATAACACCTTCCATCTTCCTATGGGTGAGATGACCATTACCCCTGAGGATGTGTACTGTCTTCGCTGGTTGCCAACTCGAGGAGAGTTGGTTTACTATGATACTGTGTATGATGGATCAGCATGTCACAGAGTATTTGGGGATCAGTCCATTATTGATCAGCACATTCTTTGCACTCAGTTTATGTCATTCCCTATTTTTCCTGCTATCCTTGGTACATTGATTGGTGCTTTCTTACTTCCAAATCAGCGTGGACATGGATTTGCTATCGAGTGGGGTCCTATCCTAGAGGATTTGATGGTGGAGCCTCATCATGTCGATTGGGGTTCCTATTTATTAGCATAGTTATATCATGAGCTACACACTGTCATGTACAGACATTCCACTACTTTGACTATTGGAGCCATTCTATTACAGTTATGGGCTTGGGAGCATCTTCCAGTGACATGTCCTTTTATTTCCCAGGATCATCCAGTTGGTTGGCCATTTGCATGGATGTATAGTGGTATTATCAGGAAAACCCACTTGGTAAGCTTGATTATTAGCGCCATCGGATAGATGACATGGACACTATTATTTGGCAACCTTATCTTGGATGTGAGGCATGGCCTAAGGATGATGGTGAGCTTTCATATATGTTCTATCCACATTGGATGATTGGTCATTCTACTTTCATGATTGAGAGATTCTACTTCCGTTGCGTGTTCCATTAGTATAGCCGTATTCAAGATATGCCATAGGGTGTAGTGATGTATGCTCATGTGCAGGCTGAGAGATCATTATGGGGCCCTTGTGTTGATTATGGCATAGCTATTCGAGAGATTCAAGATTTGGGGTATCATCCCTGGAATCCTATGTCACAGGTTATGGATGTTGGCATTATAGATGAGCATGGTGCATGGATACACAGATATCCTTTTTCGAGATTCACTGATCCTGCTGAGAGGATTCCTAGCATTGAGGAGTTATTTGATGGGGATGATGGTGTTGATGATGATGATGTTGATGATGATGATGATGGAGATCAGGGAAGGATTAGGGGTCAACATGGATGATGAGGTCATCATGGAGCTATAGCAGGACGGTTATGGATGCCAGTGTTAGCTACTGCTCCTATCTCGAGAGATCATGGTAGAGATAGACTTTTGCACCAGGTAGCTAAGGGTGCTATTCAGAGGCCTCATGCTAGAGTACAGAGAGCGATTAATGCAGAGGTTGCATAGGCGTTACTTGATCAGGTGCAGGGCCCTCCTGCTACTCCTCCCACTATTCCTCTTATTGTTCCTCCTGTTGTGTTGACAGTTCAGATAGGTGTTTCTACTTCCATGCCTTCATCTTCATCACATCCTTCTTCTTCTTAGTTTGTTCCTATGTTAGGTGATCCTTCTTCATCTACTCCCTCTTCCTATACTCCACTTCCATAGTCTTCAGTAGCTCATGATTTTCCTCCAGCGTTAACATCAGTTGTTGCTTCTCTACAGACTCAGATATCTTCGATTTAGTAGCAAGTGTCACAGATGAGTTCTATGATGCAGGCTTTTATGGCCACTATGAGTCAGCATGGGGTTTAGGCTAGTTTAGGCCATCCACCAAATATTGCACTTGGTCCTCAGAATGCCAATGATGATGGCAATTCTTGAGTGTTTATATATTCCTAAGCTTTCCTTTTTTTATCATGATCGAGACATTGGATTTGTATCATTTTTTATCAATTTTTATGTTGACGCTTTGATATTTGATGAACATTGATCACTAGATACTACATTTGATGATCATGTTATAGACTTTGATTTGACATTCATTTATGATAGTGATACCATGGATTTTGATGTGTACTTTGCTTGATTTGAGTATATAGGATGTCATTATGTGTTGGATTTCTTTTCAATTTTTTGATATGTAGCTATATGATTCTATATGATTTGTGTGACTTTTTTTGTAGAATATAACTTTCTCATGTATGCATATGTCCTAAAGATGGGTAAATGATTGTCTTATGTATGACATAGAATAGATGGATGCCATGATGTTTATTTTATGTTGTGAATAAATATTAGATGGATAATGAATATTTTGAATGCTTTTCCTTTGATATGCAAATGTGATGCCATGATGGTCTTTCAGTGATATATGTATGAATGATACTATAATGAAAGAGATAAGTGTAATGTGAGATGACTTTACTGGATGGAATGATTTCTAACTGATGCAATGTAATTTTCTTAAATGGATGCAATTGTTTAATACTGCTAATGAACTTTTAAATGTATGCTTTTTAATGATAATGATGAACTTAATAATGCATGATCCTAATAATTCTAAATTAATGCAAGACTTAATGATAATGGTATAATTAATGCAAGTAACCTAATGCAATGCACTTTTTTTTTGAATTCCAACACCCTCGATCCTATATAATTGATTGTTAATGATCATTTGATTGTTTGATTTGCATACACCCCCTTTTTTATTTAATTTCCCCTCTTACAATTTAAGCTTAGTGAGAAGAAAAAAAACAATATATACAATGCCCTTAATTTAAGATGAAGGCAGCTAACTATCATTATTCAAAATTTTGGAGCTTATAATTATCATTGAGCGTTTTGGAATCCCGTCTTGAGTACAACCATCACTAGTTCAACCATGATGATATGAATACTTTTTGCCTTTTTATTTACTTTCCCATCGGTCTCTTCAATATGACTATCACTGATTGAAGCCAATCATGAGAGTATGAATACCGATTTTGTCAGATTCTATGTTGCAAGTGGATGTTGATATTATGATATTGAAGATCAAAATAGTCAAGGTATCCTTTTGTGTAAACAAGCAAAAATCACTGTTTTATCTTATGTACAAGTCCTTGATGATTCTTTGATGATCACATCCTTAGACAAATTACATGTTTTAAAACTTTGATTTTAATACAATCAGTCAGAAATCAAGAAAAATATCATTCCTTCATCATAGCTTGTCTAGTCTAAAACCTTCATCGACTTGCTAAAAATAATGATTTCATCAATTGAGTCAACCCTTAGAAATTCTTTTTGATCTATTCTTCAAATCCATAATTCAAGTGTTGTTCCATCCATTTCATAGTTTTAATCCTGATAAAGATAAAGTCATTTGAAGTTCTTGGATCAAATTCTCCCTTTTAGGCTCAATTTGGATTGGTATGTAGATTTGAATAAATGTTCCTTTTTTGAGTGTGATGAATTGATTTTCTGATTGAATAAAGCTTGTTGATGAATCCTTTCTCCTTTTGAGTAGATTGCCCCTAGTTTGATATTGATTTCATTTGTGAGACTTAGAACAATTTTCAATTAGGTGACCAAAATCTTAAGGTATTTGCAAATGCAACTGTGGGGTTTTATTATGATATATACAAATGCTGGTGAATGCAATATTTACAAGGTGACATGCTAAGTATGCAATTGACTTGGACTTTCAATGGCACCTATTTACCAGGTTTTCATCGATTGAATGGATCAATCTCTTTTTTCTATTTTTAAAGCTTTTCTCTTTTTTTGCTACCAAGGTGCCTATTTGCTAGGTTTTCACCAAGGCACTTTTCTCCTTTTTCAATTTTTTTGTATTTTTCTTTTAAATTTTTTTTTTTTTTTCATATTATCAAGGTGCCTATTTACTAGTTTTTCACCAAGACAACATCTTTTTGAGGATCATATTTGAATGTTTTTCCTTTCTTCATGCTCAATTTTCCACTATTTCTTTTATCTTTTGTGCATTTTCAAATGTCTTTGATATTTTCAACTTTTTCAATGTTTTTCATGTTTTTAAGATCTCTTTTGAACTATGTACAATAAATATGATTCTTTCCATCAAATACTCTTTATACTCTTATTTCTACCTCATGTATAGGACCTCTTAAGATGGATACTATTTATAGGTTGTAATTCTTCACCATCACAATCTGATAGCTTGTATGTGCCAGTCCCAAAATCCTCAACAATGAGAAATGGTCCTAACCAGTTGGCTTCCCACTTTCATTTCTTCTCCCTTTCTGCTTGGTTCTTGGGATTTTCTCTCAACACTAGATCCCCTATTTGGAATGTCCTTGGCTTGATGTATTTATTGTAAGATCTTGACATTCTATTCTGGTATACTTTTAAATGGTTAAAGGCTTCTTTCTGCTTTTCATCCAAGAGTTCTAGTTCTTGTAGTCTAGCTACCCTATAGTCCTCTTTATTTATCAAACCTTGCATAGATGTCCTTAAGGATGGAAGTTCTACCTCCAAAGGAAAAACTACTTTTGTTCCAAAGACTAAGGAGAAGGGTGTAGCCCCTGTTGGCATCCTTATGCTTGTTCTATATGCCCATAAAGTTGGGTTTATCTTGATGTGCCAATCTCTACCAGAATTATCCACCATTCTCTTCAATATTTTCAATATGTTTTTGTTTGTTTCTTCGGCTTGTCCATTACCTTGAGAATAATAGATTGAAGATGAATGATGTATCATGTGGAATTTTGTACACAATTCTATTATGTCTTTGTTCTTGAAATGCCTTGCATTATCCGTTATGATGGCATGAGGTACGCCATATCTACAAATTATGTGATTTAGGATAAACAAGGATATCTGTTTGCCTATTGAAGTTGATAGGGGTACAACTTCCACCCACTTAGTAAAGTATTATGTGGCTGTTATGATGAATTTATGCCCATTTGAAGATGGAGGATGTATCATTCCTATTAAATCTAAACCCCACTAGTAGACTGGCCAAGGTGTAGTCATTGGATGAAGTTCTTGCGTTGGCGCATGTATCAAATTTTTGTGAAATTGGCATTTCTTACAAGTCTTCGCAAAGTTACAAGAATCCTTTTCCATGGTAGGCCAATAATATCCTATCCTAAGAAGTTTCTTAGCTAAAGATAATCTATTTGAGTGTGATCCACAAATTCCTTCATGAATTTCTCGTAAGGCTAAGTTTGATTCTTCCTCTTCTAAACACCTAAGGAGCATTCCATCAAGACTTCTTCAATACAATGTTTTAGAAATTATAGTGTATTTGGAGGCTTGTCAAATGAAGCTTTTCTTTAGGTTTCTTGTTAGGTCAATAGGAAAGGGTTTGGTCTTTCAAATAGGTGTAAATTGGTCCATACCAGGGTGCTTCAATTGTAGTAAGTAGGAAAATGTTGTAAGGATGGGTGGATCATACACGGGTTGAGTGACTTCTTCTACCAAGAACTCATATCTAGTAGTTTGATCAGGTATCTATAAAAGTGAAGCCAAAGTTGCCATAGCATCTACTGCTTTGTTCTTTTCTCTTGGCACTTGTTCAAATGTGATGATAATGAAATACTTCTTGAGATTATCCACCATTGTTTTGTAAGGTACCAATTTATCATCTTTGGTCTGATATTCTTCATTGACTTGATTTATGACCAATTGTGAGTCCCCATATACTTTTAATTCTGTCACTTTCCACTCTAATGCCAACTTGATTCCTATAACCAAGGCTTCATATTCTCCTATATTGTTTGTACATGGAAATATTAATTTGTATGACTTAGGGATGGTGGAGCCTTGAGGTGTGATGAGGAGTATCCCTACTCTTGAGCCATGATGAGTGTAGGAGCCATCAAAATAAAGTTGCCATGTTTTTGCCTCAACATTCACAATCTCTGAATCTAGGAATTCAACTTGTATAGGATGATCATCATGAAGGGGTACTTCTGCTAATTGGCCTACAATGACTTGTCCTTTAATTTCTTTTCTGTCAACATATTCTATATCAAATTCACTTAGGATCATCACCCACTTTGCTAATCTTCCATTTAATGCTATTTTGTTTAGTAAATACTTCAAAGGGTCAATCTTGGCAATGAGCCTTATCTTGTGGGCTAGCATATAATGGCATAATTTTTTTGAAGCAAAAACTACAGCCAAGCATGCCCTTTCCATGAAGGTATAATTCAGCTCGTATTTGACTAAGGTTCTACTAATGTAGTAGATTGCTTTTTCTTTTCCATTTTCATCTTCTTGTGCTAGAAGTGCCCCCAATGAATTTTCTGTGGCTGAAATATACAAGATTAAAGGCTTTCCTCTAATAGGTGGCATCAATATTGGTGGATTCATGAGGTACTTCTTTAATAGGTTGAAATCCTCTTCACACTTGGTATCCCATTTGAAGATTTTGTCTTTATGCAAGAGCTGATTGAAATTGTGGCATTTTTCTACCAATTGAGAGATAAACCTTCTAATGGATTGTATCCTTCCTTCTAAAGACCTCATTTGTCTAATAGTTTTGGGTGCTTCCATTTCCATTATGGCCTTCACTTTAGCTGGGTCCACCTCTATTCCTTTTGCTGACACAATGTAACCTAGAAGTTTGCCAGATTGAACTCCAAAAGCACATTTCTTTGGGTTAAGTCTTACTTTGAATTCCTCTAACCTTTCAAAGATTTTTGCCAAGATGGGAAGATGTTATTTTCTTGAATGTGACTTGGCTAGTATGTCATCCACATAGTCCTCCATGAACTTATGCATCATATCATGGAATATTATAGTCATTGCTCTTTGATAAGTTGCTCCAGCATTTTTCAAACCAAAAGGCATGACATTCCAACAAAATGTGCCCCATGCACATGTAAAAGTAGTTTTGTCTTGATCTTCAGGTGCTATTTTGATCTGATTATAGCCACTAAATCCATCCATGAGTGAAAACATGGAGTGTCGCGCTGTTAGGTCTACAATAGCATCAATGCTAGGAAGTGGAAAGTCATCTTTAGGGCATGGCAAGTTTAAATCCCTAAAATCTATGTAGATTCTAATGGACTTATCCACTTTAGATACTAGCACTATATTGGATATCCATTGTGCGTAATCAATGGCTCTTATAAACCCCACCTTTAATAGCTTCTCTAATTCCACTTTGACAAGTAAGGCTATATGAGGATGCATTTTCCTTAGTTTTTGCTTGACTGGTTTAGCTCCTTCCTTTATATTGTGGTGATGCATTATCAAATTTGGGTCTAACCCTAGCATATCATCATAAGACCATTCGAAGTTAACTTGATTTCCCTTAAAGAACTTAATGAATTCTCTTCTTTTGTCATTGGGTAGGGATGATGCTAAGTGAATGAACTTTGGCTCTATTTCTATTCCAATGTTTATCTTTTCTGTTGGCTTAATTAGAATTGGAGACCTTTCTTCATAGTGATCTGGTAGAACATCCAAACTCCCTTCCATAGGTGCCTCAATTGGGTTTTCACCTTTGGAAATATCCTTTATTTCTTTGTTTTTTTCTTGATCTAATGTTGCCACAAAATGGTTTTCAACACTCGATTCTTTTCCTTTTCTATTTTTTTTTATTTTTATTTTTTTCCTCGAATTAAGAGTTTGGATGCTCCCTTTGATCATTTCTTCTTGATAGTCCTTGGTAAAAGAAGGTTCAACCATGTTAAGGTATTGGGACAGCGTGTTGTCATTCAAGAAATTTGGCAAGGTATCGGGTTCCATGGCATCCCATTTGATTAGGTCTGGCCAAGTGAGAGTTAATGGGTCAACACTTGGGTTTGTCTCAATTGGGCTTAAAGTGTTTATGTCATTATTGGAAGGTTCATACATTGTATCTTGAAGATCTCAGACATGGGCTTCCTCTAAATGTTCTAAAGAAGAAGGATCAAAATCCTCCTCACTAGACTCCACTATGGTTTTTGTTGGATAAAAATCATGTGAATTAAACCTAGCGTTTGACTCTTCCATAGTAGGTCTCCATGAAGGAACAAATGGTTCCCCTACCCATTGATTTATTTTGATTTCTATGCTTGGCACATCATTTTGAATCACTTGGCTGGAACTAGATGCTTGATTTGGAGTTGATTCTACCATTACTCCTATATTTTAATTAGAAGTATAGCTGTGAATAACATCAATGCCCTTATCTTGACATGACCCATTAGATAGAGTCTCCCATTCCCATTCATTAGAATCCTCATCACTATGAGATTCTAATTGTAGTATTTGATTATATAATTTGGGATAATGTTTTTGTGTGTATCCTTCTTCAAGATATCCTAAACCTGTCTTCTGCTTGGAATCTCACCATGTGGATTCTAGGAGTTCAATTAGCCCTTCATTTCTTGTGCCTAAAGGTCGTTGACCTGCATAACCCATCTTTTGCATGATTGCAAATCCCTTCCCATATTGATGTGTGGGAATGATTGGATTTTGAATATGTTTAATGTGGGCACTTGATTCTTCATCTTTATATAGCCAATTCAGAATTTCATTGTCTTCTTCATCCATGGTAGATGATGTACTTGCTCTTACAAAGTTATCATTATACCTATGAGGTAGATTTGGAGGTTTTCCAAAGGACTTTGGTGATAAGGGTAAGTCCATCATAGATAAGGAGTATTACCCTACTCCTTGTTGCTTAATCTTGCATTGCTTATCAAAGTTTTGCATCATTTTATCCATCTTTTGATAATGAGCTTCTTTGGTATATCTTTGAACATCTTTAGTAGAGTCTTCTTTTGTTTCTTAGGTTTCTTTAAGATATCTTGTGACAGCCTTGGTAGATTCTTCTTTTTCTTCTTCACTAAAAATGTTATTCTCATTAACCTTCTCTTTTCCTTTAGTCAATGTATATTGGTTAATGAGTTTTGGAGTTTCTCGAACAACAATTTCTTCTTCCATCTTCTCTTTTCCTTTCACCAAAGGGATGTCTTCAAAACTTTGGCCTTGTTCCATTTGATTGGGTATAGACCCTTCAGCATTGTGTGGAACCAATGAGTCATTTATAGGTTTGACATTATTACAATATTGGAAGGGATTGAGTTCTCCACTTACCATTATTTCTTGCCCTTGATATGGGAATTTTAGGCACTGATGGTAGGTTGAAGGAACAACCTACATTTCGTGGATCCATGGCCTTCCTAAAAAAATGTTATAAGTCAATTTGAGGTCCAATACTTGGCATATGGTTTCGTTTTGTATAGGACCAACTCTTATGGGCAAAACTATGATTCCTCTCGATGCTCTTTCTTCATCATCGTAGGCTTTCATGGTTATCTTTTTCTTTGGGTCAATAGCCTCCTTAGAAAATCCTAAGGCTTTTACCAGGCTAAGGGTACAAATATGTAAGCTAGCACCTCTGTATATAAGGACTCTTTTCACCCTATGCTTATGGATCAACACTTCTATGTGTAAGGGCAGATTTTGGGGATGATTAAGAGACATATCATCTTGCCCAGAGAATGATAGGAAATGAGGTGCAATTAAATGCCCCACCATGTTTTGGAACTTATCTACCTCCAAATTTAGAGGCACATTTGTTTCCAACAAGGCTTTTTGCAAAATGTCCTTATGGATTGGTGATAGTTTGAGTAGCTCAAGAATAGAAATTTGAGTGGGTGTCTTTTTCAATTGATCAACCAAGTTATATTGTTTCGATGATGATGTGGAAGCTTGTTTTGGTATCACCACTTTTGGAGCATTATTAGATATGACAATTTTCGATGCTTGCCCCCTAGTGACAACATTTGCTGATGCTTCTCTTGATTTACCTTTTATTACAACAACATTTATGCTTTGATCTTCTTGACTTATGGTATTTATTGTGTTGTCATAAGTGTGGGAAAAATTCACTTTATCATTACCCTTTTTATGGTTTTGATTTGTATTGGATGACTCCCCCTTTTCATGATTCAAGAAGGGGTTCTTATAGGCCATGTGATCCTCATTGTTTTGAGGTCCTTCAACTTGGATGATGTTGTTATTAATCAAATCTTATACTAAGTGCTTTAATTTCATGCACTCATTGGTTGGATGACCTCTTTTCCGATGGTATTCACAATGATGAGATGCATTCCACCAATGACGTTTGACTTCAGGTTCATAATTTGATATATCTGGTAGTGTGATAACTTGATTAGCCAACAAATTTTTTAGTACATTCTCCAAAGGTTCACCCAAGGGAGTGAATTTCATTTTATTATAACTAGAGTTTGATTTTGATTTATCCCAAGTCTTATTGTTGGAAGTATTTGAATTATTGCTATTATAATTATTGGAATTATATGGGACTTTATTTTCTTGGTTGACATTGTTTGAAGAATTCACTCCATATGGTAGAATAAAAGGGATACACTTCAAGTTGTGTGACTCCACAACCCCATCATTCACAAGAATTTTATTGTTACTTTTATTCCATGATTTCAATTTATCATTGTGATTGTTGGACCCTTGATTGAAATATTTAGGAACATAATTATTGTTATTGTTGTTGTTGTTGTTGTTAGATTTATTGTCTTTAAATAATTTAATCTCCCCTCTTTTGACCAAAACATCTTCAATCTTAAGTCCATTTTCAATAAGTTTTTCAAATGTTGGAGGACATTGAAGTTGTAATCAATAGTTCATTTTTGCAATCAAGTTATTGGTGAAAATCTCCATTTTCTCTTTTTCAGGGATTGTTCGTGGATACCTTGCAAAAATGGTTCTCCACCTTTGTAAGAATCCTAAGAAGGACTCTCCATCTTTTTGTTTAGTATCGCATAATTTGAGCATAGTAATTTCATGCTCAATGTTGTAAGAGTAGTGGGTTATGAATTTAGAGGCTAACTCCTTAAAAGACTTTATTCCGGGAGTTAGTTTTGAAAACCACTCCATTGTTGGACCTCCTAAGCTTCTAGGGAAGAGTCTCATTAGATAAGTATCATTGTGCATGAACTCTATGCTTAGGGCACAAAAATTCCCTTAAATGATCTTGTGGGTCTGTTTTAACCATGTATTTATTGTACTTAGGAAAGATGGTATTAAAAGGGAAAGATACCATTGCTAAGCTTTTGTCAAAAGGAAAAGGACACAAAGCTTCTATGGAAAAGGCCTTAGGCTCAGCTGCCTTCTTCATGGTATCAATTTTTTCTTGAAAGGCCTTAAGTTGCCTAGTCATAACATTCATGGGATCATCTTGTTGCTGGTCCTTCTTAAGGTGGTCAATATCAAAGTCATAGGGTAGCTTTACCCCCTTTTGTGCTAGATTTAGGAAGAATTTCTCCCTATCTTTATCTATTAATTTTCCCATCACCTCTAAGAAATTGTTATCTTGGGAAGCTTTTTCAACCCTTTCTTCGAGTGTCTCTATAGTATTGTAGTTGGAATTATTGATGTTATGATAGGCTGAATTCATATCACCCATCTCTTCATGTCTTGGTTCAAATAGATTTTGAAAGATTTCCTCTTGATTAGGATCTTTGAACACATTTTCGTACTCTACCTCTTGCCTTGGGTTTACAAAGATAGTACTATCACCTGGTAATGATTCCCTATATGCTTGTGACCATGTGGAAACCGACATCCAACAAGGGTTCATTTTTGGAATTACTCCTTGATATTGAGAGTTGTTGATTTTATTATTGAAGAGATTTAAAAGTATAAGATGATTTTCAATGGATATCTCTCATTTGTTTATGTATTTGCAAACACAACAACCACACATTCACTTGTTCCTTTTTACCCACTTAAACACAAAATGTTTGATTTTTAGAATGTTATCATAGGTCTTTCACAAGAAAACACTTCAAGCACCTACCTAGCTCAAAATTGGTTTGTAAACATGGCTCTATAAGGTGGTCTTGCTACTTATCAAGGATTTAGTAAGTATTCCGTTCAAATAGATTTCAATCTCTCATCCCCCAAGTATCTTAAGGGGCTTCCCACTTGCACCGAAGTATGATTTTGTGCAATCCATGAGGACTACTAGATGAAGTTTGAGAAATTAAGATCTGTTTGTCATGAACCCCATTAAGGATACATGCATTTCATTTTATAGTGGGTCAGATTCTCATGGTGAAAGCAAGTGTATCCCACTTTGGGTTGTCCCTCTCACTAGCCTTACTAAGGCAAATTCAGGAGGTGAGCCCACTGGATTTCTAGCATGTGCATGTAAAGCAAGAAATGAACTTAGTAGGACAAGTTTGGGAGTTTGATCCACTCAAAGAGTGAAGAGCATATCCCTATTGTCTTCCTTTGTTCCACACAATCAAATACACATTTGTTCTTTTTCAATCTCTTGACAAGGAGATTCTTATAATTAAAGTGTGAAATTCATTTCCTACTTTATCTCCAACTTATATCAAATTGAATGCCACAATCTAAGAAAATGCAAGATGGAAATAGAGAAATACCTTGTTCATAGCTAGCATAGGCTAGGGGCAATTTTTAGTGATTTCATTTTATTTCACACACCTTGGCAATAACTCCTTCCAATTGTGTTTCTCTTGGACAACAAGTTAGTCAACACAAACACTCAAAATGAAGGGAAACCAAAATCAAAATTGACAATAAAAGGCTTCATGTAATGAATTTCAAACCAAAAATTTGAATTTAAGGACTGAAAATCCAATTTAAGGAGACAAATTTTTTCTTATAAGCTTCAATTACAGCAAGGTATTTTTGGTATACCTGATTGTCTTCTTCTTGTGTTGTTTCAAGAACCACTTTGATGTGTGCTTGGTTCTCCCTTTTGATCCTTTTTGCAAGTGCTTTTCCTTCCTGATTGAATCTCATCTCTGGTCTTCTCACCTTTTTATGCCCTATCATTCTACAGATTAAAAATCATTTTTCCACAGTCAGATTTATTTATTCATGAAATTCTGCAAAAGCACAATAAGATTAATTGAAAGCGCTATTTTATGATTCAAAAGTGTAGCTAATCAAATTAAAAGTGCTATTTTATGCTTGACAGGAAATTGCAAAATCGCACAAATAAATCTTAGAAGCGCTACTTAAAAAGGTAAAAGCGATAATATTTATGCAAAAGTGCTAATAAAACCAGTGAAAGCGCCTAGGGGTCAGGAGTAAAGTTCTCTTTCACAAAGAAAAAGTGTTGAAAGATATATAGACTGAAGGTATGAATCACAAAGGCATTGCAGATCGACGCAAAGGCACACAACTTTTTTGCAGAAGTGCCAGACCAGGGATTGTAAGCGCCGTTTCTTCTTGCAGAAACATTGTTTAATCTGTCAAAAGCACTATTTCCTGAAAAAGCTGAGGGTTAATGATATGCAATTTTGGAAATAATGACAAATTTCTATATGATTAGTAATGTAGAGCATTCTGCCCCATGGTGGGCACCATTTTGTACACTAAGGAAAGTGCCTTCATAGAATTAAGGTTAGTCAATAAATGAAAATAGAAACCAAATACAACCACAAAGCTATAGAGAAACTATTTAGCAAAATAAAGACTAATTGAGCATCCTATGGCTCTCTAACTAGAATGAATAATGAAGAAGCTCTTAGCAAGCTCTCACTAATGACAGTTCTAGAATGAGAATGATAAAGATAACAATGCTATGCTAACAATTAGATCCAAAAAAATGCTAAAATGCTTCTCAAATGCCTTTCTAAGCTCAAATTGCAAGAGGTTCAACACAATTCTCAGATGTGTGGAAGATGACTTATGAAGGAATTATGGCTTCCTTTTATAGATTTCCCAAGGTGAGGGGGTGTAGTTGCCTTTGATCATGGTTGAGTTGGGGTTAAGTCTTTGGTTCCACCCTTTGAAGACAATGCAAAGTTTGTGTCCTCAAAGCTTGGGACAAGTAGACAAGATGGATGGCTGAGATTCTCTTTCACTTTGAGTGATTGAGATTCAATTTGGCTTGATCCATGTGAGTGTCTTTCCTTAATTCTCATTGGTTGAGTGATTTTCCTCTCCTTTGTGGTTGTTGAGGGAAATTAGGATTTATTAATTGATTTAAATGAATTTGTTTAGCCATGTACCCCTTGAATGGGTTGAATTTAATTTAATCCAAGACTATACAATTAATTTATTTAATTGTATTTTGATTTGATTGCACTTGATTAAAATGCTCTAAATTTTGATTGGTCTTGATTTAGGATTTGATTTTTGTTTTGATTGGCTAATTATGTATTATGATTCAATTCATTAAATTATATCCTTGATTTTCTTTTATTTGAATTGATTTTCTTTGATTTATCATTAAATTGTTTTTTTCCACTTTTAGGTGATTACAGGAAAAGCTAGCCATTAACCTAGAAAAGAGTGAATTCCTAAAGCAAGAGTTAGTCTACATAGGTTTTTTTGTCTCCCAACATAACTTAAAGATCGACCCAAGAAAAGTAGAAGCCATTGTAAGTTGGCCCACTCCTAAAACAAGGACAAAAGTGAGGATTTTTCACGGGTTAGCTCAATTCTATAGGAAGTTCACAAGGGGCTTTAGTGAAATATGTGCACCCTTGCTTGATACAATAAAATGAGTCAAAACCAAATTTAGATGGACCAAGGCAGCTCAAGAAGGATTTGAGAAATTTAAGAAAAGAGTGGCAACATAGCCCATAATATTCCTACCAATATTTGACAAGCTATTCATAGTGGAATGTGATGCAAGCAACATAGCAGTGGGAGCAGTCCTTAACCAAGAAGGAAGACTAGTTGCATTTTGCAGTGAGAAATTGAATGAAGCCAAGTCAAGGTACTATTAATATGATTTGGAACTTTATATATTAATCCAAGATCTTAAGAAATGGAGGCACTACTTATTGCCTAAGGAGTTTTTAGTTTATATAGATAACCAAGCACTACATTATATTAACGCTCAAGAAAAGTTGAGTCATAGGCACATCAAGTGGATGGAGTTCCTCTAGGCCTATACCTTTACTATTAAGCACAAGAAGGATCTAAACAATAAGGTAGAAGATGCACTTAGCCAAAGGTTGCTAACTGTCCAAGAAATTCAACTTCAAAGCATTTTTCTAGAAGGATTTAAAGAACTCTACAAAGAGGATGAAGACTTCTCAAGGGCATATAAGGTATGTGATAAATTTGAGAATCACTTTCATAGTGAGTTTGCTGACTACACTTTACAAAATGGCTTGTTATTTAAGGGAAATCAGTTTTGTGTACCCAAGTGATTAATGAGGGAAAATTTGATCCAAAAGAAGCATAATGGGAGCCTTAGTGGACACTTTAGTTTAAATAAGGCATTGGATTTAGTGAAAAGGTTTTATTATCAGCCCAAGATGCCAAGAGATGTTAGGAGATATATTGAGTAGTGTGTAGTATACCAAAAAGATAAGGGCACATCTTCCAATGTAGGGTTATATCAGCCTTTACCGATCTGAAATACACCATGGGAGTGTCTTAGATGGATTTTATAGTAGTTCTACCAAGGACAACTACTGATTTTAATAGTGTATTTGTGGTGATTGATAGATTTAGAAAGATGATCCACTTTATACCATGCAAAACCACACATGATGCCAGCTATATTGCCCATCTTTTCTTCAATAAAGTGGTAACGATTCATGGCCTACTAATTAGAATTATGTCAGATAGGGATGTGATGTTTATGGGGAACTTTTGGAAGACCCTATGGAAGAGATTGGGTACAAATATTGCATTTGGTTCAGCTTATCATCCTCAAATGGATTGAAAAATAGAGGTGATAAATTGAGTGCTAGGGAACATCTTGAGATGTCTCACATAGAAATATGGACAAATGTGGGACCAAGTATTACCACAAGATGAGTTTTCTTACAATGACAACACAAATAGGTCCACCATAAAGAGCCCATTTGAGTTAGTATATAGCACACATCCTAGAGGTGTGTGTGAACTTAGGGAGTTAGGAAATCAAGGAGGAGTTAGTGGTCATGCAGATGACTTTGATCAATCTATGCAAGAGGTTCATGAATAGGTGAGAAGAACATTGGTGGAAGCCAATCAAAATTTGAAGACTAGAGTGGATGAAAGAAGGACTTACAATTTGAAGTTGGATATGTTAGCTATTTTTCATGTATCCCTCAACTCTAAAAGAGAAATATGAATACCAGACCCGGGGATCTTTGTCTAGTAATATAAATCTACTTGTTCATGCAAACTAAGGGGCAAGAAAAGACTAATTAATGAGGATTTGATCCTCCTTCTGCTTCGAGTTCCACACACTCGGGCAGGTGCACCTAAAACATGATAAGATCCGCATACATATAACTTACTAGCTAAAACCCTTTATGCAGATGTGAAAATCAGTGGATAGTTCTCAAACTTATAAAACATGGGAGTTCAACTCAACCAGTCTTATACAGGGTCCCACCTGTATGATCTGCTAAGAATTAGGAAAATGGCAAATGTGACAATAAGGATAAACTCCTTCTCTTTAAGCTTTGAACTCGGGTAGATTAACCCATGGATTCATTTCTTCAAAGAATCACTAACAATACTTGTATTCAGGGAATGCAAGACATAAACATGAATGCTTCTGAAACATGAAATTAAAGATGGAAATGATTTAAAGATCTGATGATGAAAACTACAAAGAAAACCAGGATCAATGCCTTGTTCATTGGGCAACAAAGTCATACAAACATACATTCCCAGAAAACCATAACTCCAACTCAAAAACCCAAATGGGATGCCTTACAAACCATTCTTTTCACTCCAGTTCCTGGACATCAAACTCGTATACAAATCTAGAATTCTCAGATCTTGAAATCGAGACTTACTCCCTCCTTGAAAGACACTCAAATTCAAACCCATAGGTTCCTTGTAACTGGTATACCGACATGCCTTACAAATCAATACACAAGAATTCAGATTCTGAACACAAAGACATCAAACATAAACTGAATCAGGATTCCTTTATTTTCATTAAAATCATCTGGAACTGTACACTTCTAAAACAAAGAAACATAGGAAACAAAAATCCAAGTTTGGAAGCTACCCTGCAGCATTAATTCCAACATCCCTTACAAAATGAGAGAAAATACAAGATATAGGAGGAAAGGGGAAAGCCAGTTTCCAACAACAGACACCTGTCAATTTCCCAAAATATCCCCTTCCTCTACAATTACCTTTGAACTACAATCATCTCTTCAACTGAATTGATTCTCTCCAAAACAAAAATATGATTTGATCCTCTCACTTCTTTAACCGAATTTGATCTGAGTTATTGTTTCTTGTTACTGCTTTCCCTGACATTCTTCTTTCAACAAACTAATGCAAAAAATGGATTCTTCATCTTCTCTCGATTCCAACGGTATATAACACTTTATATTTTGGACAAAAATTGAGTCCTCAACATCATTTTCAAATTTTAGCTCCCAAGCAACTGTCACATTTAAATTTTGAATTTTTGACATAGTTTGAACTTTATGAATTTGTTTAAAATCCTCTGCATATAGATTTTAAAAAAGGGTGGGTCCCACATGTGCCACATGGCACATTCAGATTGGTTCAACAAATCACCTCCTTGCCACTTCACCATCTAGTTGGACACCACATTTGACCTTTGCCACTTGGCACTGTTTGGTTGGCTCGCATATCCACCTAGGCAACTAAACTAAACCAGACCACCACCTCACAAGAATGCCACATGTCACCTTGTCGCATGATTGCATGGGCTAGAAATGGCCCATGTGATCATGCGACCACCATTAGATATTGCACGTATTTTGAGGTTGAAATTTTGCACAGTGCACCACTTGTCAAAAATTACCTCAACAACATGTGGGGCCTACTCCCCATGTCATCACCAACTAGATGCCTTGAAACACGTGCACATTCAAACAAGCCCTCCAACTAGGCATCCAAGATTAGACATTATACTAGTGGGCGTTGAGCTATTTGAATAGAATTTTCTTCCATTTTGCTATCAATGTGGGATAATTTGTTTGAGAGTTTTCAAAGACTTTATTCAACTTTCATTCAAAATATGTGGGGCCCATTGTACACAGAGACCTCCAACCAAGGGGCCCACCAAGTAGCCTCTTGGCTCTTTGTTTACAATGCATTGGAGTGTTGTTGCATATAAACACAAAAATAAGCTCTCACCCAGCCAATGTGGGATAATTGTCATGAAGGCTTTATGGGCAGTTTTGACAGTGCCGCACTCAGTCATCTGTATCATGCGAACCAAGGTGGATTTTCAAAATCACTCTGGTGAGAATCTGGAGAACTAGGATTTCAACAACATATCCAAAAATGAGCTCGATCCAACGGTGCAATAAAAAGTTATCCCTCCCGCAATATGACTATTTTTTATTTTCTGCAAATCCGCGTTTGTAAAATCCATTGGTTTGGAAATGTATTTCATTTTATGTGTGGGATTCATTCTTTATTGGCACACAAGTATTCCCATCATGTGCTTCAAATGTCTCCTAAAATAATGACATTTATACTGGCAATCCTCAGTTTACATTTGTGGTGGCCTTTGGTTTGTTGTGTGCTTGTCTCCTTCTTCCTATGTTTTAAATCTGCAAGCCAATGTCCTTTATTGGCATGTGCCTATTCTAATAAAAAATGTGAGCTCCTCCCATTTACTTCATTTTTCACAAACTCTCAATTAGCACTTCACTCCTATCAACTTTCTCACCGAATTATATGCAAGACCATTCAATGCTTCCTGTGAGACTTGAGATTCTCTGATTTCTAACTGTGGATCAATAGGCAACATAGTTCCATTAATTGCCAAGGACTCAAACTAAGCTTTTCCCTTGGATTACAAAAACTCCACCAATAATTGATTTACAGTCATTTTCACATACTGTTGATGGATTCCTTCAACACTACAGTATGCCCGTCAGAGGAGATCACTCAAAATGATTTGAGCTCAAAGTTATTTATGATCAAATATTGTCAATTGAAAACCCATTCAGTCTGCACTTGTCAAATCACATAAATTGGCTCTGGAACCGGCTTTAAAAACTGACCGATTAAAACCTTCGAGAGCCACAAGCCTGGGCTTTGATTCACCCTCACTCAAGGAGTACGGATCCATCATTAGATTCCTCTAGAAGTTGAATTGCCAATCACAATAAAATGCCAAAGTTAGCCTGTCAGACATTATCAGAATTTAAAACAGTGAAAATCATAGAAATCTGATCCGAAATCGAGCTGGGAAAGTGATTAGCTGGATTGGCAGGGACTTGAAAATCACCAGGCACTTAGTCTTCCAAGTCTATAGTATAGAAAAACATTCAATTATGCCAGACCTTGCATAGGGCACAAATTGGGATAACACAAAGTAGGGCACTTATAAAACTGGACAATGCACATTCAGAGAATTTAACAAATTGCAAATGAAATGATGCTAGAAAATAGGTCAAACAGGTACATGGGAGGCAGAAAACTAGCAGGATGACTCAGTCCCATGCCTACCATATGATGCCACAACCGCCATGTCATGACCAATCACAGGACAAAAGATATTCAATTGCAAATAGGGCCTGCTTCAACAAAATGACACTTAGGCACATACAAATTTAGACAAGTGCTCGAAACAAGACACCACGAAACAACTTGAAACTTGACTTTAACAATCTAAGATGTCTTCAAATGCCAAAACAAATGTGATAAGCACTTGACATGCATGAGAAACCTCAAAATCTTATCCACGAATATAGGCACAAAAGCACTTATAAGGCTTCAGTTTGCAAAATTTTAACATGGTACTTGAAAAACCCTTACTATGTTTTTAGTCCCAACAGGGTATTTTGTGATGGCACATCTCAACAAGGCTAGACTTCAAAAGGGCATACCCAACAAGCTACAAATGAGAAGAGTAGGAGCATGTAAAGTCTTAGCTAAGTATGGTCCTAATGCATATAAGATAGGCTTACCAAAGGAGCTAGCCATATCTCTTGTATTTAATGTTCAAGATTTGATTAAATATAGAGGACCTGATGTCAAAGAAGAGGAACATAGCCTTTATGTAGTTACTAATGTCCAGGACCTCAAGTTACCTATACCAATGCAGCCTCGAGATGAGAGAATCCTAGACTCAAGGGTTAATAAAAAGATAAGGCATGGTGTCTACATGGAACACCTCATCAAGTGAAAGCAACAACCTGAATTAGAGGCTACTTGGATAGCAGAGAATAGTTTCAAAAATATGGGAATTGATTTAGATCTCTTAATCCCTTATGGCACTTAACTTCTTGTTGTAGGGGGAATATGGTCGAGGAGCACATAGGGTTTTTTAGGCTACCCTAGTCTAACCATTTTGGCTTTTAGTGACCTTAGCCAAGTCACTATCAAATAAGGACTAAGAATAATTTATAGTGTGTGTTTGTAATCTCTCAAGTCCTAGGAAGGTTGGTTGGAGTCATGAAAGGTCTTTACTAGGCTTGTTTGTGTCTTAGTTTTCTTTGTCTTGTTGCTAATCTACCATGCTAGTTGGTCAAAGACTAGGTTGAATTTTAAAAATTATGGAATAGGGAACGAAAATGGTCTCAGAGTGTTTGATCCACCATTAAGGTCATTTAGGACTCATTGGAGTGGTCTAGACAAGGTTGACAACAAAGTTGTAAAAGTTGGACCATGACAACATTTTTCGTCAAAATGTCTCTCAAAGGCTAAAAGTAGTTAGGGATCCATTTGGATGGTTTTTCCCAATCTCATTGCACTACTTAAGTGTTTTTCTAACCAGAGATGAGGGTTGGCATCTTTTTGTAACTTTTTGTTTGAGAAAATTAATTATTGATGAGCTCTACAACTCAAAAGAGTGCTAAGAGCTTGATTATCCCCAAGATATGGATTGATTTGAGCCTAGAGTTGTGTGTGTGAAAATTGTACCTGATCTGTAGACACAACACTCAGTAAAACATTAGAGGTTAGCAAAAATCAAAATCGTGCAAAATTGAAAGCTATCTAACCAAGCGATTTACTGCCTTCTAATAGGTGCGAGATTAATGTTCTCATATTATTATCGAGATCAGTGACCTAGATGACACCTAAATGAAGGATTTGAATGCAAAAGATGGATATGAAATTGAATGCAATTAATCTATATTTTTGATATTTTCTATGCAATAAGAATGATAAAAACTGATATGATATGAATGCTATTGAAAATTGATATGCTATGAATCTAACAATGATATGTAATATGAATGCAAAAATAAGATTGATCTCACAAAAATGCCGATTCGCAAGAGCTTTGATTCTTCAATTCCAATTCTCCAGCGTGATTGTGCAAAATATGAGATGATTTGTGAAGAGCTGAAGCCTTTAATTTATAGAAATCCAGGGCTTTGGAGGTGCATGGATAAAAGCCATAAATCACTCAAATTAACTCATCTTGATTTTTGAGTTATCAAAATCATGCAAAAATAGCTTTTTAACTCAAATTAGAGTTTAGATCAGCTTTTTGAACTCCAAAAGGATGTTGAGTTCTAAAAAGTCAATAACTTGCATTGATTTTCTGATTTGGAGTTTAACTGTTTCTTTTGAATATGCATAATAATTAAGAATTAAATAAATAAATAAAGTGATTTATCCTCAACTCAACTGATTTTTGAAAATAAATAATTAATTTATGGGTTAATTAACTATTTTACCAAACTTTTATTAAAAATTATATTATTAAATAATGACAACATGCTTTAATTAATTAAATAAGAATTTAATCAATTAAAGATAGGAATTTTGATTTATTGTCAAAATTAAATAATACAATTAATAATAGATAGAATTAAATTTAATTACACAATTAAGTGGCAAATATTAAATCTAATTAATTAAATATGAAAATATTCAATTAATCAAATTTTTAGGATAAATGTGATTTATCACCAAATAATCATTAAATTAAAGATAATTAAGATAATTAGGAATATTACTAGGAATATTCCCCGATGCAAAATTTAAGATAATCAATTATGATTCGATGATGTTTAGATGTGCCTTAGGTTAGGACTTTGATGTCGATTTCATTCGAATTGAAGATGTAGGAGATTAATGAACTTATAGCCCATTTTTGGGGTATTACATTTTGCCCCTCTTTGAATTACTGTGCGAAGCGCAGTGGTTCAAAGATAGTCTGTGTTTGATAAAGATATGAAACTGATTCAAAAGATAAACCGATCTCAAGATAGAAACCGATTGAAAGATATTGAGATAGGAGTTGATTGATATTGAATTGATATGGAGATAATAGGTCTTGAATGACCAAAGATAATGTTCACTGTACCAGAAAATGAACCTATGATTGCGAAAAAGTGTCAAAATGCCTGATTCTGAACCTTAGGATTGATAAGAAGTGAGTGACCCGTTCTAGACTCGATTGTCTTAGCAGAACTAGCAAGTATCACATCCAAACCCTTCAGTTGTCGAAGAACCAAGGAAAGAACACTATGATCTGATGGTTGCAAAAATTGATATAGTTTACAAGATTAGGAGAATACCAAATTGATATGGATCTTGATGAATCTAATATGCCCCAAGTGATGATAGATTTTCCCTGAGCGATGAGGACTTTTGATGAATCAGTGACTAGACGTGATTGTTATCTTGATCACTGATGAAAGATATTGATAGATTTGATTGATAGAATTTGATTTACAGACTTTGAATGATGTGCAATACCATGCCCCCTTCAGGATTAAAATTGAAATCTGACAAGAAAAGTCAGCGTTATAGTTTAGAAGCATGTTAATTGATTTGAGAAGTGATTAAACACGTCCGAGAATGCATTCTGCATCGTTTGGAGGTCCTGGAGACCAAATTTGACTAAGTTTGACCATGAGTTGACCATGGTTGACCAAGTTGAAATTTTGATATTTTGATGAAAGCTAATCAGTTAAGTTGAATTTTAGATTTCTGTGATGATAGAAGATCGAATATGCAAGCAATTAATAATATGAATGATCTTAGATTTGAATTTTGATCCCGAAAAAGGATTCTACTTGCTATTTCATTGGAGGAACCTTCGTGTGAGATTCAGCTCTTGTTAGATTTGAAGAATTGATATGAAGAATTGTTTAAGCTTTTAAGTTCGTTTAGCCATTGTGAGATCATGCAAAGATGAAAAATGCAAAGAGACATGCAAGATGAAATGCAACCTAAGACCTAGGACCTAGTCACTGATCATATGTCGATTTGTTATCATCATTGAACTTTTAGGTAACCAGATAAATCAATACAATGCCCACTAGCCATGAAACCATAGACATATGAATATTGATTTGTATGTGCAAGAATCAATACAACACCCACTGGACAACAACCATGGATATATGAATATTGACTTTATTTTCAAAATGTTGGATTAAATATAAGCATCAAGGCACAAACGCCAGGATGACCTGAATATCATGTCCATTTTGATATAGCAATTTGTACAAGCATCAAAACATAAACATTGTGATGACCTGAGTACAACTTGCGTTACAAACACATCAAACAGTCAAGAGATCATTCTAAATCCAATGTGAATTACCCGTAGTGACCCTTTATCGTTCACATCCTTAGGCAAGATTGCGTTCCACAGTAGGAGAAAGAACTTACTCAAAAAGATAATAGTTAGATCAAACTTCCTTGAATTGTTTGGGTATCAATGGTCGAGGTACGCATGGCCATCCAATTCGAGATAGAGGCTCTTACAGTCGGACACCATTTCAATCCAAAATTTCTAAAGTTGTTAGATTTTCACATACAAGGAAAAGACAAAGAAAAGATTATGCCCCCAGTCATCACTCTCTAAATCCTGTAAAGGACATCATTGAAGAGCTCGAAGGGACACAATATGCAAAAATCTTAATGTGAATCAGTAAGCATACAAGGAGATAAAAGCATGTAAAAAGCACAGATTGTTTTCAGTTGAAGTTTGATGTTTGATTGTTGTTGATGCAAAATCCTTGTTGGAGACGAGACTGACTGACTGACTCAATAGGAAGCTTCAAAGGACTCTGACTGGATAGGAAATGTCTAAGATACATGGGAGACCATAGGATATGACATTGATTGCCCCCAAGTTTGAACATTGATAGGATACAGACGCTTGAGCTGATTGGTGTACAGACTGACTTATTGAAACCAGGATATGTAGAAACAAACCGGGAGATATATACAAACTAAAGCAAGACTGAAAGCTGGGAAAGACCAAGATTGTACTGATAGATGGAGCATTTTGGAACAAGTGGCACCCGTTTGCCGGGCTTTCACCATCTTGGTAGAGATTCTATTTTTGCTACCAAGGTGCCTGTTTCCAGGTTTTCACCAAGGCACTTTTTCTTCTTTTTTCATTTTTTTGTATTTTTCATTTTTTCAATTTTTTTGTACTTTTGATATTTTTTGATTTTTTTGTGAATCATCAAGGCGCCTATTGCTAGGTTTTCACCAAGATGTTCATTTTTTCAGGACTTTTTCTAATTTTTAAGATTTTTTTCAGGACATTTACCAAGCACTGAATGCCTTAGGCATAGAATTTCTTCAAATGGAGAACGTTGATTGGTTCTCAGAGCTGTTCTCCTTCAATGGTTGAGAGTTGATAGGCACCAGAGCCAAAAGTAGCAGTGATAAAAAAGGGACCTAACCAATTGGGTTCGAACTTCCCCTTGCGTTCTCGATGTGATTGATTTTTAAGATTTTCTCTCAAGACTAGATCACCAACCTGAAATTCTCTATGTCTGACTTTCTTGTTGTAGCCTCTAGACATTCTCTTCTGATATACTCTGAGATGATCATACGCTGCTTGCCTGCGCTCATCTAGTAATTCAAGTTCTTGTAACCTAGACACTCTGTAGTCTTCATCAGTGACAAGTCCATGCATTCAGATTCTAAGTGATGGGATTTCAACCTCAATAGGTAGTACCGCTTCAGAACCATAAACTAAAGTGAAAGGTGTAGCCCCAGTAGGCATTCTGATACTAGTTCTGATATTGGTTCTGATACTGATTATGATACTTGTTCTGATACTAGTTTTGATACTTATTCTGATACTTTTTCTGATACTGGTTCTGATATTGGTTCTGATACTAGTTCTGATACTAGTTCTAATGCTTATTCTGATATTTGTTTTGATACTTGTTTTGATACTTGTTTTGATACTGATTATGATACTTGTTCTGATACTGGTTTTGATACTTGTTCTAATATTGGTAGCTCTTTTTCTATTGCAAACTCCCAACCAAGATCATATCATGCAGTCCCAATGTCTAGCAATGTGGAGAACAAGAGGGATTGACAAGCTAGTGGAAGAGATGGAAGACAAGAGAATAAAGGATAATGAAGGGAAGAAATCCTCAAGGGCAAACTCCTCAAGAATACCCAAGCACATTTGGACAAGCAATGAAAGGTTAGCATAGGATAAGTCACAAAATCATAATGCAAGAGCAGGAAAGGATGCAATCCAAAGGAGTAGACATGTCAAGAGGCTTCATAGCACCGTGTTTTACTCTTTCTTTCTTAGATCAAGACCAAAGGGGAAAAGGATAGTGACAGGTGAAAATGAATGGAGGAAAATAAATATGAAGGCTAAACAGGAAGGGATTGAAAGCAAGATCATCATCAGACAACTCACAAAATAGCCAAATGTTCGTGTATAGATCAACATTGTCAAGATCAAAAAGAGAAGATGAAATGGATGAAATATGTAGAAGAACTACGCATGATGCCTGATTGCCAGGTTTTCATCATGGTACTTATCCAAGGCGCCACAAGGGAGTGGTTTTCACCTTAGGATGAATTTTTTTTTTTCTTTACTTTTGCTACCAAGGCGCCTGTTTCCAGGTTTTCACCAGGGCACATTTTCAAAAAAAAAAAAATTTGTAATTTCATTTCCTTTTTTTTTTATTAGAAGAAGGAAAGCTTGCTAGATAATGCTCCTTGAAAGGATAAACCATGATATTCTAAGGATTCAAAATGATATGCTCAAAGATGCTGATAGGGAAAGGGAGATGGAAGAGAAAAATGGAGGATAAGGTTTTATGTAAAGCGAGTGAGGTTGGAAGATAGGAGGAATAGGCAAATGAGGAAAAATGATAGAAGGTAGAAGGATAATGCATGGAAGGATTGTGAAAGGGTAGGTGGAAAGGAAGGCAAGATCAAAGTAAACACATACCTTGAAGGGTGGTGAGAGGATGGAGGAATCGTGAATGAAGGAATAAGTGAAGGAATATGGCGAATGGATAGTAGAGGTTGTGGTTTAGGTGGCGCATGAAATGGAAGAATATTTTTGGAAGGAGATGTAGTGGAATCCTTCGGAAGCTTGAATGTCAATTTCACTTTTTGTTCAACATGAGACTCTCTTATGAGAGACTTTGGAATCCATATAGCCTTAGGCTTTTTATTTCACTTTGATGACTTAGAGAGAATATCTTGAATGATAGATTTTGGAACCCATACTTGTCTTGTAGTTTTTTTCTTAGATATCTCTTTTGACTTTATGCTTCCATGTCTATGAGAGGAGACATGGTGATATTATTTTTTTGATGGATTCTTGTATTGCTTCTTTTTCTTGTATTGAAGATTCAAGTTACTTCCAAAAGACTTGGGATTTGTGGAAGAGGGAGGATACGACTGGTTTAGATGGGTGGGTGGATGAAAAGGATTCAAGGGTATGCATCTATGTTGATCTTGAGGAAAGATGGGAGATGGTGGTATGTAAGGACCAAAGATGGATGGAAAATTAGGAGAGTTAGGAGGGGAAAGTGAAGGGACATAAGGACCCAAGATGGAAGGAAGGCGTGAAGATCTTTGTAGTGGTGGAAGAGGTCCAAGGATGGAAGTGGAAGATGCAAAAGGATAATTAATAAGTTCATCAGCATCTATATGACAACCAAGGATATCAGCATCTTTAGAGTGAGCATTAGAATTTTTAATAGAATCATGGACATTTTGAATAAGAGCATTTTCTTTGATAGGATCATTCAAAGCTTGCGAAGACTTAGGAATAGTAGAAAGTGGAAGTGAACATGGAGTGGTAGAACAAGAAGATGAAAGACTTTGATCTTGACAAGGATCTTCGGATAGCATAAGCGCATAATTTTTCTCTTGTTTTTCAATAGGCTTAACATTGGAAGGAACACCATTTTTACCAACCTTAATGGAAGTATCATCTTTGGAAAGCACAAGTGTAGTAAGGTTATTTTGATTTTCAATAAGCTCAACAGTGTAAGTAGTAGCTTGATCTTGCTTAGGCGAAGACTTAAGACATGGTGGAATGCATGAAAAAGGGGGTACAGGATCAAAAGAACCCTGAGGCAGATAAGAGACATTGGGAAAAGGAGTGGATGACATGGAGGGTTCTTGATCTTGATCTTTCTTTATGTTCTTTTCTTCATCATTTTTAGAGTCCTCTTGACATGGAGCCACTTCTAAGGATAAGGAAGCATGTTGGGGTTGAATGGAAGATTTTGGAAGAGATGGTGGAGGACTAGCTAAAGTAGGGATTATAGCATATGAAGGCTTAGGCTCTTTAGGTTTATCATTATTGAAAGTCTTTGCAGCTAAGTGAAGGTTAGCTTGAGTTTCTTTAAGAGGTAGCCCTGGGGAATAACTATAGGGAACCACATGAAAAGTATCAAGGCTTGTATCGGATGAAGGTTCTATGAAAGATTTGAAAGACTCAAAAGCTTTAGGAAATGTATGGGTATTGGAGGAAGTAGGGGATGGAAGGGAACCATCACAAGACAAAGGTCCAACATTAACATGATCTTGCTTGAGAGTGTAATCTTTATTTTCAGCCTGAGAGTTCTTAGAGGAGAGATCCTTATAGTATGTATGTTTATAATCAACGTGGTAAACTTTCTCTTCCTCAAGTGAAATAGATGGATCATCTAGGTATTGTGCATAGAAATCATCAAAGTCTCTTTCATAATCAGAATCATATGGATCACCCTCATGATCTATCCAATGTGACGGCCCATTTGTAGTAAGCAGGAATGGACGATGAGGAGGACTCTTAGGAACAGAGGTGTCATAGGTATCATTACATTGTCTATCATCATAGTCATCATAGTCTCCAAAGCTAGATGTGTCACTCTCCATAGAAGAGGTATCATATTGCTCAAATTTTTTCCAGGGGCATGGTGACATGGACAAGTCTTTATCAAATGGAAAAGAGTATAAAGATTCCATGGAGAACTTTTTAGATTCCTTCTCTTTCTCAAGTTTGTCAAGCTGGACTTGCATAGCATGTATCTGTTTCATGATAGCGGCGATCAGAATTTCTTCCTCATGTGTACTGATTCTTTGAGACATGTGTACTAATTCTCAATAGCTACCGATCTGTTCTTGACACAATGATATTTTTGATAGATTCTGGAACTAGGCTGGAAACATTGGATATCTTGCAATTCGACAATTTCTGACAACTCTCTCAAATTTTTCCAAACGACACTCTGCAGACTCGCATGACACTGGGTAGTCTATGAAACGATAGTTGCTAAACTCATACGACAGTTGGGTAGCAATGAAATGATAGTTGACAAAACTCGTACGATAGTTGCTAAGAGGGTTTTGACTTCCTGAAATGACTTTTGACTCCAGAAAGATTTTACGTCAATTTTTTCAAAATTTAAGGTCTTTAGTTTTGGATTGTTTGCAAATTGTACTGTCCAAATTTTGAAAGTTATACCAGATTTGATCATTTTTAATAGCCAAGTAGATAAATAAGCATGCAGAACAGCAAGCAAGTGATTCCAAGCATGTCTGAAAACAATGAACAAGGGCAAAAGCAACCTTGCACATGAACAATCAAGTGACCAAATTGTGCTAATCCCTGAGAGTACTGATTGTGTATGTTCTGAAAAGTTTTGCAATAACACACATATACCTGAAAGTGAAAAATTGGCCTCTAGGGTTTTCAGTAATGGTTTGACTCTGCAACTTTTATGATTCAAAGGGGTGAACTCCAATCCCAGCGCACCAAGGTTTTGACACAGTCTGAGAACTTAATCTTCAAGAGCTGCTAGGGAGATCTGACAACCCAACAATGAACCATACCCGTGGAGATTTCTTCCACAAGGACATTTATATAGCGACTGTCACTACCATGGCAAAAATGGCTATTACTGCTTGAGGTTCCGTCAACGCAGTTTTCCCTGTGAAGGGATTGTCCGCTACGGTTAACCCTCTCTAAAGATGACTCACAATAGTATACCACAAGGGGACTTGGCTCCAGATTCAAGGTTTTAACACCTCTTCACTTTTAACCCAAACAAAGCAAGCAGATTAATCTGACACACTAAGACAAAGTTTTGTTCCACCAAGGTCTGTGATATCAACTCCACGTGATCTATCAACCTCTCTGGGGAGAGAATGTATCAATCAATAAGAGAAGATGCACTAACCAATTTTGATTCACCAAAGCTCATGATATCAACCCCATGTGATCTATCAACCTCTCCGGAGAGAGAATGTGTCGATCAATAAGAGAAGATGAACTAACCAAGCTGAATGTGAAATGCACTAAGTATCCTCCCTACCTACAAGGATTCTGTCGTCGAGAAAGATTTCGCTAGGAATCCAATCTCTCAAGAATCATGAATAGTGTTCATAGGGCCTAATTACTATGTGAGCATAGATATATGTTCCGAAAGTAAATCTACCAAAAGCATTCAAAAAGTAGAAAGAGGAACACTTAACGCTTAAAGCGAATATGAGATGAGTCCACAAGGTGGAACACTTAACACCTCACACAAGCTAAAAATGAGTCCCCAACTTAGAAAACAAGTGAGTTCCTAAAAGCACAAAAGGGTTGCCAAGTGGAACATTTAACGCTTTTGTCCTGTTGACCCCTCCCCTTTATGGCGCTGAGATTGCAACCACGGGGCAGAAATGAGGGGCCGGCGGATTAGCGAGTCCAATAACCCAAGATAGCAATCAAGATCAATCACAAGTATTCTAAGACTACTTAATGAATCCTTAAGGGTTCACAACCTAGTATCAATTATGCAAGTGTGTAGAAATAGATCAAAAGCATGAAAAGATGCACACAAGCTTGACACATAAGAGATTTATTTTAAGTCCCAAATCAAAATATTATTAGATGAAGGAGAATACCTGGGATCCTTGCAACGCGCTTAGTAGATTTTACTTGATTTTTAGCAATTTTTGTTGAGCTTTTCCATGCAAGCAAGTGACGAACTCTCGAACAAGCAAACAAGCAAACAAGATATGCAAAATATATTCAACTTATGAAAACCATAGGGTTAGCTCTAAAAATCAATTATTATTAGTAATAATAACCAGCAATCAACTCAAATGACAACTCATATCATTCATTGAACCATGTAAAAAAAATAAGTGCATACCCATCACAAAACTTTATTTTTTTTACTGCATTTGACCTAGTCAACAAGATCTAATTTTTTTGATATGATTTTGGCCATAAAAATATAAATTCAGAATAGAGATGCTTGCTAAAAAATAGAGAGATTTCCAAAAATGCAAAAATTTTAGAAAAATCTCTTCATTTGTGCCCTAGAGACCCATTTTATCAAAACAGACCAGTTTTTATAAATTGACTATTTGAGCTATGATCTCATGTCCAAATTTAAAACACAAAGAATGGATCCCCTGTAGAATTTAAACAGATTTCTGAAAATATAAAAATTTTCAAAAAATATGCTGATTTGCTTCAGATATTAATTTTTTTTGGAATTTCAAGAAACAATTATTAAAAATTCAAAACATCTTAGAAAATTCTAAATTTTTTACTGTAGCTTCCATGACATGTTACCAACCCGAAAAAAAAATTTCAGACCAAAATTATAAGTTGTTTGGGAGATAAAATTAAATCTTTGAAACTTTGGGGTTTTAGCTCCCAAAAAAATCAAAACCAGCATGCAAAGGTGGGTTGCCCCACGGTGGGCACCAGAAATGTGTGTGTGAAAATTGTACCTGATCTGTAGACACAACACTCAGTAAAACATTAGAGGTTAGCAAAAATCAAAATCATGCAAAATTGAAAGCTATCTAACCAAGCGATTTACTGCCTTCTAATAGGTGCGAGATTAATGTTCTCAGATTATTATCGAGATCAGTGACCTAGACGACACCTAAATGAAGGATTTCAATGCAAAAGATGGATATGAAATTGAATGCAATTAATCTATATTTTTGATATTTTCTATGCAATAAGAATGATAAAAACTGATATGATATGAATGCTATTGAAAATTGATATGCTATGAATCTAACAATGATATGTAATATGAATGCAAAAATAAGATTGATCTCACAAAAATGCTGATTCGCAAGAGCTTTGATTCTTCAATTCCAATTCTCCAGCGTGATTGTGCAAAATATGAGATGATTTGTGAAGAGCTGAAGCCTTTAATTTATAGAAATCCAGGGCTTTGGAGGTGCATGGATAAAAGCCATAAATCACTCAAATTAACTCATCTTGATTTTTGAGTTATCTGATCATAAAAGATAGTTAATTCTCAAAATCATGCAAAAACAACTTTTTAACTCAAATTAGAGTTTAGATCAACTTTTTGAACTCCAAAAGGATGTTGAGTTCTAAAAAGTCAATAACTTGCATTGATTTTCTGATTTGGAGTTTAACTGTTTCTTTTGAATATGCATAATAATTAAGAATTAAATAAATAAATAAAGTGATTTATCCTCAACTCAACTGATTTTTGAAAATAAATAATTAATTTATGGGTTAATTAACTATTTTACCAAACTTTTATTAAAAATTATATTATTAAATAATGACAACATGCTTTAATTAATTAAATAAGAATTTAATCAATTAAAGATAGGAATTTTGATTTATTGTCAAAATTAAATAATACAATTAATAATAGATAGAATTAAATTTAATTACACAATTAAGTGGCAAATATTAAATCTAATTAATTAAATATGAAAATATTCAATTAATCAAATTTTTAGGATAAATGTGATTTATCGCCAAATAATCATTAAATTAAAGATAATTAAGATAATTAGGAATATTACTAGGAATATTCCCCGATGCAAAATTTAAGATAATCAATTATGATTCGATGATGTTTAGATGTGCCTTAGGTCAGGACTTTGATGTCGATTTTGTTCGAATTGAAGATGTAGGAGATTAATGAACTTATAGCCCATTTTTGGGGTATTACAAGAGTTTGCATGTGTGAATACTCCATTATTTATAGTTTCTTGTGTACATTTTCATAGTAGTTAGGTTGTCTTTATTTTCTTTCTTTAAAAGTTCTCCTCTGAGACCAGTTCATTGGTTCAACCAAAGTTGAGAACCCAAAAATGACTCTAGCATGAAAATCCATGGAGGGATCTATACAGACCTTTGGAATATACTACAGTATTGTATATATGTTTTAAATATAGAGTTTTATGATCAAGTATGTAGGGGAGCTATTTTTATGATCAAGCCCTAGGAGAGCCAGTGGGTGCCCGGTTAGGGAGCTTGACTGTAACTAGTGGAAGATAGAAGGCTTCAAGGGTTGAAAGAATCAATCCAAGAGTGGAAAAGTGGAGAAAATGGTCCAAAGAACCAATCCTAAGAAGGAGATGTCACGATCAATTCGATGAAGGGAGAAATAGCCATTTCTTCATTGTGAACCAGAGAAAGGCAGTTAGTCCTAGAAAGTAGGCATGGAAGTAGGAAGGTACTGTACGGAATCCTTGAAGATCCAAGACCTTGAAAATATTCAAGAACTTTGAAAAAGGGTATCAGAATATCAAGTTTATTCTGGCACTTGTGTGGAAAGTAAGGAAGTTATAGGTTAGAAAGAGAGTTGGAAGACCTAATTAGGCCTAATATGGGCTTTTAGCCTTGTAACCCTATTTTTATGAGATCAAATTTAATATTTTATAAGGAAGGTTGAAGACTATAGTAACTTAAATCCAATCAAGATTAGTGTTCAAGAATACTTCTATCCAATTTGCATTGAAGTTTCAGTTTGACAGTAAGGCAATGGACTTAAAGAATTAAGTTCATGCAATGTTACATGAGAGAAGAGTTGAGTAACTAAGTTGATAGAGAGGTCTAAAAGAGTGAGAATTGATTTCTAGTAATCCCTCATTGAAGTAGGGTCTTGGATAGCCCTAACTAGGCTAGGAGAAGGAAAAAGAACAAGTCCTAGGTGAATTAGGACTAAGTGGAGAGACCTCCCTATCATATGTTTTCCTTAAATTTCTTCTTTTCATTTATAGTAGCATTTGTTAGGTCATTTTGAAGAGCATAAGGCTACTAAGTGATATTCCAGTGTTCATCTCCTATCTCTATGCTTATTAGGTAGGTAGTCATCCAATCCTTCCAAATTTGGTAGGTTCTTCCATCAAACTTCAAACTCTATTTTCTCATATTTTCCAAGACAATCTCCTTAAAGTGGTCAAGATTCTTCAAAAGCACTTTTCTTTGACACTAATTGTTAGGCACAAAAGAAGGAAACAAAAGATGAGATGGGACTGAATCAAGTGTGTACACCTAATAATTTTAATTCTACTTTAGCCACTTAGATCTGAAAGATAAACAATAATGCAAGATCCATAATATATAGAACAAAACACCAAGATTTGTTCTTGAGGAACCCTTATGAAGGGAAAACCCTAGTGGTATTCAAACTCACTACATGAATGTACTCTTCTAAAATTACAACCCAATTAAGTGCAAATAGAGATAAAAGGATGCACTTTCAACCATAGGTTACAACCCAATCTACATGTTCATTGCTTAGAGTACACTACTTACAATATAATCTCATATAGATAGGTTGGAGTCTGGTTCACTGATCTATCTTCAATTACAAGAGGTTGGACATATATTCCATTAATATAGAATTGACAAATGGGTATGTGCAAGATCATGGTATACCAAACTAGGCCCTTAAGTGGCAATGAAAATTCAGAAAATCAGGTTTAGGCAAGTTGACATAAAAAATTGAACAAGTTATAAATATTATATCAAAAATATGTAAGAAGAGAATCTATAGAAAATTGAATTTAGTTTCTAATATAGTAGGAATTTTTTGAAAAACAATTATTCTATATGTTGAAAATTTCAAATTTCAATGTAGTACTACGAAAATTTCTGAAAAAATAAGAAGCAGGTGTATGTCTGACCACCTTAAACACAATCAAATGAATTTTTTTTACAAGATTCTAGATATAAGTAGTAGACTCATGTTCGGATGTGACATATTTTTTTGTAATTTATTTCCAAGTAAATAATTAATTATGATTTTTCTTCTACAACTTTTCCAAAATACAAAAATCCCATGTTTGACCACATTAACTTAGTCTAAACTATATCAAATTGAAATTTTTATTTATTTTTCTTATAGTAGGAAAATCATAAAATGTGACACATATTTTGGATTTCAAAAATGTTATATAGTTTGAAAGTTATAGCTATTTTTTCAATAAGTCTATCAATCAAGACAAGAAAGATTAAAAGGAGGTGTATGTCTGACCACATTAAACAAAATCAAATGATAATATTTTTTTATAAGATTATAGATAACAATAGTAGACTCATGTCCGGATGTGATGTATATTTTTTTGTATTTTTTTCCAAGTAAATAATTAATTATGAATTTTCTTTTACAAATTTTCCTGAATATAAAAAACTCTTATGTCTAACCACCTTAACTTAGTCTAAACTTCA
Source organism: Chamaecyparis obtusa (assembly GCA_027943335.1). NCBI lineage: Eukaryota > Viridiplantae > Streptophyta > Pinopsida > Cupressales > Cupressaceae > Chamaecyparis > Chamaecyparis obtusa. The sequence goes on from BSBK01009176.1 coordinate 232,320, forward strand.
TCAAATTAAAAGAATTGTTTAGTATTATTGTATTAGGTGAAGCATAGAATGTGATGTATGTTTCAAATTTCAAAAATGTTATATTTTTTGAAAGTTATAGTTTTTTTTCAAAGAGTCTATCAATCAGGACTTCTTTTTCACATTGCCACTTTTTGGCATACCATGATCCTGCACATACCCAAATATCATCTCGTATGCCAAAATAGTTCTAGTAAAGTGAAAAATCTTCCTTACATGCATAATACACATAAAAACTCTCTCATTCTCTCTCCATAATTACAAATTTTTTTCTCATTTATACCTATTACAAATAATAATCAAGTACTAGGTCAGCTAAGACCTTTTATGATAAAATATATTAACGTTATCCTTAATCTCCAATGCGACCCAAATCAAGTCATCCAAGACTCAGATAAGACCCAAAACATCAACCATGAACCCAATTGTGTGTTGCCAAGACAAAATAAAGAATCACAACACATTACTCAATCATATCATCCTCTATCTCCCTACCTCATCTACCCATTATCCTAGCTTCCATCTACCTCCCTCATCTTGTTTTTGTCATATCTTCCATCCTATCATATCCCTCCTACTCCTCCTCATGCATTACCTATCCTAAGTTGGGGAATCTTATTCCTTGGTGATGTATTCCTAGGAGACCCTATCACATCCATCTTCCTATATTCCCATCCTTATTTCAGTTTCTCCTTGTCTTCCATCCTTTTATCTCCCAATCCTTATCTTTCTTCATTCCTTCATCCAAATCCTTTCATCCATCAATCATATTCTACTCATGCTTCCATCCCCACATCCCTAATCATTTACCACTTCTTTCCGTCACCTGGTACTCCTCTTTTCATTGGTATCTATCTCTAGGCTACACCCCATGCAATACAATGCCATCCATTCATATCCCAATGCTCCTATCCATCTTTCATCACATGAAAAATCATATTCATCTCTTCCAGCTATACAAAATCAAACATCAATCAACCCATCCAATCACATCCTTAGCCTTGCTCCTAGCCTCTCTCCTAGCCTCAATCACAATCCAATCATTGTCATTAGGATGAATCTTTCCTAATCCTTGTGTTTTTTCAGGATATATCATCTCCACATCACCCTTTACACCATCAGTCCATCTCGGCTTTTCAACTTGACTATACTACTACATTTTGGCAAATATGTGACTACGTGACTAAAATTTTTAATCATGTGACTAAAACTAATCAAATTCTATTATTTTTTTGCAATTCACAAGTATAAATGACCAAATAAATGACTAGTTTGGTCCTCAAGTAAAATAAGAAGGTTATCCAAATGAAAATAACTAAATAAATGACCAAATAAATGACTAAATAAATAACTAAATAATTAGTCACTTAAATAAAAATGACTAAATAATTTTAAGTTAACAAGAGATCCTATGTTAAGTGTGTTTATTCTCAAATGAATTTTCAATCCATATAATAAGAAACATGGAAGGTGTCACTTTCACTTCACCTACTTTATGTTTTGATAGGTTGAATCAAGGAGTTACATTTATATATAACTATAATAACACCTAGTACAAACTCATTCCCTCACATGTGAAAAAACTTTAACTATGCCCTACAATAGTCCGACACATTTGATTCTACCCTCAGACCTTAGGGTCCCAACCTCTACTAACTCCTAGGGATTTTGACCTCAAGTTCTTTTAATCCTTTTTTATGGGAAACAATTCTAGACTACACATCTATTTTACCATTTATGAAAAAAACTTAACTTTACAAATAAATACATTTAAGTGCAAAACACAACGTTCTCTACCTATATTTTGCATTTTCTTATAATTTTGCCTTGTGCAACGATAGCTTTACTAAGTTACTAAAAATTAATTTATCTTTATATTTTCTTATATTCAACATATCTGTGTAAATTTGTATTTATTTATTTATTTTGGTTCTAAACATCCCGGGGATACAAAATCATCAACATTAGAATCACCTACACACTATATGGTGGTGTTGCATTCAAATATGATCTTGCTACTAAATTTATGCAATCTTTTGTAATATGCAATTACTATTTGTAAATGTTTATAATGATCCTGCTTCAAATAAATCAATTTATGATCTAAGAATTATTTTTTTTGGAAAAATGTGAAGATCTGAATGAGTTTCTTGTCAACTATCTCCTTCAAATTCTTCATCAACCTACATCAAATATACATATGTATAGTTAACTTCTAGTAGTAATAAAATGGCATTTGACAAAAGATGGTGGTATTTTTTCCTTGCAATAAATGCAGAATCATTTGGATATGTATATCAATTTTTGATTGGTTTTTAAATGTTGTAGTGTTTCTCACAATTTTTATATGCCCTCGCACTGGTAATTATATAAATATAAAAGATTTTTATGTGAACTATTCACTTTGCACAAAATTTTAAACATTTATTAGGGTGAAATATCGATTGTGTTTTAATATTTTTAAACCATTTACTTGAATGCTTTGACAATGATAGTTCAAGAAAGAAAACTTTCAAACATTCAATTTACACAAATTTTAATAAAAGATGGATTGTTTAATATTTACAAAGTGGAATGGTGTCACTACTACAAAATAAGCTTTTTAAAGACATTTTTTGACACCAAATTCTATTATTGTCTTAATTTTTATTTTTTATTTAGTTTACTAATTTCTATTTTCATTTTTATCATTGTAAAAGTGAAGTTGAAGTGGGAAAATAATTTCATCCTGCAGCTTGGATTGGAACAAGGAATATGACCATTAGATTTTATCTCCATAGGGCTCTCTAGTAGCTTGAAAGATGCCAATTCCTCCACCAATTTTAAAGCTTCCTTTAGCAGAATCATAAGCAAGAGTCACATCCTAGAATCCTCTAAATCCTCTTTTCCACGCCTTACAAAACTATGGGTAATGTAAACTTTCCCAAATGTCCTCATAATTGTTGTTATGTAAGCTTCATCTTTCAAATTTTTTTTGATAGATAAAAGCAACAAGAGGGTGTTGACCCGTGGTATAGAAGGACTAGAAGCACATTAATGGTATATTAATAGCACTAGTCAAAGCATTTCATCAGCATTTTGTCAGCAGAAAAACCAAAGTCTAATATGCCTCTATCAAAAATAAATAAAATAGTTCTTTTAAAAAAAAATCGAACCAGCGTATCTTAAGCAACAAGTAGCAATCAAAATAATAATTATTTTAGGGAATTAAATGAGTGATTTGCAAAAAAATTGAACAATGTTGAACAAATCTAGGCTTTTTTTTTTTAGTGAATTTCTTGTAAAGGTCTAAGCCATACATTCACCTCATGGAGGTAGACTCATGGATTCTAATCTCATGGGTCATGTGCCCTGCCAAATATAGGGTTGATGAAGAATAGAGAGTTTTTCAATATTAGGGGTAGGATTCAACTTAGGACCAAGATAAATAAATTAGAACTAGGCATGGAAAATGATAAAAAGACATATTGGTAGTAGTTCCCATCTCCAATACTAGTACTAGTCCCTGTCCCTAGTAACTATTTTTTTTCTCATAATGTACTTTGACATTTGCAAAAAAAAATTATTTACAATACAAGGAAATCATTTAAATCACAATTTTTTTGCAAGTCACTCATTTAATCACAAAAGCTTAAATATAGAAATAGATTTGAATTCCATGCTTTTGGTCTAATGACATAATAAAAAAAGTCATGTAATCTACTTTTACATTATCAACAAAGTTTGATTCACGGTATAGCAAGGCAATTACTTAATTCAAAAATTGTGAGGCATATCATAGAGGGAATAAATTCATAAAATTAAATCAAGACTAAATTCTCTGAGAGTAACCCACACACACATGGTAAGTTTTTTACACACTTATAATATGATCCTAAATACTTATTACAAGAAACTTAAAAATTGGTCCTTTATACTCTCAAATGAAACCTCACAACCATGGTAGTACACTCCTTCAACTCTAATTCCATGTAGTGTCCATGCTTCTGAAGAAGTCTTATCCAAGGTGGAACCCTTTGCAAGATATGTTTGAGTTAAAAATGTAGCAGAGACTACGATCATGGATTGTTTCAAGTGCAATGATTCATACTCAACATGATAGAGTTCAATAAGATATAATGATAGATTCTCCAAATCTTCATCATCTTGAGGAGTCTTTAGGAATCTTTTCAAGAAAACATATGAAGTAGGAATAGTTGAATTGAATCTTATCTTGTTAAGCATCAACTTTTCCATAGTTAGCATTTGATCATGTGTGTATCATTTCTTTGAAATATCAAGTAAATCTTCAACCTTGGAAGGCCACATCTCTTCATATTTGGAAGCAATTAACAATGTTTTCAAACCCTCTAACTGAAAATCCTTTCATGTGATTACATGTATAGAGAGAAATCTATCCAATTAATTTGCCATGAGAAAATGATTTTATGGCATTGATTCAAATTTCAAATGCACATCAATAAGCCAATCAACAAGTATTATTCGCATCTTCAGAGTGATGTCAAATTGACTTGACATGAAGCTTGATGATGGGCATTTTCATTCCTCTACATCCCAATAAAAATTGTAAATATCATGCACATAATATGCTACAACTAGTAATTTTCATTATCAGATTCATCAATGTTGGGAAACTCCCCTTAAATTCTCTCTAGTTGTGTTAGTGAAAGAGAAGCCTTAGTTTTGGTATTCAATGTTGATGTAAAGTATAATTTCATTCTTCCCTTCCTCTTTGAGGAATTAGGTAGCTTAATTTTTGCTAAGACCACCTTAGCCTTAGCTTAGTGCACCTTCAACTTGGTAGTCAATGTTGATGTAAAATCTCTTTGAGGCTTGAATTTTCTATTTGAAGTATCAATTGGCTGATTTTTTCTTTAGACTACCCTAGCATTAGGTTGAAATAACTTCTTCACCCTCACATCATCATAATTTTCCTTGCTATAAATGTGATCATTTGAAGGCCTTGGTGGCTTCGTAGGATCAGAGTTACCAGAACTTGATGCTTGTTTTGTTGAGATGTTAGTTGTGCAAGGTCTATGTTGTAGTTTTGTATTCAAGGTGCATCTACCAAAGCTTTGAAGGTTTGAAACTTTGGGTGGCTTACTTTAGAAATCAATGGTAGAAGGTCTTGGTATTTTACCTAAAATATCACTATTTTAAACTCTCAACAGTTTCCCAATTGTTGACTTATGACTACTTCAAAGTCAGAAAACAAGAGCCTGATTTGTTTTGATTAATGATGATAACTTAAAATTGATTTTGAAGCCAATTTCTCTCATGTTTACCTTTCCATCTATTTCCTGTAGTGAAGATGAAGATACCCTTTTTGTACTACTATTATTTGTGATATCGATCCCAAATTTCCTTGGTACTGGTATATCAGCAACCAAGTTCTTCTCTTTAGAACTCTATGTCTTGATATCGTTAGTGTCATTGGGCTATATTATAGAATGATCTCCCACATTCCCAATATCACATAAAACCCTTATAGCTCGTGTGTTAGCCTTTGTCACCACTTTTCCTTGCATAGAGGAATCCATTTTGTAACCCAACAATTTATTCCGGAACCCAGCAAAGAAAACAAGAACAAGAAATTGAATTAAAAAAAACTAGTGCTTCCCTCTACCTAAAGTAAATATTAACATCAATACATATTATCGAATCATGGCATGACTAATAATTATAATATTAAACATGATCATATATATATATATATATATATATATATATATATATATATATATATATATATATATATATATATATATATATATACGCATGTGATAATTAATTTACTAATTATTAATCATGCATTATGATAACCATAATCATAGTAAATAATCATATCAATATACAAAAAATGGTAGGTATGAAATGCTCAAGGTTGATAGGCCACTTATGCTTTTGATTTCATCGGTTAGGTAATCCGACCGAAGCTACAATTCTCTAATAGGAAATTTTGATTATGAATTTGAAGATGTCATTGTACAAATATTTCATATTTTCTAGAATATCTCACTACTGTTGTATGCTAAATTTTTGCTTCCAACTGCATGGTATATTTTATTTCCAATGATTCAGACCTGGATAAAACACTCATCATTAGGGAAGAATCCTAATCTTGAGCAGAGAAAAAGGGAGAATCAAAAAATATTTTACAAATACTTTACAAGAGGGAAACAAAAAAAACCAAGTCCAAAGATGAGTGAGATCAAAGTTGATTGAGAATAATAATATTAAAGCCTATAGGAGGATGACTAAACAAATAGAACACTTGGATTGACTAGCCAAATTTTTGGCCTAGCTTATGAAGAAAAGGGTTTCCAAGTCTTATTTGATGTCCTTCCATCATCTTTGTTTGGGTTGATTGGGAATTTCTCCATTTCAATAGTTTGTCTAAGTTTTATTACCCAAACAACTTTACATGTGTTGCATTTTGATTTTCCTTATTTTGATTGCCTAATTGATTTTGTTTTCATGTGCTACCAAGGTCAATATTTTTAACATTTTTATGTACCAATTCTGCATTGTGCTTCTCTATGATTTTTGTTTTCTAGAGAAATGTAAAACAATCTACAGGAGAAAGAGATTAGACATATTCCTTTCCTTTTCATAGGTTAGAAAAGTACCTAGGGGTCTTAAGTTTGGACATAAGGGTGTTGAAGGGTGTTTTTATGCCATGTCTTATGTTTTAAGGATCCTAACAATATTCTCAACAGGCCCATTAGCATAAAATAATAGCACTTTTTGGCTCTTTTCCTTGAGGCCTTCCTCTTGAGAAATTTGGAAAGATGTATTTCTTTAGTCTCCAAGTGAATAATTTTTTAACTTATAGATTCATGTGTGTTTTCCTTCTAAAATTTATTGTGTCAATGAGATGTTTCCATTTCTAAGTATTTGTACTTCAAAAAATGGGAGTTTTTGGTCTTCTTGTATGATGCAAGTCATCTTAGATTGATTAACATTATTTTAAAGCTTAAATTCAGGGGAAGTCATGTCTAGGGTTTTCAAAGTATTGGCTTTGAAAGGAAGCACATAAAGGAGTATTTGTGTGGAAGGTGGAACTTTATGCATGAAAAAGAACAGGTCATGAAATAAATTTTGGAGTTCGTGAAGTAGGCATAAAGATGGGTTTACTTGCTTTTGGTCAGGGGTGGAAAATGAGAGAATGTGCATGGACAAAGGGTGTACAAAAATATAGAACATTGCACATTGTTGGGGTTTGCACAATTGGTGTAGTAATTTTATATACATGGAAGTTGAAGCTAGAAGCATAGATGATGATCTATTTTTTTCATTGTGTTTGTGCATGTGTGTCTTGATCTTTAGTTGTGTAGTTAGGCATCCCTTCCCTTCCCCATGTGCATTATTTTGAGTCCATTGTAAACTTAACATATTATTTAAATCCTTTTATTTACAAATTTCCCATGGTGGGAGAGGGAAATGGACCCACAAAAACCTCTTGTTTCCCTTCATAAACTTTACCAAAGAATTAAATTTTGCATACCTTGGTCAATTTTGATCAACTTCTAATTCCAGTTCTTGTGACTTTAACAACAATTTTACATCAAATTTATGAGAATTATGTTTGATCATCCCTTCTAAAATCATTTTTTAAATGTGTTCTCTATAGATAATGTTCCTCATCATCAACACTATAAAAAAGGAGGGGGCTATTGTGAGACTTTTTTTTATTGATAGAAAATGACGCTTATTTTTGCCCCTTACATGTTTTAACAAAAACCAAATGAACCACTTACAATACCAATATTTGGAGAGTGATTTTCATTTCAAGCTACACCTAGACTAGCCATTTCCAAAGAAAAGCTTAATACACATGTAGTTATGTTGTTGACTAGTTGGTTATAGAAACAAGGTTTATGAAAGAACCATAATGGATTGACACTAACATATACATGCAAGTAGTAGTTGGCACTAATCATGTGAACATTAAGATCACACACCCAAAGAATTCAAAGATAGAAATATAAAACATATTCATAGAGTTGCAACTGAACCCTTGAAGCTACATATGCTAGAATCTAATGCTAGATTTAGCTATCGGCATTTTTTCTGCTTTTCAATTTCTTATTTGAGGGATATCTGTACAAATCATTTCTTGATTAGGAATAATCATGCTTGAAGCCTATGCATCTTGCTTCTGGCTAAGGCTATTTGAGCACTTTTTAGAAAAGTGTACATTGTATCACATTTTAAGAAAAGACAAAAGATAATGTACAACACTAATATTTGGAGATTAATTATTATGTCAATCCATTAAAAGATAGAGCCACCATTTGAGAAAAATCACATATACACACAATTAAGTTTTTGGTCAATGGGTTATAGAAACAAGGCCAATGAAAGAATTATAATGGATTGACACTAATTGATAAATTTATGTATTATCTATCACTAATAAAGATGATATTAAGAGCACACATACACCAAGACCTAAAGAGAAACATAAAACATAGAGTATCGTCAAACCTTGAAGCTGCATATGAGATTTGATATTGCATTTAGCTTCATGCCTTTTTCTAAGTTCCAATAATATATTAGAGATTTTTTTGTATAAATAATTTCTTGGTTAAAAATAATTACAATTGAATACTTTGCAACTAGCTTCTAACCTAAAGTTGTTTGAATGCATTTTAGAGAAGTGTTATTATGTTTCTTTTATTGCATCCTCTTTAGATCTATTTGCTCCTATTATCATTTAGTTATCTTGTGATGGATGGATCATGTCAAAAAGATGTGTACTTTTAAAACTTGATCCTTCTTTTCGTATTCATGTTAGGAATGGGAACACTGAGAAGGGGGGGGGGGGGGGTTAATCAGTGTTCACTATATTTAATCTTTTTTACTTTAGTCTTGAAACTTAACTTGATTTCTTAAGTATTGAAATAAACTTCAATGTAAACAAGATAAACAATCACAACACATAACACCAATATGGTTATGGGGAAACCCAAATAGGTAAAAACCCCGGTGGGAATTGAAACCCACTAAGAACTGCACTAGTGTCTTATGATCCTTGTTAGAAGATCCACAACCCTTCTAGGAGTTGTTCTTTACAATGCATTTAGTACAGTGACCTTGTCAAGGATCGGACCTTGTTAGGAGACTTTTAAAATAACCCTATTAGGGGTGGGGACACACTATCCTAGAGCTCACTGCTCAAGTGGTGAAGGCTACAACCTTCTGATCTTAGATACACACTATATTTGTTGGATGAACTGGTGTTGTGACATTGCTTGTCTAATCAGTTCCTTTGATGCACTAATGCTTTGACGTCTTGCAAAGATTTAATACATTTTAACTAATCTTCACATAATTTTTCTGTAATTATCTTATCTCTATATCAGCTTCCATGCTTTATTACAAAGATGCATCTAATATTTATATGCGCTACCAAAATAATTAACTAGGTTGGCCTATAACTTTTTAAATATAATGCTTCCAAGTCAATTGGATCAAGTGTGTTTACAAACAAATATGTTTCTATGTCTACAACCTAATTACAAAAGGCTCATAGCCTTTACAAAACAATATTATAACCACTAATCAAAATAGTAACAGTCAACTGCATACTTTGTTCTATTATGGAGTTCACTAGCTGTACCTCTTCAACTGTTTGTATCTTTGTCATATTGTCTCATCTAATCATGCACTCTTAGAATGAGCATGAATACACACTTACCATCTTAACTTCAAGGTCACATACCATAACTCAATCATATGCAAGTGCACTGCTACTCTGATCTACTGGTGCTCTGCTAACTGTCCAGTCTTCTATTCTTAGCCATTTTCTAACCTTATGATAATGTGCACTGACTCCAAAAATCTATATGAATTTGTTTCCATAATAAAAACAATATATCTAGTCATATACAATAGTATAGTCAACTTGCCAACAATCTCCCCCTTTGTCATTAATGACAACAAAGGAATATGGAAAAGTTACTAACTGTACCATTATACAAAATTCTTTCTAACTTATATCTCCCTATATATTATGTACCATACTCCTATACATCATATATGATACTCCATATTATATATACAATAATCCCCCTTTGACATTCATGAAAAAGGTACTCCAAAAATGTATCTACAAGTACTTACAATGTTAGGACATCCAGATATGCTATCTGCAAATTTTGGATCTCTTGTTTCCAAAATGTTATTAGTGCATTGAAAATCTATAGATGGGCACATAAGGAATATTGTATCTTCTCCATCTTCTCCAAGTCTATACTTGAACCTTGATTATATGTCACTATAGTGGCATTGATATCCTTGATGTTCTAGTTGAGTATATCTAGAGAAGGCACAAGAGCATTCCTGAGCTGTGTTTGCCTTGCCCTTATTTTAGACATCTCCTTTTCAGCCTTTTCTATTTTTTCTATCTGCCCCTAGTACAAATTATTGCACATGTTCACATCAGTGGAGGGATATTCCACTTGAATAAGATAAAATATGGTCGGGGTCCTAGAACAATGGCTTGCATAGAAAAGAGACCCCAAAACCAATATTTTTACATACATGGAATTGTATTGATATGGAAAGTAAATATAGAAGACTAATGTTGAAATGAATAAAAAAAGATACTCACCTCCGAAAAAGAACCTACTGAAAACCCTGTCAAACAGTCTCAAAAACTATTGATTGGCATGATCTTAAATTGCAACTACAAGATCTACAAAACCCAGAAATCTTTTTCTTTTCTGAGGGAGGTTGTCCTTGACCTAGATAGCGGGGCAAGGTCTTACCCTAGGGTAGGATCCTACCCCTCATTGAAGGTCATCCTTGACCCAACTACTCCGATGAAAATTTTGTTCATAGATCCCAAAATTTTGGTGAAAAGGGTATCTAGATCTACACTTTAATTCACCCTCATGTACTTGTACCTGTAAGAAAAATGGTTTTTTTGTTTGGATGAGGGGTTTGCCTTAGTCATTCCTCAGTTTGGAATGAACCTTAATAATGGAATTGAAATAGAGAATGCTAGCAAGTAGTAGAAGTAGATCTAACAATGAAGCTATGGTATTCAATAGATATGTGATTGTATTTCAAATCTAAACAAGTATGTTGATATGAAAGCTTGGACATAACATCAACAAATGTAAATCTAAAACTCCATGATTCTATGCTTGGAATCCACCTTGAGAGAAGAATGAATGGATCTTCAAGGAAGATTACACCACCATGATGGATAGATCTAGGGTTTGAATGATGAATCTAGAATGCTTGAATCATTTATCTTCAAAGAACTTGAATGGAGAAGAGGGCTTGAATGCTTCCTTGAAAATTCTTGATATAATGTTTGATTGATCTTTCTTGAGAGATTGCAAAACTTGATATGAATTGATGGAGAAAATGAGAGAGGAAGGCTTCCGTTTATAGTGATCTAGGGCAGAAACCCCTTGAGAAGGCCGATATTGGAGAATTAAATACTAATTAACCTTAACCCCTAGAAGTGGACCTAGATTGAATGAAATTTAAGAATTTACCATTCCGAAACCTGAAATGGCCAACCGGGAAGTGGGAAAAATAAAACTTTCTGAAGCCCGACATCTCGTAACTCCCAGAATGTGTAAATTGGACCTAGGGTCAGGGATGAGGTAGAATCCACCCTAGATTAGGGTTGAGGTCATCCCTAACCTAGGTCAGGGTCTAGGTCATCCTTGACCCTAATAGGTCATCTTTGACCCTAACAGTTAGAAACTTCAGATTCTTGGAGAAAACTGTCAAAAAAAGGCTTGAAATAAGGGGGAGAGAAGCAGAACAAGGGGAAACTACCATATACATGCAAAGACTCAATCAAGGCACTTGACATGACCCTAGATCAATTACTTGGAGGGTTAAATGATCTTAACATGGAAGTGCTTTCTTTTTAAGATGATACACCACTGATTTTCTTACATTGTCTATCATTGCTTCTACCTCTTGGATTTTCTTATAGTGATCACCAGTCAGCTTATCCTGGTTCATACAATCAGCAATGATCTTCCTTCCCTTAGCTATGAAATCCTTCAAGGATGGTTGACCAATCTTCAATGAACTTAGGTCAAGTGTAAAGTTTCCAGTTAGTTCGCTCAATCTTTTCTTCATGTTTTTCTCTTATGCAACTTAGGATGCAAATTCCTCCAAGCTACAAAAGTTTGTTTTGAAATTTGTCAATATAGTACTGACATCATCAACTAAATGGATCTTAGAAAATTTCTTGTCTTAGGATAGAAAGTTATTCAGAATGTTGATTGATTCAACAAACAAAGGGCTCCTCATTAGTTGCTTCTCTTTTGCTTTCTCCATGGCTAGGACACTGATCTTAATTAGGTCTTCTTCTCCCTAAGAGTCTAAGTTTGAGGTGTCTGGTGTTAGACTTGTCAACAATGATGCTGAGGGTAAGGGTGTGATAGGAGTGTTGTCTATCACTTCTTGTTTTATCTTCATAGGTATTTCATTAGATGGCTCATATGTTGGTTCACTTCTTTTTACCTCTTCTTCTCCTTTCTCCTCTTCTAGTTTTTCTTCCTTTTTTTTGTCTCTTTTTCTGTCTCCTCTTCTTCTTCACCTATTAGATCTTCTATTAGTACTTCTTCTTATAGCTTGGGTGAATTGTCACCACATAGAATTTCAGCTTCTTGTGTGCTCACAAAAGCTTCCTCAAACTTATCCAAGTCATTTTCTATGGCTGCCATTGAAATCTCTACATTATCAATAATGATAGTGTTATCTTTTTGTGTCTTAGTCATGGGCACAGACTTTACTCCCTCTATAGGTGTTATCACTATAGATGTTGGATCCTAAGGACCTGTTACTAGAATATTTTTTGTCTCTACCACCTTGGCTTCCTTGGAGGGCACTTGTGTTGTGGGTGCAGTAGGTGGATACATGTGCTTGTTCAAGAAAAAATTGTCAAAAGCTTTCTCTGTCTCTTTGGCTGTCAACTCAAAGTTCTTGTCCATTATGTGTAGTGTTCTTAGCTTTGTTCTTAGATGCAGCTTCACTAGATCTAACAATAGTGTTTTCTCTTCTAAGGAAAAAATAGGGGGGCTTTCATCTAGAATATTTTCCCTTATTCTAAGATCTTCTTCAATAGCCTATTTCTTCAACGATTCTAGAATATTACAAACATTGTCCAGAATGACTATCTTAAGTTCCAAGACTATCTTTTTGAACTTAATCATATGTTTTATGATCATGCCATGAATCTCTGATTTATCAATTTTACTATACATCTCATAAAACTTTCTTATCTGATCTAATCTTCCTTCATCAACAATCCTTGTTCTCAAAACTTAAAGACTAGGTCTGAAACCTACCTCTAGAGGCGCTTGAGCATTTTTCTTACTTCTGGTTTCCCATGAGGATGGGTGACTTGTGCTAGTTTCCTTCTTCCTCTTGGCCATTGCCTTATATTCAGGAGGTGATGTTATATCAATTGTCACTTTGGGTGCAAGAGGGATAGTATGTATTTTATCCTTTGGATCTTTAGTTTTCTCTATCTTGACTTTCTTTAGTTTGAGCTCATATTTCTTAGCTTCCACTAAGGATGCACTCTCAATATCCAATGGTATCTTTTTTTCTATTTCTTTATTAAGATCTTCCTATGTTACACCATGAATTTTGAGTATCTCAAATGAAATCTTAGAGGCTTTTCTCTTAGTTGCTACATTACTCAAAAGGCATCAACTTCCCTTGTCTTTTCTTCATAAGTACCCCATCTAGGTTCATTAGGGTCCTTAGGTGCTGATAGCAATACTTGTGCACAGGCTTCCAGGATTGGTTCCTCAACCTCATACCTAAGTGGATGTATCCACTTTGTTCTAGGTTCAACTACTTCCATACATGTTATGTCAGTTTGTACCATAAAACAAATGTTGTCTTTATATTTCTCAACAATACTCTCTGGTATTCTATACCTCATCTGCATTCTGATCCTGAATGTCTTTAAGTCCAATTCCATGTAGTCCTTCAATGTACTCTTAGTAGATTCCTTAAGAGATATTTATGGCATTGTAGGTAAAGTCTTGTCTAAATACAAATTTGAGATCTTTCCAAGTATGTGGAAGTACATGTAGATAATAAAAGACCTAAACTTGAATATTTTGGTCTGATCATTCTTGATGGCTCTAATATTACCTATCAATTATGCACACAAATTTCACATAGATTGAACTCACCATTTTCTCTGACAAGTCTTATTGCTACAAGAATAGTGGCCGCAGACACACTATTCACCCTGTTGGTGTGCTGAAACCTATAACCTAATATTATATACATCAATTTGATGTCTTTCTCCTCTATAGGCTCAATTTTCATTCTACGCCTATCACTTCTTGACTTAGATGCCTATTCTAATAGTTTTCTCACATCCTTTCCTGCTGGAAGAACGGAGTCTATCCTTGAAAGATCTGTCATTTCATGAATAAGGTCTCTTGTTGATGCAAGAGCATCTCAGGTCCTTGGCAATCCTGTGTCACCAAAAAGATTTTGAAATTTGTCCATGTTTCTTGGTTCCTACTTTGACCGAATTGGTCGATTTCCTTTGGTTCCCGAGTATGGTCAATTATCTCCTAGACGGTTAGTTTTTTCACTGGTGCTCGGTGATGCTTGTCTGTTGCTCGGTCATCCTTGCTTACCAAGTATTTTATTTTGAGTTTTTGTTGAGGCTGACTTTTTCATTGATTTTGGGTCACAGATTTAATGTTGGTATCCATCATTGGGAAGTGTGTGGTCCTAGATCTGACTGTCCCTTTTGTTGATTATGGATCTAAAGGTCGACTCAGTTCGGTAGCCTCTTGTATAAGTATAGTTGTTTGGTTAGAGTTTGGAGCTAGTTTTTGTAGAAGATAGAAGATAGTAGAATCAAGATTGTTGGCATATCCTTGCATGTTTGAGGACTTTTGTATTTCATTGTAATATCTAGCCGTAACTGGGAAGGCCTTATATCCCAACATGTATGAATCAATCTGAATGAAAGATAATATATTAATGATCCTCCTTTCTCTCTCTCACTATGTTGTTGTTGCTTCTACGAGTTGTTGAGAATGGTTGGATCTGTAGGGTGTGCCATCATTTGGCCATTAGCTCCCTACCCTTGCATCAGGTGGTATCAGAGCCAGGTTAGATCTAAATCTAGGTCTGTGGATCTAGGTTTGTAGGTTCCTTCTTGTGAAGCACTAGTTGAATTGTTGTGGGCGGGTAGATTGTGATTTGACCTACAATTGCAGAGGGTTCTCTAGATGGTTTGTGGGAGGCAAGAAATGGATATAGGATTGGCAAGCATGTTGAGACAACTTGCTGATAGGTTAGAAGCTATTGAAATAGCCTAGAGAAGAGGCAAACATCTTGAAGATGTTAGTGATGATGAAGTTGACGTGCAACAAGGTGAAGCAGAACCTGCACCGGTGATGGATCAGGGTGAGGAAAGATTCTTGAAGGCATTGACAAGCTTGAAGTCAACACCACATTTCAATCCTCCTAAATATAGTGGGAAATTGGATTTTGATGAATTGATAGACTGGATCACCAAAATGGAAAAGTATTTTGAGTATGAAAATGTATCTGAAGAGAAAAAGGTGAAGATTGTAGGCACAAAGTTGAAAGCTCATGCATCCTTTTGGTGGGAGCATCTGCAACTAGATCAAAAGAAGAAAGGAAAAGAAAAAATCAAGGTATGGAATAAAATGGTGAATAAATTGAAAGGAAATTTCTTACCTTGTGATTATTAGATTAACCTAGTTAAGAGAATGCAAAGTCTAAAATAGAAAGATAGCTCGATAAAGGATTATACTGAGGAATTCTATAGATTAGATATGAGATCTGGACATGATGAGGATCATGTGGAAAGAATTTCTAGATACCTAAATGGTTTGAGAGTTTCCATCCAAGAGGAAATTAGTTTGGTCAAATTGGATAACATTGAAGAAGCTTATCAATTTGCATCGAAAGTCGAGGAGAAATTGAACAAGAGACATGAATAGAGACAAACAAGTCAAGGTGGTAGATTCCCTAGAGGAAGAGGTAGATCCTATGGTGAAAATAGTAGATTTGAACTAGAAAAGACAAATCTGGACAAAGGTAAAACCGAGTGGAAAGGTGAAAATTCATCTAGAGGCAGAGGTAGTAACTACCAAGGTGGTTATAGTAGAGGTAATTTATGAGGAACTTGTTACAATTATGGAGAAGGACATAGATCTTTTGAATGTACACATACTAGTAAGAAAGCTGGTAGCAGTAGAAATGCTTTGGTGCAATAAGAGTCACCAAATGAACCTAAAAAAGGAAAATAACTTGATGGTAAGGAGAGCATTGTGGAATGAAAGTAAAAAAGAAGATCCGGTAAGGAAAAGTTTGTTCAAGACCAAATGTAGAGTTTCTGACAAAGTTTTGAAGGTAATCATTAACAGTGGCAGCTCAGAGAATCTAGCATCTGAAGACATGGTCAAAATGTTGCAGTTGGAAAGGTTGGAATATCCAAAGCCCTATTAGATTTCATGGATCAAAGATGAGCATACACTCTTGGTAAGTGAACAATTTTATGTGAATTTGAAGATTGGAAACTACTATGATAAAGTTTTGTGTGATATCATGCCTATGGATTGTTTTCATATTTTGTTGGGTAGACCTTGGAAATATGATAGACATGCTATATATGATGGAAGATTGCAAAAGTATACTATTGTGGTTGATCTAGAAGAAAAAAAATCTTGTTACCTTTGATGGAAGAACATGTTAGTAATGTTTGCATATCTATGAGAGTTTTTTTGATGGAAGGAAGAAAGTTTGTTAAGGATTTCAAGAAGAATAATGTATGTTTTGTTGTCATTCCTAACAAACCGAGTAAGAAAATAGATGATAGTGTCCCTGAGGAGATTGATAAGTTACTCGCTGAGTACAATGATATAATTTCTTATAATGTACCTAATGGTTTTCCACTAAAGAGAAGTATTGATCATTGCATGGATCTAATCCCTAGAGCTAGTTTACTAAATAAGGCACCTCATCAGTTGACACCTACCGAGAATCAGGAATTGAACTGACAAATTAAAGAGTTGCTGGATAAAGGTTTGATAAGAGAAAGTTTGAGTCCTTGTATAATATCTGGGGTATTGGCACCTAAGAAGAATGGAGAATGGTGTATGTGTACTAGTTCCAGAGAAATCAATAAGATAATAGTGAAGTATAGGTTTCCTATACCAAGAATGGATGACATAATGGATAGTTTGACTTGAGCAAAGTATTTCACATGGATTGATTTGAAAAGTGGGTATCATTAGATTAGAATTAGAGAAGGTGATGAGTGGAAAACTACTTTCAAGACAAAAGAAGGTTTGTATGAGTGGTTGGCTATACCTTTTGGTTTAACTAATGCACTGAGTACTTTTATGAGATTGATGAATGAAGTTTTGAAGAAATTCTTGTGTAAGTTTATGATTGTATATCTTGATGATATTCTGATATTTAGTAGGACTAGAGAAGAACATTTGTTGCATGTTAGACAAGTTTTGCAAAGATTGAAAGAAGAAAAGTTGTTTATAAATTTGAAAAAGTGTTCATTCATGAAATAGGAGATTATGTATTTGGGATTTGTAATTTTAGCTGATGGTTTGTAGATGGATCCTGAAAAGGTTGAAGCTATTCTAAATTGGCCTACACCTATGAATGCTAGTGACGTAAGATCATTTCATGGTTTGGCAAGTTTTTACCAAAAGTTCATAAGAAATTTCAATTCAATTTGTAATGCTATACAAACCTTCCTTATATAGGCAATTTCCACCACTTGGGAAGGTTCTAGAAATTTAGCCTCTAAGGCTGATCAAACTTTGAATTATTTTATTTTTCATTTTATTACATCATAGTTGGCTCAAAACAACTTTTGAAACCCAAACAAAAATTTTGAAGGAAATTTATTTTCTGACATTTCAGGTGGCCCAACTTCTGGAGACCATAATCATCACCCGTTTACCTGATTGACTATTGTGACCCCATTTCAAAAAAGGCACTAAGTTCTCTACAACATCAAAATCATGCAAGATTCATTCTTCCAAATTTTTTACCTCATCTAGGGCCTCTAAAGCCTTCAAAACTAAGTTTGAAGTTTCTATACCCTACTGCCGAAAATTTTCAATATCTTCAAAACTAGACTTGATGCGACAATAAAACTTTACTTAGCAAGCTGATATGACCAAAATCAACCTCTAGCAAAGAAAATAGACCATTTTGAGCTCTAACAGAAAACTTACTAAAAATAGTAGATATAAACTTTGCATAAGATAGCCCTTATTGAAAAGAAACCAGAAATATTTTTGGGTGATGCAAGATTGCTCTTACACCTAGGATGCTCCTGCATCAGACACCTGGGTTAATTTGAGAAATGACCCTTGTTGGAAACTGCAATTGAAACAATTGTTGTATTGTCATTGATGTCAAACCTTAACTGGTAAGATTGTTGCTACTTAGGAAAGTAATATATCTTTTTGAGTGTTGCTAAGGGGCTAGGCAAGGTTGGTAACAATAGCACCTAAGGAAAGGTTGAGTTATCTTGGTACTACAAAGTGTACTTGACTATGTTGCACAATGATGAGATAATGTATTCTTTATCTTAGTAAGACTAAAGTCTAAACTAGTAGGCTTGACTGAGCAAAGAATGGAAAAATCATGTTTAAGCTGAGTAATGTTAGTGTTGACCAAGTCAATGTATGCCAAGAAAAATTATAGTGTCGACTAAACAACAGTTATTTGTCGAGGAAGATAGTGTAAGCCAAGGAAACATTTTTAGTAATGACCGAGCTTTCTACATGAAGACCGAGTAGTTGATCATAGTATTGACCAAGCATTAGCAATTTTATATTTGAGGAGAATTTAATTTTGGAGCCGACATTGTTGAATTCTTGGATTATGTAAAATGTGTTGACTTTATTTATTGATCGTTTGAAAGCATTAAATGCACTGTAAAACATTTTATTGTAAATCTTTAAGAGATTTGAGATGATTCTAGAAAAGGAGCCGAAGAACATGAAGTGGGTAGATTACATGAATCTGACCTAACCCTAAGATCTACGAATGAGTTTGAGTAGCATAAGATGAGTTAACCTAATTGAGGAAAGTATAAAGGGAACCTGAGCATTTGGATATGGAAGTGCTGGATATGCAAGTGCATGGGTGAATAGAGCATGCCTGAAGATTAGAAAAGTTTTATTGACTGAATAAGCAAAAAAGGCTGAAGGAGAATTGTGGTGGTTTCTTGAAGAAAAATTCCAAGTAGATTAGAGATGGAGATGGCAAAGTTTCAAAGTCAGTAAAACAACATTAGTGTATGGAATTAGATCTAATATTTGCAAAGTGAGTTGTATATTTTTTAGATAAATATTGCTGCTACTTTATAACCATTGTAATAGTCAAAATCCTTTTAACAAAGGTTGACCTAACAGTCATATGTTAAATCCTTTGAACAAGGTTGCATTCTAATGGAGTGTATGTAAGTCCTATGACTAAGCTTACTTTTGATAGGGTGATTGAAATCTTTTAATCGGGTCACACCTGACAGTGTGTATTGTAAGCTTTGACAGGGTTGGCTTTTTACCAAGCTCACTTCAAAAGAGAGAAAATAATAGTAGCATGTTACAAAGTGGTTTTTCCCAAATTGGGTTTCCACTATAAATCCTGGTGTTGATACTTGTGTGAATGTTTTGGTGTGAATATTTCTATGTTTTACAAGTTAAGTTACAACTAGGTAGTGGACTGCATTGTTTTATGTTTCTATTATTGAATCAACAATGACTGAGTTTGTTTTGGTTTTTGGATCTGATTTAAGGAAAAGTTTTTAAGTTTGTTTTATACATCAAGAGTTGAGAACAACTTATTCACCCCAATTCTCTATTGTTTTAAATCATATTAAAAATTGGTATTAGAGTTTTGTTTCTTGTTATTAGTGTTGATAGAAATTAATTTTAAAGGGGCTTGAAGCAAATGATCAGGATGTATAAGAAGGAGGTACCGAAGCTGAACAAGGAAAACTTCCCTACATGGCAAATCTTGATGAAGCTGCATCTAGCTAGTATTGGTGACTTTGCAAAGTACTACATTGAGAATAGCTATGTCTCACCTGTCACACCTTTGACTGTCGAAGAAATGAGAGCTAAGTAAGAACATAATCAGGCAATGCTAGAAATTGCATCTGCCCTAAGCTATCCAAAATTTGAGGACATTAAGGACTGTACAACTGCTAAGGATATGTGGGAAACACTTGCAAGGATCTATGGTGGTGACTTAAATGTACTAAAAGTAAAGGCTGAGAGTCTTAGAGGTAAGTTTGATGAAATGAGAATGCAAGAAGGTGAAAAAATTGCACAATATTATGGTAGAATAAAAGAAGTTGTGAATGCTATTAGAGGAGAAAATGGGGCTATTGATGATGAAAATATAATTGGGAAAGTACTAAGAACCCTATGTCTTATATATGCTATTAAGATCTCATCTATTTGGGAATCTAGATGTAACTCTGCTAATGTGCTTACTTTGGAAAGTTTGGTTGGTAAGCTGACTATGTTTGAACTCTCTAACTATGATAATTTCACTGTTGGAAGCATTGGTAATGTTGAATCTTCTTTCAAGTCACAACTAGTTCTGAACAAGCCAAAGAAAGAAAAAGAAAGATGCATCAATGAAAGTGAAAGTGACAGTGACACTTCTGATGAAGAACTAGAAGCTCTTATGGTTAGAAGACTGAGAAGGAGAAAAGCAAAGTACAAAGGTAAACTCCCTATTATATGTTTTTCATGTAAGAAAGTTGGTCATATAGTTGCTAGATGTCCTGATAGGAAGGATAAAGATGATGAAAGGAAAAGCAAACACAAAGATAGAAAAGATGATAGAAGCTACCGATGGAACAAAGACTACAAAGGAAAAGGTAAGAGATTTTGTTACATTGCTGAAAAAGAAACTGACACTGATAGTGATGATTTTGAAATTGAGGTAGTCTGTGTTGCAATGAAAGATGAATCTGATGAGGATGAGAAAAATGCATTGATATCCTATGTGAACAAGAATGATAAATGGATTATTGACAGTGATTGTTCACATCACATGATTGGTGACAAAAATAAGTTTGAGACCCTACATCATTACAGAGGTAAAAGTTTAAAATTTGGTAATGATGCACCATGTCCTGTTAGAGGAAAAGGTTTGATTAAACTATCTGATAAGATATCTTGTGAAAATGCATATTAGGTTGAAGGTCTTAATTATAATTTGTTTAAGTGTTGCTCAGCTTAACAAAATTGGTTACCTTGTGGAATTTCATCACAAGCAAGCTAAAATATTTAATGCTACTAGAGAACTGATTGGAAGTGGAGATCAGACTAGAGGTAATTTGTTCTATCTTGACCTATATGAAGAAACATGTTTAATTGCACAACTTGATGATATTTGGTTATGACATAAAAGGCTATGTCATGTTAACTTTGACAATCTGGTAGAGATAAGTAAGAAGAAAAAGGTAAGAGGTCTACCTAGATTGAAGAAACCTGAGAATGTGATGTGCAAGGAATGCCAGTTAGGAAAAATGACAAAGTCAAGTTTTAAAAGCAAATCCTTTAGTTCTGAAAACATTTTAGATTTGGTTCATACTGACCTTTGTGGACCCATGGGTGTACAAAGTTACTGATGAAGGGTGCTCCCCTTAATACCACAAACACATAACAGATATAGAGAAACAACAACAATATGCAAGAATAGAAAATTGGCTTCTTATTATCTCCACAAATGTGGAATTACAAACTTTCAGAATTACAATATGCAAAGCCACATGGGCATTCCCTTACAATATTTTGTAGGACAAAGCCTCGAACTATTACCCAGATCTACTACCCAGAACTATTCTGAACTGCCTAAGATAATAATACAGCCTTCCTTATATAGGCAATTTTCCACTGCCTGGGAAGGTTCCAGAATTTTTAGCCAATAAGGCTGACCAAACTTAGAATTATTTTATTTTACATTTTATTACATCATAGTCGGCTCAAGATAACCTTTGAAACCCGAATAGAAATTTTGAAGAAAATTATTTTTTGCCATTTCAGGTGGCCCAACTTCCGAAGACCATAAGTCGTCACCAGTTGACCCGATCGGCTATTATAACCCCATTTCAAAAATGCCACGAAGTGCTCTACAAGCTTGACCCATGCAAGCGTCCGTCACTCAAATTTTCAACCTCATCTGGGGCCTCTAAAGCCTTCAAAACTGAGTTCAAAGTTTCTGTACCCTGCTGCCAATACCGAAAATCTTCTATATCTTCCAATATACACTTGATCTGGCAATGAAACTTTACTTGCAGACTTATATGACCAAAATGAACCTCTAAGAAAGAAATCAGATCATTCTGAGCACATACAAAAATTACCAAAAATAGTAACTTTCCATAAATAGCAGCTCTGCACAAAATAGCCCTTATTGAATACAAAAATAGAAATATTTTTGGGTGATGCAAGATTGCTCTTACACCCAGGATGCTCCTGCATCAGTTACTGTGGTGCTAGATACTTTATCTTATTTATTGATGATCATACTAGGATGATGCATGTGATGTTTCTAAAAGAAAAATTTGAAGCTTTTCAATTCTTTAAGTGGTATTTGGCTAAGGTTGAGAAGGAGATAGGTAGGAACTTGAAATGTCTTAGATCTGACCAAGGTGGAGAATTTACATCAAATGAATTTAATCTATTTTTCAATGATAGAGGAATTAAAAGATAGATGTCTGTACCTAGAACACCTCCACAGAATGGTATAGGAGAAAGGAGAAATAGATCTATCTTGGATTGTGCAAGGACATTGTTGATTGAAAAGAATGTGGCATAGAAATACTGGAAAGAAGCTATAAGCACTAATGTCTACACTCTTAACTGGGTAAATATCAAGAAAGGTACAAATTTTACACCATATGAATTATGGCATGGGCATGCACCGAGTATTAAATACTTTAGAATCTTTGGAAGTAAGTGCTATATATTAAAAGACACTAGGA
Source organism: Chamaecyparis obtusa (assembly GCA_027943335.1). NCBI lineage: Eukaryota > Viridiplantae > Streptophyta > Pinopsida > Cupressales > Cupressaceae > Chamaecyparis > Chamaecyparis obtusa. The sequence continues at coordinate 255,373 of BSBK01009176.1, forward strand.
ATGGAAAGTTTGATGCTAAGAGTGATGAAGGCATATTCCTAGTGTATTCCACAAAAAGGAAAGCTTACAAGTGTTTGAACTCTAACCCTAAATTTTTTTTGGAAAGTGTGAATGTCAAAATTTATGAGTCTTGATGCAGGAGCATCTTGGGTCTTTGAGCAATCTTGCATCAACCAAAACCATTTCCTGATTTATGTACCTATTTTCTATTTTTTGCATCATAATCTTTGCATTTGATGGTTTCATGGTGTGTGAAACTTACATGATGTTGAGAACCTATTTGGTAACCTTCTCCTATGAGTACATAAAGTTTGGATGGACAGTTTCAAAGTTACAGTTGTTTTCCTTGCCGTGAGAACCGCATTTTCCTCCAGTTTTGGTGCTGATTGTTCATAGTGGGGATCTTGATCCATAAGGAATCCACCTTTGTGCTCTTAAGTAATTTTATAGGACCTAAAGAAATATCATTTCCCAAGAACGCAAGTCCTAATCCATTATGAGTAAAAAGTTATACCCATTTTTTCCTGGGACCTATTTTCTGCCTGTTTTGGGGTGTAACGTGTAGTGTTTCTTCTTGCACACTTATGTGTGATGAAATGGGGCCTTTTGTAGTTAAAGAAATTTTTTGGGGTCATGGGATGACCTAAATCCAAAGGTTTGTCAATTTATATTGATTCTAGCATTAGTTTTGGTTTAAATTTTCCTGACTGGCCGACCTGTGGCTTAGTTGGCTATATAAGGAGTCTAGATTGATGTAGTAGGGAATCAAGAGGAGATAAAGAATGAGATCTAGGAAGTATTATCAAGATATATCATTGGAGACAAAGATAGGATGCAAGCTATGATTCTAATTTCATAATTCTCATTGTATAAGGCCGAAACCCAGAAGGCCTCACAGCCAGGCATGTTGAAAGAAATAATATAATTCTTTATTGTTGCTGCCAGTTGATTGTCTCATATCCATTGTGTTTCCATTTCTTTCATATGATATTATATTGCTTCCATTTTGTAACACTGAGCAGGGTTTTTTGGTGGATTCAAGTGGACTCAATTATGCTTGATTCTGCTTGTATCTACCCTACCCCTACGTCAAGTGGTATCAGAGTGAGTTATTTCTTGTGGATTGGATCATGGAAAACCTTATTGGATTGGTTGTAGGGTGGTAGATCTAAGATATGACCTATAACTTGTAGAAGGTTATGATCTTGTTGGATCCTGATTGTCAAGATGGTTCATGGTAGAGGAAATGATAATGCTATCATGGATATGTTCAGGAAGATTGCAACTAGGCTTGAAGCTATAGAGACAATCCAGAGAAGAGGTGCACATCTTGAAGATGTTAGTGATGAAGAAGAAGAAGTAGCACCTAATACTGAACCTGAAGTTGAAGATGAGGAAAGACTCTTGAGAGTTTTGTCTAAGGCTAACTCTAGACCTGTAGTTGAAGTTGCTTGCTATGATGGAAGACTTGAGACCGATACACTTTTGGATTGGATATCTGAGATGGATAAATACTTAGAGTATGAAGGTACTCCTGATAATAAGAAGGTTAAGATAGAAGTCACAAAGTTGAAAGGTCATGCATCTCTTTGGTGGGATCATTTTTAAACTGAGAGACAGAGGAGAGGAAAAGAAAAGATCAAGACATGGATGAAGATGCTTGGAAAGATGAAGAAGCAGTTTCTTCCAGCTGACTACCAACTTATTCTGATGAGAAAAATGCAAAATATGAGACAAAAGGACATGAGTGTTAAAGAATATACTAAAGAATTTTACAAATTGGAGATCAGATCTAGACATGTGGATGATGAAGTTGAGAAAGTGGCTAGATATCTAAATGGCCTAAGGACATCTATTCAAGATGAGATCAGCTATGTGAAGATAGATAGTGTAGAAGAAGCATACCAATTTTCTTTGAAGGATGAGGAAAGATTGACAAAAATACATGATCAAAGACAAAGAGGAAGAGGTGGAAGATTTTAGAGAAGTAGAGGAAGATCTTATGGAGAAAGAAACATATTTGACAATGTAGCACAAGATAAAGGATGGAAAGATGAACCTGCTAAAATAGGCAATTACTCTAGAGGTAGCTATATTAGTTATTCTAGGAATAACAATAATGGGAAAAGAGAAGAGAAATCTTGGTTTAAAGGTACTTGTTACAAATGTGGTGAAGGACATAGAGTTTTTGAATGTACTAACTCTGGAAAGAAGACTAGAGGTAATGGTAGAAATAATTTGGTTTGTGAAGAAGTTGAGGAAATGTCTAATGAACCTGAACATGGTGAGAGCTTGATGCTAAGAAGGATCTTGTGGAATGAAGAAGCTGATGAGGAACCTATTTTGAGGAAAAGTTTGTTCAGAACCAGATGTAAGATCACTGACAAATGTTGCAAGGTAATCATTGATAGTGGAAGTTCTGATAATTTGGCATCTTAAGAGTTACTTAACAAGTTGCAGTTGTAGAGATTGAAACATCTTAAGCCTTACCATATTGCTTGGATCCAGAAGGAGCATAAATTACTTGTAAGTGAACAATTCCTTGTTAAATTCAAAATTGGGAATTATCATGATGAAGTTTTGTGTGATATTATGCCTATGGATTGTTGTCATATTCTTTTGGGTAGACCTTGGCAGTATGATAGGAAAGCTTTGTATGATGGTAGATTGAATCAATATACTATTTGGATAGGTGGAAAGAAACAAGTATTGTTTCCTTTGATAGAGAAGTTTGATGAAAGTCACTATACCACAGTCAGAGTATGTTTGGTTGATGGTTAAAAGTTTGTAAGAGAAATGAAGGAACAAAATGTTTATTTTGCTTTAATTCCAAGAAAGACTAAGAAACAAGATGAGTTAGAACATGCACCTGAGGTTAAGCCTTTGTTGAATGAATTTCATGACATCATTTCTGATAATGTACCTAATGGTTTACCACCTATGAGAAGCATAAGTCACTATATGGATTTAATACCTGGAGCTAGTTTTCCTAATAAAGCACCACATAGGTTGACACCTGATGAAAAGATTGAGTTGAATAGAAAAGTGCAAGAATTTCTTGAAAGAGGTTTGATTAGGGAAAGTCTGAGTCCTTGTGTAGTACCTATTGTATTAGCACCTAAAAAGAATGGAGAATGGAGAATGTGCACTGGTTCTAGAGCTATAAAAATATAATAGTAAAGTATAGATTTCGTTTGCCTAGGATGGATGACATAATGGATAGTTTGAGTGGAGCAAATTATTTCACAAAGATTGATTTGAAAAGTGGATATCATCAAATTAGGATCAGAGAAGGGGATGAATGGAAAACTACTTTTAAGACTAATGAAGTTTTTTATGAATATTTGGTTATGCCTTTTGGTTTGACTAATGCACCTAGTACTTTCATGAGGCTGATGAATGAAGTTCTGAAAAGATTCTTGGGTAAGTTTGTGATTGTATATCTTGATGACATATTGATATTTAGTAAGAGTAAGGAAGAACATCTTGAACATATCAGACAAGTATTGGAGAGATTGAATGAAGAAAAGTTGCTGATTAATTTGAAGAAATGTTCATTTATGAAAGAGGAGATTGTGTACCTTGTTTTTATAATTTTAGCTAATGGATTGAAGATGGATCTTGAGAAAGTGAGAGCTTTACTTGATTGGCCTACACCAGAGAATGTTGGAGAGTATTTGGGAAGTCAGAATAAGTTAAATTAGAGACATATGAATTGAGTTGAGTTCTTGCAAAATTTTTCCTTTTCATTGAAGCATAAGAGTGGATAGTCAAATAAGGTTGCTGATGCCTTGAGCCAAAGAAGAAGTTTGTTGACAGAGATGAGAGTGGAGGTACTTGGTTTTGATGATTTGAATTATTTGTATGAGACTAACATTGATTTTGTAGAACCTTGGAAAGCTTGTAAGGAACACACAGTGAGTGATAAGTGGACTGATTATTTCATTTAAGAAGACATGTTGTTTAAAGGAGTTCAGTTGTGCATACCTAGAGGATCTATGAGAGAGAACATAATGAAGGAGAAACATAGTGGTGGACTTGCTAGACATTTTGGGATTGATAAGACTATGAATTTGATTTCAAAAAGATACTTTTGGCCATAGATTTATAGAGATGTACAAAGAATGGTTAGAGGTTGTAGAATTTTCCAAATAGCAAAAGGAACTAGTCAGAATTTAGGATTGTATACACCTTTTCCTGTACCTAATAGACCTTGGGAAGATGTGAGTATGGACTTTGTTCTTGGATTTCTTAGAACTCAGAGAGGTAATGATTCTATTTTGGTAGTGGTTGATATATTTTCAAAGATGGCTCATTTCATACCTTGTAAGAAGACATCTGATGCATTTCATGTAGCTGAATTATTCTTCAAGGAAGTGGTAAGATTGCATGGTTTTCCTAAGTCTATTGTTTCAGATAGAGATACTAAGTTTACTGGTTACTTTTGGAGAACACTTTGGAAGAAGATGAATATAGAATTGAAGTTTAGTTCTACATTTCACCCTCAAACAAATGGATAGACTGAAGTTGTGAACAAAAGTTTGGGAAACTTGTTGAGATATTTAGTTGGAGATAAGCCTACTAATTGGGATTTGATTTTGGCACAAGCAGAGTTTGCATATAATAATTCTATGAATAGAAACACTAAGAGGACACCATTTGAGATTGTTACTAGATTTCATCCTAAGGGAACCACAGAGCTGAGAGATTTACCTACTGAGATAAGAAGAAGTGCTGAAGTTGATCATTTTGCAGAATAGATGAGAACTTTACATGATGAAGTTAAAAAGAATTTGGAGGACAGTAATCTGAAATATAAATAGAACACAGACAAGAGAAGGAGACATATTTTTTTTGAAGGTGGAGATGAGGTAATGATCCATTTGAAATAGAATAGATTTCTAGTTGGTACCTATAACAAGCTGAAAATGAAGAAGTTTGGACCTTGTAAGATTCTAAAGAAGTTTGACAGTGGAAATGTTTATGAAGTGGAATTACAAGAGGACATGGATATATCACCTATATTCAATATTTATGATATATTTGAGTACTTTGAATCAAATGATGAGATTGAAGATGATCTAGACTATCCTAAGAAGAATAGAGATAGGATTGAGAAGATCTTGAATAAAAGAGTGAACAAGAGTACAAGAGGAAAAGACTACATGGAATATCTTGTTCAGTGGAAGAACAAGCCAGTTGAGGACAGTTCATGGATTACACAAGCTGAGTTGGATCTTAATGATTCAAGTTGGAATATGAGTAGTGCTTGATGTGGACATCAGCTCTTTATTTACCCTAGGTGTCTGATGCAGGAGCATCTTGGGTCTTTGAGCAATCTTGCATCAACCAAAAACATTTCCTGATTTCTGTACCTATTTTCTATTGTTTGCATTATAATATTTTAATTTGATGGTTTCATGGTGTGTAAATATTACATGATGTTGAGGACCTATTTGGGAATCTTCTCCTATGAGCACATAAAGTTTGGATGGATATTTTTAAAGTTACAATTGTTTTCCTTGCCGTCGAAACTGCATTTTCCTACAATTTTGGTGCTGATTGTTCATAGTGGAAATCTTGATCCATAAGGAATCATAATTTTATCTCTCAAGAAATTTTTTAGGACCTAAGTTAATATCATTTTCCAAGATTGCAAGTCCTAATTCATTATGAGTAAAAAGTTATGCCCATTTTTCCCCGGGACATATTTTCTGCCAGTTTTCAGGTGTAATGTGTAGTGTTTCTTCTTGTGCACTTACGTGTGATCAAATGGGGCCTTGCACAATTAAAGGAATGTGTTGGGGTCATTTGAGGACCTAAATCCAAAGGAAAATCAATTTATATTCATTCTAGCATTAGTTTTGGTTTAAATCTTCTAGACTGGACCTATAATGTAATTAAATGCCTGACTGGCCGACCTATGGCTTAGTTGGCTATATAAGGAGTCTAGATTGATGTAGTAGGGCATCAAGAGGAGATAAAGAGAGAGATATAGGAAGGATTATAAAGATATATCATTGGAGAAAAAGATAGGATGCAAGCTATGACTCTGATTTCATAATTCTGATTGTATAAGGCCGAAACCCGGAAGGCCTCACAGCCAGACATGTTGAAAGAAATAATATAATTCTCTGTTGTTGCTGCTAGTTGATTGTCTCATATCGATTGTGTTTCCATTTCTTTCATATGATATTATATTTCTTCCATTGTGTAACTCTGAGTAGGGCATTTTTGTGGATTCAAGTGGACTCAATTCTGCTTGATTCTGCCTGTATCTACCCTGCCCTGCATCAAGTATGTAGAAAGAAATAAAGCTTACAATAAAAGAGAACTAGAAGATTATAGATCTTTTGTGTACATTGAGGAAGAAGAAGAGGCAAGTAAAAAACTTGCATCTGATGCTGAGTCTTGGGTAAGCAATGCCGAGCAATAGACAGATGCTACCGAGCATCAAGAGAATAGTGCCGAGAGAGAACAAGAACATGTCGAGCTACAAGAAAATGCTGTTGAGTATCAGGAAGAGGTTGCCGAGCATTTAGAAATTGAATCTAAAATTTTTATTGAGGAACATGATGAAATAGAGGAGAGAGGAGCTGAACCTATTTTGGCAAAATATGTAAGAAGACATCACAAGCCTGAACAGATAATTGGAGATAAAAATATTGGAATTCAAACCAAAAGTAAGACTAAGGATCCAACATGCCTACTATGTGAATTTGAACCCAAGTTGACTAGAGAGGCATTAGAGAATGAATATTGGATACAAGAAATGAATGAAGAAATTGAACATATTGAGAAGAATGATACTTGGACTCTGGTGCCGAGACCTAAAAACAAAAATGTTATAGGAACAAAGTGGGTGTTTCGGAATAAGATGAATGAAAATGGTGAAATCACTAGGAACAAAGCTAGGCTGGTATGCAAAGGCTATGCACAAGAAGAAGGAATAGATTATGGGGAGACATTTTCCCTTGTAGCTAGATTGGAAGGAGTAAGAACTCCACTTCCATATGCTTCTTATAAAGATTTCAAGGTATATCAAATTGATGTCAAGTCTGCATTTCTGAATGGTATACTAGAAGAAGAAGTTTACATAGAATAGCCAGAAAGTTTTATTGATCCAAACAAAAGACACATGGTGTGAAAATTGAACAAAGCATTATATAGATTGAAGCAAGCTCCCAGACCATGGTATGAGAGGTTGCACAACTATCTGATACAGACTAGATTTTCAAGAACAAATGACACAAGCAATCTATACATGAAAGATGAAGAACGTAAAGGTATCCTATTGGCAAAAAATTTTGTAGATGACATTATTTTTGGTGAACAAGATGCATTATGTAAAAGATTTTCAAATTAAATGCAAACTAAATTTGGAATGAGTATGTTTGGTGAGATCAAATTCTTTGTTGGTTTACATGTATATTAGAGGAAGAATGGATTTTTCATTACACGGTCTAAGTATGTTAATGAAATATTGAAAATTTTTGGGATGGAAGATGCTAAACCAATGGGAACCCCTATGGTTACTAGACAAAAGTTATCTAAGAATGATGATGCTGCAGAAGTGAATCAAACTTTGTACAGATCCATGATTGGAAAATTACAGTATGATGTACATAGTAGACCAAATATTGCACTAGCTATTGGGATTATGGCAAGATTCTTTGCCAATCCTAAGGAAACACACATGATGGTCATGAAAAGAATTATGAGATACTTGAAAGGAACTACTGACTATGCTCTATATTATAAGAAGGATGAAAAATTTGAACTCAGAGTTTATACAGATGTTGATTGGGTAGGAAATGTAGATGACAAAAAGAGTACTAGTGGAGGAGCTTTCTTTCTTGAATAGAGATTAGTCTCCTGGACAAGCAAGAAACAAAATTGCATTTCACAATCTACTGTTGAGGCCAAGTATGTTGCTACTATAGTAAACTGTTCAAATTTGGAATGGATAAAACAATTGTTGATAGGCATGAAAGAAGAAATCACTAAACCTGTTGTTATTTTCTGTGACAACACAAGTGCTATCAATATTTCTAAGAATCCAGTGATGCACACTAAGTCCAAGCATATTGTAATCAAGTATCACTACTTGAGAGAATTAGTACAAGATAAAGAAGTCTGAATGGAATATGTGAATACAAAAGAACAATTAGCAGACATATTCACTAAAGCTTTACCCAGAGAAGCTCATGAGTATTTTAGAAGTCAATTAGGGGTCCTTCCCCTAATTGAGGCTGCCTAGACTAGCCAGGAGCACTGCATCAAATGTGCTACAATAGAATATTTGAAAAATTGATGTAGAAGATTGTCACACCTTAGGGCTTGCCTAGAGTTGTGAAAAAGATGCAAAGACAAAGAATCATTCATAAGCAAGATGACAGAGGGAGAAACATTGAGCTGCACAAATATTATCTACATCTGCTGGATGTATGTTTTAGTTGCTACTTTGGCATTTTTTTCAAAGAGGGAGATGAACTAATATGATAACACATGACATTGAAGCCAAGGATGATGAACTAAAATGAAGGATCAGGATAGAGGGAGATCTGAATACTTCTGACGGTCATAGAAGTGAGGCTTATAGGATTCTGAATCAAAATGAAGCTAAGGATATCATAAATAATTATTTAATGAATAGATAAGTTTTGGATTGGTTGGTAATCCATGTGTTATTCAGGTGATATCATATGGTGATTACATCAATGCCAAAAAGGGAGATTGTTGGAAACTGCAATTGAAATAATTGTTGTATTGTCATTGATGTCAAACCTTAACTAGTAAGACTGTTGCTATTTAGGAAAGTACTATATCTATTTGAGTGTTGCTAAGGGGCTAGGCAAGGCTAGTAACAATAGCACCTATGGAAAGGTTGAGTGATCTTGATACTACAAAGTGTACTTGACTATGTTGCACAATGATGAGATAATGTATTGTTTATCTTAGTAAGACTGAAGACTAAATTGGTACGCTTGACTGAGAAAAGAATAGAAAAATCATGTTTAAATTGATTAATGTTAGTGTTGACCAAGTCAATGTATGCTGAGAAAAATTATAGTGTCGACCAAACAATAGTTAATTACTGAGGAAGACAGTGTAAGCTGAGGAAATATGAGGAAGACAATGTAAGCCAAGGAAATTTTTTTAGCAATGACCAATCTTTCTACATGAAGACCGAGTAGTTGATCATAGTATTGACCGAGCATCAACAATTTTATATTTGAAGAGAATTTAATTTTGGAGCTGACATTGTTGAATTCTTGGATTATGTAAAATGTGTTGACTTTATTTATTGATTGTTTGAAAGCATTAATGCACTATAAAACATTTTATTGTAAATATTTAAGATATTTGAGATGATTCTAGAAAAGGAGTAGAAGAACATGAAGCAGGTAGATTCAATGAATCTGACCTAACCCTAAGATCTACGAATGAGATTGAGTAGCATAAGATGAGTTAACCTAATTGAGGAAAGTATAAAGGGAACCTAAGCATTTGGATATGAAAGTGCTAGATATGCAAGTGCATGGGTGAATAGAGAATGCTCAAAGATTAGAAAAGTTTTATTAACTGAATAAGCAGAAAAGGATGAAGGAGAATTGTGGTGGTTGCTTGAAGAAAAGTTTTGAGTAGATTAGAGATGGAGATGGAAAAGTTTCAAAGTCATTAAACCAAAATTAGTGTACGGAATTGGATCTGATATTTGCAAAGTGGGTTGTATATTTTTTAGATAAATATTGCTTCTACTTTCTAACCATTGTAATAGTCAAAATCATTTTAACAGAGGTTGATCTAATAGTCATATGTTAAATCCTTTGAACAAGGTTGCATTCTAATGGAGTGTATGTAAGTCCTATGACTAGGCTCACTTTTGATAGGGTGATTGAAATCCTTTAATTGGGTCACACCTGACGGCATGTATTGTAACCTTTGACAGGGTTGGCTTTTTACTGAGCTCACTTTAGAAGAGTGAAAATAATAGTAGCATGTTACAAAGTGGTTTTTCTCAAATTGGGTTTCCACTATAAATCTTGGTGTTGATACTTATGTGAATATTTTGGTGTGAATATTTCCATGTTTTACAAGTTAAATTATAGCTAGGTAGTGGACTACATTGTTGTATGTTTCTATTATTGAATCAGTGATGACCAAGTTTGTTTTGGTTTTTGGATCTGATTTAAGGAAAAGTTTTTATGTTTTTTTTATACATCAGGACCTGAGAACAACTGATTCACCGCCCCTCTCTTTTGTTCTAAATCATATTAACAACCTTGTCATGACTCAGGTGTGAAGAGGAAAACCAAGATGGTTAACCTCCTCCTTTTTTAGCCATGATGAATCTTCAACAGGTCATCCTTTCCATTTGAATAGATATTCTTCACATGTCATATTCCTTGTGCTTCTGCCAACATGACTATCTAGTATATCCCCAATCTCCTTGGTAGCTGAAGTATTCGATGGAATACTCCATTGTGCTCTTGCAATCGCATCTCCAACACTTCCTTCATGATACTCTATTAGATCTAAAATGTTAAATACTGGTGAAATATTTAGCTTAGTAGTCAATACTACCTCATATGCATTTCCTGAATCATACTTCTTCAGTATCTCACATAGCCCAAACTTCTTCATTTTTATCTTGTTATATGTATCAACTAGAAATCTCTCCTTCCATAAATGAACCATGACTTCATCTCCAACCTTAAATTCCTTATGCCTCCTTTTCTCATCTACCTTAGCCTTATACTGCACATTCATCCTGGTAATGTGCTTCCTCACCTCCTCGCGGATGTTCTTCAAATGTTATGCAAAATCCTCAACTTCAACACTACTTATTTGTCCTTTATCTATCTTTCTCAATCCAGATGCATTTCTAGGACTACTTCCATATACAATCTAGAATGTTGATTTACCGGTGCTCCTATTGATAGAATTATTTTATGCAAATTCTGCTTGTGGTAAAATCAAATCCCATCCTGTTGGCTTGTCTCCAACCAAACATCTCAAAAAATTTCCCAAACTCTTATTGACCACCTCTATATGTCCATCATTCTATGGATGATGTGATGAACTAAACTTCAAATCTATCTTCAACTTCTTCCATAATGTGTGCCATAAATATCCAACAAACTTAGTGTCCTGATCTGAAACTATACTCTTTGGAAAACCATGTAGTCTCACCACTTCTTTGAAAAATAATTTCGCTACATGAACAGCATCATTAGTCTTCTTGCAGGGAATGGAATATGTCATCTTAAAAAAATTTGTCAACTACCACAAAAATTGAATCATGTCCCTGCTGAGTCCTTGGTAAACTAAGAACAAAATCCATACTGATATCCTTCCAAGATTTCTCTGGTACAGGTAATGGCTAATGAAACCTTATATTTTTTTTCACTGCTTTCACCATCTAAAAAAATCTACAACTCTTTACAAAATTCTTGACATTGTGCTACAACTGTAGCCAATAAAAATTCTCACTAACCAAAGCAAGGGTCTTATCATGACCAAAATGTCTAGCCAATCCTCTTCTATGCTTCTCCTTGATGACATTGTCCCTCATAGAACCTCATGGAATGCACAACTGACTCCCTCTAAATAGAATATCATCTTGCATGATGAAATCTAACCACTTCATTTTGTCTAGAGTAATAGGTTCTTTACAAGCTTTCTAAGCTTCACCAAAATCAGGATCCTCTAGATACCAATTCTTGAGTTCCCTAAACCCAACCACCTTAATCTGCATTTCTATTAGGAATATTTGCCTTCTACTAAGTGCATTTGCAACCCTATTAGACTTTCCACTCCTATGTTTTAAAATAGATGTATAACTCTGCAAAAACTCAACCCATTTCAAATGCTTTTGATTCAACTTTTCTTGACTATTTAGATTTTACAAAGCTTGATGATCAGTATACAAAACAAACTCCTTAGGAAGAGGATAGTGTCTCCACTTCTTCAATGCCTGAACTATAACATAAAATTCTTGATCATAAACAAAATATTTTCTCTTGAAATCATTTCACTTCTCATTGAAATAAGCAACAAGTTTACCTTCTTAACTCATAACAACTCCTATTGCAGTACCACTAGCATCACAATCTACTTGAAACATCTTATTAAAATCTAGAAGTGTTAAAACATGTTGCACTTTAACTTTCTGTTTCAACAGTTTAAATCTCTTATCTTCCCCATTAGTCCACTTAAACTCTTTTTTATCCCCTCTCATTGTTTCAGTCAAGGGTGCACAAATACTAATAAAATTTTTGCTAAACTTTCTATAAAAGCTAGGCAAACCATGAAAAGATCTTACCTCCATAGCACTCCTTAGAGTAGGCCAATCAATGATAGCCTGCATTTTATCTGGGTCCATTTTTAGACCTTCTCTTGAAACTACAAATCCCAGATACACTAATTTCTTCTTCACAAAACTATACTTTTTAAAATTAATCAATCATTTCTCTTCCCTCAGATTCTCAAACACCATATGAATATAGATCATATGGTCCTTCAATGTCTTACTGAAGATCAAAAAATCATCTACGTAAACAATGACAAACTTACCCATAAATTCTTTCAGAATCTCATTCATGAGTCGCATGAAAGTGCTTGGTGCATTGGTTAGCCCAAAAGGCATGACTAACCACTCATACAATCCTTCCTTTGTCTTGAAAGAAGTCTTCCATTCATCTCCTTCTCTGATCTGAATCTGGTAGTATCCACTCTTCAGATCTATCTTTGAGAAATACACAGCTCCACTCAAACAGTCCATAATATAATCCATCTGTGGCAATGGAAACGTATACTTGATTGTGATCTTCTTTATAGCCCTAGAATCTGTACACATCCTCCATTCTCCATTCTTCTTTGGTGCTAGTACTATTGGTATAGAACATGGACTCAAGCTTTACTGAATCAACCCTTTTTGTAACAACTCATATACTTGTATGTTCAACTCTTCACTTTTTGCTGGTGTCATTCTATGTGCTACCTTATTTGGCAAACTAGCTCCTGGAATCAAGTCCATCTGATGACTAATTTTTCTCATTGGTGGTAATCCATTACAAACATTATCAGATACAATATCTTGAAAATCGTTCAACAAATCTGCAACTTCTACAGGGACATCTTCTACTTCCTCTTTACTAGCTTTTAGGATTAAAGAAAAACACATATGATCATGCCTCATACTATCTAGGAACTTTCTTCCATCAACAAAAGTTATTCTTGCATTACCACATACCTTTTCTTTTGTCTCTTTCAATAGCTTTAGCTTATGTTCTAGTCCATCCTTTGTCAGGGAATAGGTATTCGCATGACCATCATGTACAACATGTCTATCAAATTTTCATGGTCTACCCAAAAACATATGACATCCATTCATAGGTATGATATCACACCGTACCTCATCATGGTATCTACCAATCTTGAACTTGACTAGACATTGTTCATTGACCATGACCTTGTGATCATTTTTTATGCAAGCGATCCAATATGGATGTGTGTGCTTTTGTCTCTTGAACTTCAACTTTGTGGCTATCTATTTTGAAACTAGATTATCAGTTCTTCCACTATCAATAATCACATCACAACACTTACCCTCACACTTGCACCTGGTGTGAAATAGGCTCCTCCTTTGCTCAGGTTCATTTTAACCACTCAGTAGGACTCTTCTATTAATTAGTGTTTCTCCTCTTTTAGGATCTTTAGAATGTGATGATCTGGCATCTTCATCTACATGTGCAACTCTAGCTTAGCCTTCAGTTCTCCTATCTATCCTTCCATGGCATTGAGGATATTCATATGCCCTATGACCTTCTTCTCCATAGTGAAAACATGTTCCACAAAAGCCTCATCTTTGTGAACCTTGTCCTCTTCCTCTTCCTCTTCCTCTCTGATCTCTATTGTTCTTAGCATGGAAATGATTGGAATTGTTTCCTGTTTGATTTTAACTACTACTAGACTCATCTTTATTTTTCAGATCTTCATTTTCACCTCCATATGTCTGTCCACTAGGTCTTCCACCATGACCTCTTCCATTTTTTCTTCTCTCAAACTTCTTGTTCATATTTTCCTCTACTTTTAGGGAAAACTGGTACCCCTCTTCAATATTGTTCATTTGTACCAAATTCAACTCCTCTTGAATGCTCAGCCTCAACCCATTAAGGTAGTGGGCAACTTTCTCTTTATCAGCTTTTGCATGGCCTGTTCTGATGAGAATTTGATAGAACACCTGCATATACTCTTGAACAGATCTTCCTGCTTGCTTCAAAATTTGCATTTTCTTTAGTAGGTCAAGCTCATAATCAACAGGAATGAACTATAACTTCAATTCATCCACCATCCAATCCCATCTTTTGATTTTATCTTTTCCTTTTCTATTTCACTTCAATTAAATCTCTTGCCACCAGCTCTTTGCATGACCCTTTAGTCTGGCCTTCACAAACTTGACTCGATCATGATCCTCGATGTCTTCATACTTGAAATATTCTTCTAATTCATTGATCTAATTGATCAACTCCTCTGGGTTGAGATTTCCTAAAAATGCAAGAACCTCAATCTTACATCTTTTCCCAATCTTGGAAATGGCCCAAAAAAGTCTTTCTTCTTCCTGATTCATAATTTAACCTTCTCCTTCTTGATCAAAATTTCCTTCTTCTTTGGCTTCATCCTTGCTTTCATCTATAACATTAAGATGCATTCCTCTATAAATCTCTTCTTGCAATGTTTGCACTTGTCTCTGGAGTGCTCTAACCTCAGGTGTCGCACCACTTGCTCTTCTCCCACACTCCCTTCATTGAAAAATTTTTGTACTGCTTGTTGAAACCCTAACCACGGTCCTGGTGTAAACTACCTCACAAATGGTGATCTATCTACACACTCAGGAACTCCCACTCTAATACCACTTAATGAAGGGTTCTCCCCTTAATACCACAAACACATAATAGAAATAAAGAAACAACAACAATTTGCAACAACAAAAAATGGGCTTCTTATTGTCTCCACAAATGTGGAATTACAAGTTTTAGAATTACAATATGCTAAGCCACATGGGCATTTCCCTTACAATATTTTGTAGGACAAAGCCTTGAATCATTACCAAGATCTACCCAAAACTACTCTGAACTACCCTAGACAACACTACAGACCTTCCTTATATAGGCAATTTCCATCACCTGGGAAGGTTCTAGAAATTTAGCATCTAAGGCCGACCAAACTTAGAATTATTTTATTTTTCATTTTTTTACATCATAGTTGGCTCAAAACAACTTTTGAAACCCAAACAGAAATTTTGAAGGAAATTTATTTTCCATCATTTGAGGTGGCCCAACTTCCATAGACCATAAGTCATCACCTGTTGACCGGATTGACTATTATGACCCCATTTTGGAAAGGGTGTGAAGTGCTCTACAATAGTCAAATTAGGCAAGCTTCATTCTGCTGAAGTTTTGACCTCATTGGGGGCCTCTAAAGCCTTCAAAACTAAGTTTGAAGTTTCTGTACCCTACTGCCAATACCAAACATTTTCAATATCTTCAAAACTAGACTTGATGTGGCAATAAAACTTTACTACCAGGCTAATACGACCAAAATGAAACTCTGGGGAAGAAAATAGACCATTCTAAGCTCTCATGCAAAACTTACTAAAAATAGTAAATTTCCATAAATAGCAACTTTGCACAAGATAGCCCTTATTGAAAAGAAACCAAAAATATTTTTGGGTGATGCAAGATTTTTCTTACACCCAGGATGCTCCTACATCAAACACCTAGGGTAATTTGAGAAGTGAGCCTGTCATGACTTAGGTGTGAAGAGGAAAACCAAGACAGTTAACCTCTTCCTTTGTTAGCCATGATGAATCTTCAACAGGTCATCCTTTCCATTTGACCAGATATTCTTCATATGTCCTGGTCCTTATGCTTCTTCCAACATGACTATCTAGTATATCCCCAATCTCCTTGGTAGCTGAAGTAGTCATTGAAATACTCCATTGTGCTTCTGTAATCACATCTTCAAGACCTCCTTTATGATACTCTATCTAATTTGAAATGTTAAATACTGGTGAAACATTTAGCTCATAGGAAATTCTACCTCATATGCATTTCCTGAATCATGTTTTTTCAATATCTTACATGGCCCAAACTTATTCATTTTCAGCTTGTTATATGTACCAACTAGAAATCTCTCCTTCCACAAATAAACCATGACTTCATCTCCAACCTTAAATTCCTTATCCCTCTTTTTCTCATCTGCCTTAGCCTTATACTACACATTCATCTTGGTAATGTGCTTCCTCACCTCCTCATGGATGTTCTTCAAATGTTCTGCAAAATCCTCAGCTTCAACACTACTTATTTCTCCTTTATCTATTTTTCTCAATTCTGATGCATTTCTAGGACTACTTCGATATACAATATGGAATGGTGATTTACCAGTGCTCCTATTGACAAAATTATTGTATGCAAATTCTTCTTGTGGTAAAATCAAATCCCATCATATTGGCTTGTCTCCAACCAAACATCTCAATAGATTTTCCAAACTCCTATTCACCACCTCTATCTGTCCATCAATCTGTGGATGATGTGATGCACTAAACTTTAAATCTATCTTCAAATTCTTCCATAATGTATGCCAAAAATATCCAACAAACATAGTGTCCTGATCTAAAACTATACTCTTCGGCAAACCATCTAGTCAACCGACTTCTCTGAAAAACAATTCTTCTACATGAACAACATCATAAGCCTTCTTCCAAGGAATGAAATGTGTCATCTTTGAAAATCTATCAACTACCACAAAAATTGAATCATGTCCTCGCTAAGTCATTGGTAAACCTAGAACAAAATCCATACTGATATCCTTCCTAGGTTTCTCTAGTATAGGTAATGGCTAATACAACCTTATATTTTTCTTCACTCCTTTCACCATCTGACATACTCTACAACTCTGCACAAACTTCTTAACATCTTGCTACAACCGTGGCCAATAATAATTCTCACTAACCAAAGCAAGAGTTTTATCATGACCAAAATTTCCATCCAATCCTCCGCTATTCTTCTCCTTGATGAGATTCTCCCTCATAGAATTTTGTGTAATGCACAACTCACTCCCTCTAAATAACATATCCTCCTAGATGATGAAATCTAACCACTTTGTTCTATCTAGAGTAACAGGTTCTTTACAAGCTTTCCAAGCTTCACCAAAATTAGGATCCTCTGGATACAAATTCTTGAGTTCCTTGAACCCAACCATATCAATCTGCATCTCTATCAGCAATAGTTTCCTTCTACAAAGTGCATCTACAACCTTGTTAGACTTTTCGCTCATTTTTTTTAAAGCAAATGTATAACTCTGCAAAACTCAAGCCATTTCAAATGCCTTTGATTCAACTTTCCTTGAC
This sequence comes from Chamaecyparis obtusa, assembly GCA_027943335.1. NCBI lineage: Eukaryota > Viridiplantae > Streptophyta > Pinopsida > Cupressales > Cupressaceae > Chamaecyparis > Chamaecyparis obtusa. The sequence goes on from BSBK01009176.1 coordinate 272,789, forward strand.
TATTTAAATATTGCAAAACTTGATAATCAGTATAAGAAAAAAACTCCTTAGGAAGTATATAGTGTCTCCACTGCTTCAATGCCTGAACTATAGCATAAAATTCCTGATCACAAACAGAATATTTTCTCTTGGCATCATTTAACTTCTCACTGAAATAAACAATTGGTTTACCTTCTTGGCACATAACAACTCCTATTGCAGTACTACTAGCATCATAATATACTTGAAACATCTTATTAAAATCTAGAAGTGGTAAAACAAGTTGTTCTATAACTTTCTATTTCAATAGTTTAAAACTCTTATCCACCCCATTAGTCCACTTAAACTCTTTTCTATGCCCTTTCATTGTTTTCATCAAGGGTGCATAAATACTACTAAAATTTATGATAAACTTTTTGTAAAAGCTAGCCAAACCATGAAAAGATATTACCCCTATAACACTCCTTGGAGTAGGCCATTCAAGGATAGCCTACACTTTCTCTGGGTCTATTTTTAGACATTCTCCTGAAATTACAAATCCCAGATACACTAACTCCTTTAGAAAACTACACTTCTTCAAATTAATAAATAATTTCTCTTTCCCTAGCTTCTCAAACACCATCCAAATATGCATCATATGCTCCTCCAATGTCTTACTGAAGATCAAAATATCATCTAGGTAAACAATGACAAACTTACCCATAAATTCTTTCAGAACCTCAATCATGAGCCGCATGAAAGTGCTCGGTGAATTACTTAGCCCAAAAGGCATGACTAACCACTCATACAATCCTTCTTTTTTCTTCAAAGTAGTCTTCCATTCATCTCCTTTTGTGATCTGAATCTCATGATATCCACTTTTTAAATCTATCTTTGAGAAATAGACAACTCCACTTATACAGTCCATAATATCATCCATCCATGGTAATGGAAACCTATACTTGATTGTGATCTTGTTTATAGCCCTAGAATATGTACACATCCTCCATTCTCCATTCTTCTTTGGTGCAAGTACTTCTAGTGTAGCACATGGATTCATGCTCTCCCAAATCAACCCTTTCTGTAACAACTCATGTACTTGTCTATTTAACTATTCACTTTTTGCTAGTGTCATTCTGTGTGTTTCCTTATTTGGAAAACTGGCTCCTGGAATAAATTCCATCTGATAATTGATTTTCCTCACTAGTGGTAATCTATCAGGAACATTATTGGATACAATATCTTGAACCTCATTCAACAAATCTGCGACTTCTAGAGGTACATCTTCTACTTCCTCTTTACCAACTTTCAAGATGAAAGAAAAACACATATGCTCATGCCTTATACCATCTAGCAACTTTCTTCCATCAACAAAAGTTGTTCTTGCATTACCACATACCATTTCTTCTATCTCCTTTAATGGATTTAGCTTATGTCGCACTCCATCCTTTGTCAGGGAATAGGTATTTGCATGACCCTTATATACAACACATCTGTCAAACTTCCATTTTCTACCCAACAACATATGACATGCATCCATAGGTATGATATGATGCAGTACCTCATCATGGTATCTGCCAATATTGAACTTCACTAGGCATTGGTCATTGACCATGACCTTGTGGTCATTCTGCACACAAGTGATCCGATATGGATGTGGGTGTTTCTATCTCTTAAACTTCAACTTTGTGACCATCTTTTTTGACACTAGATTGTTAGTGCTTCCACTATCAATAATCACATCACAACACTTACCCTCACACTTTCACCTAGTGCGAAACAAGCTCCTCCTTTGCTCAGGTTCATTTTCACCACTCAGCGGGACTCTTCTATTAATTAGTGTTTCTCCTCTTTCAACATCTTTAGAATGTGATGATCTAGTATCCTCATCTACATGTGCAACTCTAGTTTGGTCTTCAGTTCTCCTATCTTTCCTTCTTTGGCATTGAGGACATTCATATACCCTATGATCTTCTTCTCCACAATTAAAACATGTTCCATGGAAGCCTCCTCTTCCTAAACCTTGTCCTCTTCCTTTTCCTCTGTGATCTTTATTGTTCTCATCATGGAAATGATTGAAATTGTTTACTCTCTAATTTTAACTACTACTGGCCCCATCCTTCTTTTTTGGATCTTCATTTCAGCCTCCATATGACCATCCACTAGATCTTCCACCATGACCTCTTCCATTTTGTCTTCTCTCAAATTTCTTGTTGAGCTTTCCCTCTACTTTTAGGGAAAACTAGTATGCCTCTTCAATACTTTTTATTTGAATCAAATTCAACTCCTCTTGAATGCTCGGCCTTAACCCATTAAGGTAGCGGGTAACTTTCTCTTTATCAGGTTTCACATGGCTTGTTCTGATGAGGATTCAATATAATTCCTCCATATAATCTTGAACTGATCTTCTTGCTTGCGTCAAACTTTACATTTTCTTCAGTAGGTCAAGCTCATAATCAATGGGAATGAATTTTTTGTTTAATTTATCCACCATCTAATCCCATCTTGTGATTTTATCCTTTCCTCTTGTATTTCACACCAATTGAATCTCTTTCCACCAGATCTTTACATGACCCTTTAGTCTGGCGTTCACAAGCTTGTCCCAATTAGGATCCTTGATGTCTTCATACTTGAAATATTCTTCTAATTCATTGATCTAGTTGATCAACTCCTCTGGGTTAAGATTTCCCAAAAATGTATGAACCCCAATCTTAGGTCTTTTCTCAATCTTGGAAATGGCCCAAAAAATTCTTTCTTCTTCCCGGTTCATCATTTCACCTTCTCCTTCTTGATCAAAATTTTATTCTTCTTTGGCTTCATTCTCACTTTCATCTCTAACATTAAGAATCATTCCTTTGTGAATATCTTCCTGCAATACTCGCACTTATTTTTGGAGCTCTCTAACCTCATGTGTCACACCACCAGCTCTTCCGCCATGTTCTCTTTATGGAGGTATTTTTGTGCTGCTCATCGAAACCCTAACCATGGTCCTGGTGTAAACTACCTCATAGTTAGAAATCTCTCTACACACTCAAGAACTCACACTCTAATACCACTTGATGAAGGGTGCTCCCCTTAATACTACAAACACATAACATAAACAAAGAAATAACAACAATTTGCAAGAATAGAAAATGGGCTTTGTATTATATCCACAAATGTGGAAATATAAGTTTCAGAATGACAATATGATAAGCCACATGGGCATTTCCCTTACAATATTTTGTAGGACAAAGCCTTGAATCATTACCTAGATCTACACAGGACTGCTCCGAACTGCCCCAGACAACACTACAAACCTTCCTTATATAGGCAATTTCCACCAGCTGGGAAGGTTCCATAAATTTAGCCTCTAAGGTCGACCAAACATGGAATTATTTTATTTTTCATTTTATTACATCATAGTCAGCTCAAAAAAAAATTTGAAACCCAAATAGAAATTTTGAAGGAAATTTATTTTCCACCATTTCAGGTGGCCCAACTTCCAGAGACCATAAGTCATCACCCATTGACCCGATTGATTATTATGACCCCATTTCAGAGAGGGTACAAAGTGCTCTATAATAATTATACCAAGCACACTTTTTTTAACTAAAGTTTCAACCTCATCCCGAGCCTCTAAAGCCTTCATAACTAAGTTCAAAGTTTATGTACCCTACTGCCAATACCAAAAAAATTTAATATCTTCAAAACTAGACTTGATGTGGTAATAAAACTTTACTAGTAGGTTGATACGACCAAAACAAACCTCCGGGGAAGAAAATAGACCATTTTGAACTCTAACAGAAAACTTACTAAAAATAATAAATTTTTATAAATAACAACTCTGCACAAGATAGCCCTTATTGAAAAGAAACTAGAAATATTTTTGGGTGATGCAAGATTGCTTTTACACCCAGGATGCTCTTGCATCAGACACCTCGGGTAATTTGAGAAGTGACCCTGTCATGACTTAGGTGTGAAGAGGAAAACCAAGACTATTAACCTCCTCCTTTCTTAGCCATGATGAATCTTCAATAGGTCATCCTTTCCATTTGACCAAATATTCTTCATATGTCATGTTCCTTGTGCTTCTACCAACATGACTATCTAGTATATCCTCAATCTCCTTGGTAGCTGCAGTAGTCATTGGAATACTCTATTGTGCTTCTGCGATCACATCTTCAACACCTCCTTCATGATACTCTATCAAATCTGAGATGTTAAATACTGGTGAAACATTCAGCTTAGTAGGAAATTCTACCTCATATGCATTTCCTGAATCATGCTTCTTCAATATCTTACATGGCCCAAACTTATTCATTTTCAACTTTTTATATGTACCAACTAGAAATCTCTCCTTCTGCAAATAAACCATGAATTCATCTCCAACCTTAAATTCCTTATGCCTCCTTTTCTCATCTGTCTTAGCCTTATACTGCACATTCATCTTGGTAATGTGCTTCCTCACCTCCTCATGGATGTTCTTCAAATGTTCTGCAAAATTTTCAGCTTCAACACTACTTATTTCTCCTTTATCTATTTTTCTCAATTCAGATGTATTTCTTGGACTACTTCCATATACAATCTAGAATGGTGATTTACCAGTGCTCCTGTTGATAGAAATATTTTATGCAAATTTTGCCTATGGTAAAAGAAAATTCCATCCTATTGGTTTGTCTCTGACCAAACATTTCAACAAATTTTCTAAACTCCTATTCACCACCTTTGTCTATCCATCAGTCTACGGATGATGTGATGAACTAAACTTCAAATCTATCTTCAACTTCTTCCATAATGTGCAATAGAAATATCCAACAAACTTAGTGTCTTGATCTGAAACTATACTCTTTGACAAACCATGTAGTCTCACCACTTCTTAGAAAAACAATTCTACTACATGAACAACATCATTAGTGTTCTTTCACGGAATGAAATGTGCCATCTTCAAAAATCTATCTACTACCACAAAAAATTAAATCATTTCCCCATTGAGTCCTAGGTAAACTAAGAACAAAATCCATACTGATATCCTTCAAAGGTTTCTCTTGTACAGGTAATGGCTCATACAACCGTATATTTTTCTTCACTCCTTTCTCCATTTGACATATTCTGCAACTCTATACAGATTTCTTGACATCTTGCTGCAACTATGGGCAACAATAATTCTCACTAACCAAACCAAAGGTTTTATCACAACCAAAATGTCCAGCCAATCCTCCACTATGCTTCTCCTTGATGAGATTCTCCCTCATAGATCTTTTTGGAATGCACAACTGACTCCCTCTGAATAGTATATTAATGCAAGAGCATCCTAGGTGTAAGAGCAATCTTGTATCACCCAAAAATATTTATATTTTTGTATTCAATAAGGGCTATCTTGTGCAAAGCTGCTATTTATGGAAACTTATTATTTTTCATAAGTAGGTCATAAATCTCAGAATGTTCTAATTTTACATGTGGAGATTCATCTCAGTCATATCATCCTACCCGTAAAGTTTCATGGCTAGATCAGGTCTAGTTTTGAAGATATTGAAGATTTTTGATATTGGCAGCAGGGTACAGAAACTTTGAACTTAGTTTTGAAAGCTTTAGAGGCTTTGGATGAGGTCAAAAATTTGGGTGATAGGTGTTTGTACATGTCAAGCCTGTAGAGTGCTTCATGGCCCTTTTGAAATGGGGTTATAATAGTCAATCAGGTCAATTGGTGATGACTTATGGTCTCTGAAAGTCGGGTCACCTGAAATGGAAAAAAATAATTTTCCTTCAAAGTTTCTCTTCAGGTTTCAAAAGTTATTTTGAGCCAACTCTGATGTAATAAATTCAAAAATAAAATAATTCTAAGTTTGGTCAGCCCTGAGGGCTAAATTTTTGTAACCTTCTCAGGCGATGGAAAATGCCTATATAAAGAAGGCCCATAGTGTTATCTAGAGCAGTTCTCGGTAGTAGATCTGGGTATTGATTTGAGGCTATGTCCTATAGAATATTGTAAGGGAATGCCCATGTGGCTTTGTATATTGTAATTCTGAAAGTTTGTAATTCCACATTTGTCAAGATAATAAGAAGCCAATTTTTTATTCTTGCATATTGTTCTTGTTTCTTTGTTTCTATTATGTGTTTGCGGTATTAAGGGGAGCACCCTTCATCAAGTGGTATCAGAGCAGGAGTTCCTGAGTGTGTAAATAGATCACTGATTGTGAGGTAGTTGGCACCAAGATCATAGGTTAGGGTTTCTATGTAAACAGATCACCGGCTCAGAGGCAGTTTGCACCAGGACCGTGGTTAGGGTTTCAGCATGCATCCTGAAAATGCCTCCACAAAGGGAACATGGTGGAAGAGCTAGTGTTGTAACACCTAAGGTTAGAACACTCTAGAGACAAGTGCGAGTATTGTAAGAAGAGATTCGTAGAGGAATGAGTCTTAATGTCATAGATGAAAGTGAGGATGAAGCCGAAGAAGGAAATGATGATCAAGAAGAAGAAGGAGAAATTTTGAATTGAGAAGAAGAAAAGCTTTTCCGGGCCATTTTCAAGATCGAAAAAAGACCTAAGATTGAGGTTTCAACATTTTCTAGAAATCTTAACCCAGAAGAATTGATCGACTGGATCAATGAATGTGAAGAATATTTTGAGTATGAAGATATTGAGGATCCTAATAGGGTCAAATTCGTGAAGGCCAGATTGAAAGGTCGTGTGAAGATTTGGTGGCAAGAGATTCAATTAGAGAAAAATAGAAGAGGGAAAGATAAAATATAAGATGGGATTAGATGGTGGATAAATTGAAGTGATAATTCATCCCTATTGATTATGAGCTTGACCTACTGAAGAAAATGCAAAGTTTAAAGCAAGCAGGACAATTTGTTTAGGAGTATATAGAGGAGTTCTATCGAATCCTCATTAGAATAGGCCATGTGAAAGTTGATAAGGAGAAAGTTGCTTGTTACCTTAATGGGTTGAGGCCAAGCATTTAGGAGGAGCTGAATCTAGTTTGAATGAACAATATTGAAGAGGCATATTAGTTTTCCCTAAAAGTGGAGGAAAAGCAAGAAGTTTGAGAGCAGACAAAATGGAAGAGGTCATGGTGGATGATCTAGTGGATGGTCATATGGAGGCGAAAATAAAGATCTGAAAAAGAAGGATGAGACCAGTAGTAGTCAAAATCAAAGAGGAAATAATTCCAATTATTTCCAAGATCAGAATAATAGAGATCAGAGAGGAAGAGGAAGAGGACAAGGTTCAGGGAGAGGAGGCTTCTGTGGAACATATTTTCACTGTGGAGAAAAAGGTCATAGGGCATTTGAATTTCCTCAATGCCAAGGAAGTATAGATAGGAGGAACGAAGGCCAAGCCAAAGTTGCACATGTAGATGAAGATGCCAGATCATCAAATTTAGAAGATACTAAAAGAGGAAAAACATTGATTAATAGAAGAGTCATGTTGAGTGGTGAGAATGAACCTAAATAAAGGAGGAGCCTATTTCACACTAGATGCAAGTGTGAGGGTAAATGTTGTGATGTGATTATTAATAGTGGAAGCACTAACAATTTGGTGTCAGAAAAGATGGTGACAAAGTTGAAGCTCAAGAGATAGAAACACCCACATCCATATCAGATTGCTTAGGTGGAAGATGACCACAAGGTCATGGTCAATGAACAGTGCATAGTAAAGTTCAAGATTAGTCGGTACCAAGATGAGGTACTATGTGATATCATATCTATGGATGCATGTCATATGTTGTTGGGTAAACCGTGGCAGTTTGACAAATGTGTTGTACACGATGGTCGTGCGAATACTTATTCCCTGACAAAGGATGGAATGTGACATAAGCTAAAGCCATTGAAGGAGAGACTGAAGAAAAGGTATGTGGTAATGCAAGAATAACATTTGTTGATGGAAGAAAATTCCTAGATGGTATGAGGCATGAGCATGTGTGTTTTGCTTTAATTTGAAAAGCTGGTAAAGAGGAAGTAGAGGATGTACCTGTAGAGGTTGCAGATTTGTTGAATGAGTTTTAAGCTATTGTATCTGATAATGTACCTAATGGATTACCACCAGTAAGGAAGATTAGTCATCAGATGGATTTGATTCTAGGAGCCAGTTTGCCAAACAAGGTAGCACACAAAATGACACCAGCAGAAAGTGAAGAGTTGAATAGACAAGTACATGAATTATTGCAGAAGGGGTTGATTCGAGAGAGTCTGAGTCCTTGTGTCATAGTAGCAGTATTAGCACTGAAGAAGAATGGAGAATGGAGGATGTGTATAGATTCTAGAGTAATAAACAAGATCACAATCAAGTATAGGTTTCCATTGCCATGAATGGATGATATTATAGATTGTTTGAGTGGAGCTGTATATTTTTCAAAGATAGATCTGAAGAGTGGATATCACCAAATTCAGATCAGAGAAGGAGATGAATGTAAGACTTCCTTCAAGACAAAGGAAGGACTATATGAGTGGTTAGTCATGCCTTTTAGGCTAACCAATGCACCGAGCACTTTCATGCGGCTCATGAATGAGGTTCTGAAAGAGTTTTTGGGTAAGTTTGTCATTGTTTACCTAGATGATATTTTGATCTTTGGCAAGACATTGGAGGAACATATGATGCAAAATATTTTCATGGTTTGGCTAGCTTTTACAAAAAGTTTATTAAAATTTTTTGCGGTATTTGTAGACCCTTTATTGAAACAATGAGAGGGGATAGAAAAGAGTTCAAGTGGACTAATGGGCAGATAAGAGTTTTAAACTGTTGAAATAGAAAGTTACAGAACAACCTGTTTTAGCACTTCCAAATTTTAATAAAGTATTTCAAGTAGACTGTGATGCTAGTGGTACTACAATAGGAGCTGTTATGAGCCAAGAAGGTAAACCTATTGCTTATTTTAGTGAGAAGTTATGATGAAGGGTGCTCCCCTTAATACCACAAACACATAACAAAAATAGAGAAACAACAACAATAATATGCAAGAATAGAAAATTGGCTTCTTATTATCTCCACAAATGTGGAATTACAAACTTTCAGAATTACAATATGCAAAGCCACATGGGCATTCCCCTACAATATTTTGTAGGACAAAGTCTCAAATCAATACCCAGATCTACTACCCAGAACTGCCCTAGACAACACTACGGGCCTTCTTTATATAGGCAATTTCCACCGCCCGAGAAGGTTCCAGAAATTTAGCCCTAAGGGCCGACCAAACTTAGAATTATTTTATTTTTCAATTTATTACATCAAAATTGGCTCAAAATAACTTTTGAAACCCGAACAGAAATTTTGAAGGAAAATTATTTTCTGCCATTTCAGGTGACCTGATTTTTGGAAACCATAAGTCATCACCAGTTGACCTGATTAACTATTATAACTCCATTTTGGAAATACCACAAAGTGCTCTATAGGCTTGATCCGTGCAAAGCACCCGTCACCCAATTTTTCAACCTCATCCGGGGCCTCTAAAGCCTTCAAAACTGAGTTCAAAGTTCCTGTACCCTGCTGCCAATACCAAAAATCTTCAATATCTTCAAAACTAGACCTGATCTAGCCATGAAACTTTGCTGGCAGGCTAATATGACTGAGATGAACCTCCACATGTAAAATTAGAACATTTCAAGATCATAAGACCAACTTACTAAAAATAACAAGTTTCCATAAATAGCAAATCTGCACAAGATAGCCCTTATTGAATACAAAAACAAAAAAATATTTTTGGGTGATGCAAGATTGCTCTTACACCCAGGATGCTCCTGCATCAAGTTAAATGATGCCAAGAGGAAATATTCTATTTATGATTAAGAATTTTATGCTATAGTTTAGGCATTGAAGAAGTGGAGACACTATCTGCTTCCTAAAGAATTTGTTTTGTATACTCATCATCAAGCTTTGCAATATTTGAATAGTAAAAGAAAGTTGAATCAAAGACATTTGAAATGGGTTGAGTTTTTGTAGAGTTATACATTTGTTTTGAAACACAGAAGTGGAAAGTCTAATAGAGTTGCAGATGCACTTAGTAGAAGGCAACTATTGCTAACAGAGATGTAGATTGAGGTGGTTGGGTTCAGGGAACTCAAGAATTTGTATTAAGAGGATCCTAATTTTGGTGAAGCTTGGAAAGCTTGTAAAGAACTTGTTACTCTAGACAAAATGAACTGGCTGGATTTTATCATTCAGGATGATATGCTATTCAGAGGGAGTCAGTTGTGCATTCCAAGAAGTTCTATGAGGGAGAATCTCATCAAGGAGAAGCATAGCGGAGGATTTGCTGGACATTTTGGTCGAGATAAAACCCTTACTTTGGTTAGTGAAAATTATTATTGGCCATAGTTGTAGCAAGATGTCAAGAAGTTTGTACAGAGTTGAAGAGTACGTCAGATGGTTAAAAGAGTGAAGCAAAATACAGGGTTGTATCATCCATTACCTATACCAGAGAAGCCTTGGGAGGACATCAGTATGGACTTTATTCTTGGTTTACCAAGGACACAGTGGGGACATGATTCAATTTTTGTAGTAGTTGATAGATTTTCAAAGATAACACATTTTGTTCCCTACAAGAAGACTAATGATGTTGTTCATGTAGAAGAATTATTTTTTAGAGAAGTGGTGAGACTACATGGTTTGCCAAAGAGTATAGTTTCAGATAGGGACACTAAGTTCATAAGATATTTTTGGCATACATTGCGGAAGAAGTTGAAGATTTTGTAGAACATTTGAAGAATATCCATGAGGATGTAAGGAAGCACATTACCAAGATGAATGTACAGTATAAGGCTAAGATAGATGAGAAAAGGAGGCATAAGGAATTTCAGGTTGGAGATGAAGTCATGGTTCATTTTCAAAAGGAAAGATTTTCAATTGGTACATATAACAAGTTGAAAATGAAGAATTTTGGGCCATGCAGGATACTGAAGAAGCATGATTCAGGAAATGCATATGAGGTAGAATTGCCTACTGAGCTGAATATTTCACCAGTGTTTAACATTTTAGATCTGATAGAGTATCATGAAGGAGGTGTTGAGGATGAGGTTATAGCAGCATAGTGGAGTATTCCAGTAGCCAGTTCAAATATCAAGGAGATTGAAGACATACTGGATAGTCATGTTGGTAGAAGCACAAGGAACGAGATATATGAAGAATATCTAGTTAAGTGGAAAAGATGACCTATTGAAGACTCATCATGGCCAACAAAGGAGGAGGTTCACCATCTCGGTTTTCCTCTACACACCTGAGACGTGACGAGGTCACTTCTCAAATTACCCCGAGTGTCTGATGCAGGAGCATCCTAGGTGTAAGAGCAATCTTGCATCACCCAAAAATATTTATGTTTCTATATTCAATAAGGGCTATCTTGTGTAGAGCTGCTATTTATGGAAACTTGTTGTTTTTGGTAAGTAGGTCATAAATCTCTGAATGTTCTGATTTTACATGTGGAGATTCATCTCAGTCATATCAGCCTACCAGTAAAGTTTCATGGCTAGATCAAGTCTATTTTTGAATATATTGAAGATTTTCGGTATTGGCAGCAGGGTACATAAACTTTGAAGTCAATTTTGAAGGCTGGATGAGGTCAAAAATTTGGGTGATAGGCAATTGCGTGAGGCAAGCTTGTAGAGCACTTCGTGGCCTTTTCAAAATGGGGTTATAATAGTCAATCGGGTCAACTGGTGATGACTTATGGTCTCCGAAAGTTAGGTCACCTAAAATGGTAGAAAATAATTTTCCTTCAAAATTTATGTTCGGGTTTCAAAAGTTATTTTGAGCTGACTCTAATGTAATAAATTGAAAAATAAAATAATTCTAAGTTTGGTCAGCCCTAAGGGCTAAATTTTTGGAACCTTCTCGGGTGGTGGAAAATGCCTATATAGAGAAGGCCCATAGTGTTGTCTAGGGTAGTTCTGGGTATTGATTTGAGGCTTTTTCCTACAAAATATTGTAAGGGAATGCCCATGTGGCTTTGCATATTGTAATTCTAAAAGTTTGTAATTCCACATTTGTGGAAATAATAAGAAGCCAATTTTTTGTTCTTGCTTATTGTTGTTGTTTTTTCTTTGTTTTTGTTATGTGTTTATGGTATTAAGGGGAGCACCCTTCATCACATATCATCCTAGATGATGAAATCTAACCATTTGGTTATGTCTAAAGTAACAGGTTCTTTACAAGCTTTATGAGCTTCACCAAAATTAGGATCCTCTAGATAAAAATTTTTGAGTTCCTTGAACCCAACTGTCATGTCCCCATTCTGGCTGGCATCATTTAGCGTGCCAGATCAGTCTATCACAGGCTCTCGTAGACTGGTGGCGATGTGGAGAGAGTCATTTTGTAGATCAGTGGTCGTATTTGCTCTTGGAGAAGTGATTTAGAGCTTATTTTTATTATTATGAGTTATGCGGGCCCCACATGTTATAATTTTAAGTTGAGTTTCACTTTTTATTTTATAAAGTTATATTATTATAAAAGTGCATTATAATGGGATTTTATAATGGATGCTTCTAGAAGTTCTTAGTAACTTCTCAAAAAGTGAATAAATAGGGGGCTTGGGCATTCATTTAGACAAGCTGATTTGAGGATTCTTCTACTTTTCCATATTGGAGCAATTTGTAGTCATTTGGTCTACAAATTTTCATTAGATCTTTGGGAATGAAAACTCCCTTGGATTTGCATAACTAAGGAAGTGAGATATCTTCTGAAGGGTTGCACATTGGAAGTGGTATTCAGCCATTTCATGTTGAGCTTATTTGGAATCCTCAAATTTACCTGAGGGTTTAACTTTTGGTTGTAAGAGGAAGAAAAAGCAGATCTGAAAAAACAGTCCGAAAAAGAAAAATGAAAAAGTGGATCTGAAAAAGTAGTCCAAAAAAGTAGACCGAAAAAGTAGTCCGAAAAAGCAGACCCAGAAAAGCAGTCTGAAAAAGTAGACCCGAAAAAGCAAAGTGAAAAAAGTAGTCCAAAAAATTATTGCAGCCATCTACAATCAGCTGTAAATTGGGATCAGTTCAGGTGCAATTGGAGGTGTCTACATCAACATTCAGTCAATAATAAGTGCAGCATTCCAGGTTCTTTCATATGATTCAGATGTTGATATTTGATGTCAAGGTTGTGTTGAAAATTGCATATAAGTAGGCACTGTTGTGACAGTCAATACATAACTATAATTCAGTCACTGTTATTCATTTTTGGATTGTCATAGTGAATGAGAGTGGATTTGATAAGGTCTGGTCATCACAAGAGTTTCATTCTTCATGTGTACTGTCATAACAGTCCATAAAATCTGTCATTGCTATATTGTAATCAGTCTCTGTTATCATTATGGTAATTGTAATGACATAGCAAGGAAAGAGCATTGGGTATCATAGTAAGATAGTGCACTGTATGGAGTCATAGAAGAGCATGGAATGAACTTGTTATTGCCATAGTTTATTGTTCATGTGTGACAGTTCATACCTTTTTCTCAGAAGTTGTAAACAGTCATTATCATTCATGTTATAAGATGATCATAGGTCATATTTGGTCACTGAAGTTGTACCCAGCTGTATAAGGGATTCTAAGGGAAGGGTTCTATGGTATTTGCATATCTAAAGTAGAGTTTCATATTGTGCCAAGTCTTTGTATTCAGTCCATAGTAAGAAAGGATTGTAATTGCATCTAGTTTCATATTGGATGTCAAGTTATCTTGTAAAAATCTGAATCTGTTGTTGAATGAATACATTGGCACTGATTGCATTATTAAGTTGAGTGGATTTGTTGCTCAACAATTTCTACATTCAGACTTTTCACTTTCAGCAGTATAGTTTGATTGATTGCCAAGTGTTTGATGAAATGTCATAGTACTATATCAGTGGCTTTAGTGATCCTATTAGTAAGGGTCATTACAGTGGTATCAGAGTGGTTTTTTGCCAGCTTGATTGGGTTATTTCAGACTAAATTCAATTGTCAACATGGCTTTAACAGGAGACAAAGAATTGAAAGAGAGAATGCACACTACATTGAAGAAACTAGATCATCCATTTCAGCAAACAAAGGACCTCCTAAGAATTTTGGAGGAGTTGGAAACTTATTTAGGCAAGGTTGATCAGTCAGATTCCTATGCTATGCAAACAGCTTTATCTCCAGTATTTGGTTCTTTGGTGAAGCCCCGATTATTGAGACATCATGATGAGGTGGTAAGACTTGCAGCTCTCTCTTGCATTAGTGAAATCATGAGGATAATAGCTGGCTTTAATTCTTATGATGATCAAATTATGAGAGAGGTACTTCATGCCATGGTGAAAAGCTTCGAAAGGTTGGATGACATCAGTGACCCTCATTTCACAAAGAGAGCAAGATTACTTGAAGTATTTGCATGGTGTAGGTTTGAAAACATTATGTTGTCAATAGGTTGTATTGATGACATTCATAGAATGTTTAACACATTTTGGAATATTTTGGATGAGTTTCATTCCAGCGATGTATTAGCATCAATGCACTCCATCATGTTCACAATCTTGTTTGAGGAGAAGGATGAAATTTCTAAACTTTTGGCAGAAGATTTATGGCATGTTTGGACCAAAGAGAGGAATGTCTCACCTATGGCATGTACATGGTTAAAGAGCCTGATTAATAGGCCTAAGGATCGAATTACCTTCCCTATGATAGGCAAAAACTTGTATGATGAGTTTGACAGACATGCTGATCCGATATTGGGAGATGTTAGCACATCTTCATGTAACAATTTATTTGCATCATCTTCACAGGTAGAAGTGGTTACAGATGTTGTACAAGTTGAGCTAGTTGCATCAGAAGGTGATATCACAGGCACACCAGATGGCATGAGTGACACTGACAATGATTGTGGTATAGTTGGTCTTGATAATGTCACAGGTGCTCAAAATAGTAACTACAGCACAGTGGATTCAGATGATGATTGTGAGGAGGTTGTTGTGCATGATGATGAGATACCTATCAGCGATGAGTAGACATTGAGTATTTAGGACTTTGTTGATAGAGAGTATCAGGCACAGTTAGATGCTACATCACATGAGGTTGAGGCACATAGTACTTCACATGTTTTTTTCAGTCAGCTTAGGGTAAGCAAGGATGGGATTGTGACTTCATTATCTCATCATGACAGGATGCGGGAGATGATAGAGGATTACATCCAGATGATTTAGTTACAGGACAGACATAAGGGAGTTTAGGCAGAGTCTTCTTGTGTTGACTTACAGGTGATCAGGGAAGGAATGGGAGCGATGAAGATTTACATCTTCTTTCAGATCATGACCATCTTCTTAGCCTTGCCAGAGATCATTTAGATGCCTTGAGGAGGAAGGAGGAGGAAGTTGGCAGGCTTTCTTGAGAGTTCGAGGACACTCAAGCCTCTTTGTTGAGTACTCCATTGGCATTACAGGACTCAGAGAGATATGTGGATGGGTATGGCATGGAGTTGAGTTTAGCTTCATCTTACACACCTGATACTCAGCTTTCTGTGACATGCGGAACACATGTGGTTGTCGATAGTTGTGAGAGCTCACCTTGCATCCAGGATTCAGGGATAGTGTCAATTATGGCAGACATGGATGTGGGATCAGCTGATATTGGGATTGAGCAGGCTACTTAGGTACAAATTTTGCTTGAGGTGTCAGTCAGTTCCAGTTTATGGATGAGGACTCAGGATTGTTACATTGGTGTTTGGGATTCTATTGACTGGAGATCTTTATCATCTATTGGTAGCAGTGATTGTTTGAGTGCTATCATGGATTTGATTAGCAGATTACACGGTGTTGTTCTCATTCATACTAGTAGCTTGTCAGATGTTGGTATTAGTCTTTATACACCGATGTTAGGAGTAGTGTACATTTCCAATCGACCACTTAGGGTGCAGTGGGTTTGTGATAATTTAGGCATATCTGAGGTGTTAGTGATTACAGATGAGTCCCAGGATCGCACTGGCCTTGATGACATCCAGGAGTCTACTGCAGATAGTTTTGAGGATTTATCTTCCTCGACAGATTCTTTGTTACAGCGGAGTTGGGTAGTGATGCTACAGTTTTTGATGCTCCGTATGTTGGTATGAGCTTTGGAGTTGATTCGCAGAGTATGGATAGTAGTACTCTACAGATCAGTGGTTTTGAGGATACTCCCTTGGACAATGCATCAAAGGAGGATTGTAGGATATAGTCTAGCCAGCACCATCACGTGTCTAGTCAACTGAGAGTTAGTGAGTGAGACATTGCTATCGCTTGCCAGCATTTCGATGCTGCTCGTCAGTTGTTAGCAGTTTATGGATGGGGTTCTCCTACTAGTGACGAGCAAGGAGGCAGTTATCTTTCCTTGACAGAGATCCACTCTTTATGGGAAGCTATCCGGATTTTGAGACAGAATTATATGTAGTTGGTAGCTGATAGAGATTATCTTATGGAGTGGGGTAGTACAGCATATGATGCATTACTAGTCAAGGAAGATGAGGTGAGTGAGCTTACTCAGCAGCTCGAGGTGACTTCTGAGATTCTTGAGAGTACACAGTTGGCTTTCGAGGAGTCATAGTTTCATTTGGCTGAGGTGACCATGGAGTTAGAGTGACTACAGTCTTTACCAGATTTTGTACAGTCACGGGTTGTGGTGTCTGGTGATTCAAGGATGTCCATGGTCGAGATTGATAGAGGCAGTGGAGATGAGGATATATCTATCCTTGATACTAGCATTGGCACATCGAGTTCATTTCCACTACAGTCAGGTTCAGTGGAGTTGGGCGCTGAGCATTGTGGTATGTTTGACTTGGTGGTGGTCTCTACTACTGATGGCATGAAGACTAGTGATGTTGTACCAGGGATCATGTTTGATGTTCATGAGCCGACAGTTGGCTTGGTTCCTGTTTGTGATACTACTCCTTTGGAGGTGTCTTCAGAGGTAGTAGTTGGTTTGGGCTTGGTTAGTGATCAGTTGTAGTTAGTTTCATCTGGATTGCAGTCTGAGCCACTGACTGAGATTGACACATTCTATCGGCCTTACACTATGAGATATGCTCATCAGTTTACTTTTGATCCATATGTTGATGAGATGATGATACAGATATGTACTTTGGGCTCTAGTGTTTGTCATCAGTTATGGGATGGTTTGATGCCATGAGATGAGAGTTGTGATGGGCATAACATGGTGATAGGTTATGCAGTCGATAGCTTGAGAGTACATGACTTTGAGCAAGAGTTTGTGAGTGTTGCTTCAGTGGTTGTTATTGATTCTACTCCTTTGGCTATGAAAACTCTTGACTTAGCTGGTGATCAGTTGTAGTGGGTTGTATCACCTGTGCATGGTGAGCTATTGACCGAGGGTAGTTCTTTTTATCAGCATTATACTGCAGGGTATGTTCATGAGTTTGCATTTGATCCTTGCGTTGAGGAGTTGATGGCCAACAGATTTGGTTTGGGTTCTAGTTCTTGCTATCTATCAAGTGATGACTATTCACCATCAGTGGTGCATGGGAGTTATAGTTATGGGACAGTGGCCAGTGATTTGCAGAGTTGTGTTGACTGCAGGAGTTGTACAGTGTGTGGATTTTCCATACTTGGTGTAGTTTCATTCGGGAGTGTTCACCACTGTTGCAGAGTTGGATTGTGTGCTCTACGTAGGCCAGTGGGATGCGTTGATGGTATTTACTATGTTGGTAGTTTGAGTTGTTTTTACTTGGGTTCTGATATTTTTAGAATTGGTGTCTCATGGGTTCCTGACTGTGGCAGTCATGGAGTTGGAGTTCAGTTGAGCAGTGGTTCACGATTCATTCATGGATTCCTCTTGGTTATATTGTAGAGGATATTGCAGGAGCTTGTGTTGGTTGATAGCAGTACAGTTCATGACTACATTTGGGATCTAGATGGATTGATTGGTTTATTGCTCAATCATTGCTTGGGGACAAGCAATTTTAGGAAGGGCGGACTGTCATGTCCCCATTCTGGCTGACATCATTTATCATGCCAGATCAGTCTATCACAGGCTCTCGTAGACTGGTGGCGATGTGGAGAGAGTCATTTTGTAGATTAGTGGTCGTATTATCTCTTGGAGAAGTGATTTAGAGCTTATTTTTATTATTATGAGTTATGCGGGCCACACGTGTTATAATTTTAAGTTGAGTTTCACTTTTTATTTTATAAAGTTATATTATTATAAAAGTGCATTATAATGGGATTTTATAATGGATGCTTCTAGAAGTTCTTAGTAACTTCTCAAAAAGTGAATAAATAGGGGGCTTGGGCATTCATTTGGACAAGCTGATTTGAGGATTCTTCTACTTTTCCATATTGGAGCAATTTGTAGTCATTTGGTCTACAAATTTTCATTAGATCTTTGGGAATGAAAACTCCCTTGGATTTGAATAACTGAGGAAGTGAGATATCTTCTGAAGGGTTGCACATTGGAAGTGGTAATCAGCCATTTCATGTTGAGCTTATTTGGAATCCTCAGATTTACCTAAGGGTTTGAGTTTTGGTTGTAAGAGGAAGAAAAAGCAGCTCCAAAAAAGCAATCCGAAAAAGCAAAATGAAAAAGCGGATCCGAAAAAGTAGTCTGAAAAAGTAGACCGAAAAAGCAGTCCGAAAAAGCAGACTTGAAAAAGCAATCCAAAAAAGCAGACCCGAAAAAGCAAAGGGAAAAAAGTAGTCCGAAAAATTATTGCAGCCATCTACAATCAGCTATAAATTGGGATCAGTTCAGGTGCAATTGGAGGTGTCTACATCAGCATTCAGTCAACAATAAGTGCAGCATTCCAGGTTCTTTCATATGATTCAGATGTTGATATTTGATGTCAAGGTTGTGTTGAAAATTGCATATAAGTAGGCACTGCTGTGACAGTCAATACATAACTATAATTCAGTCACTGTTATTCATTTTTGGATTGTCATAGTGAATGAGAGTGGATTTGATAAGGTCTGGTCATCACAAGAGTTTCATTGTTCATGTGTACTATCATAACAGTCCATAAAATCTGTCATTGCTATATTGTAATCAGTCTCTGTTATCATTATGGTAATTGTAATGACATAGCAAGGAAAGAGCATTGGGTATCATAGTAAGATAGTGCACTGTATGGAGTCATAGAAGAGCATGGAATGAACTTGTTATTGCCATAGTTTATTGTTCATGTGTGACAGTTCATACCTTTTTCTCAGAAGTTGTAAACATTCATTTATAATCAAATTTCAGTCATTATCATTCATGTTATAAGATGATCATAGGTCATATTTGGTCACTGAAG
Organism: Chamaecyparis obtusa; assembly: GCA_027943335.1. Taxonomy (NCBI): domain Eukaryota; kingdom Viridiplantae; phylum Streptophyta; class Pinopsida; order Cupressales; family Cupressaceae; genus Chamaecyparis; species Chamaecyparis obtusa. The sequence continues at coordinate 291,938 of BSBK01009176.1, forward strand.
TTGTACCCAGCTGTATAAGGGATTCTAAGGGAAGGGTTCTATGGTATTTGCATATCTAAAGTAGAGTTTCATATTGTGCCAAGTCTTTGTATTCAGTCCATAGTAAGAAAGGATTGTAATTGCATCTAGTTTCATATTGGATGTCAAGTTATCTTGTAAAAATCTCAATCTGTTGTTGAATGAATACATTGGCACTGATTGCATTATTAAGTTGAGTGGATTTGTTGCTCAACAATTTCTACATTCAGACTTTTCACTTTCAGTAGTATAGTTTGATTGATTGGCAAGTGTTTGACGAAATATCATAGTACTATATCAGTGGCTTTAGTGATCCTATTAGTAAGGGTCATTACACCAACCACCTAAATCTGCATCTTTGTCAGCAATAGTTTCCTTCTGCTAAGTGCATCTACAACCGTGTTAGAATTTCCACTCCTATGTTTTAAAACAAATTTATAACTCTGCAAAAACTCAACCCATTTCAAATGCCTTTGATTCAACTTTCTTTGACTATTCAAATATTGCAAAGCTTAATGATCAATATACAAAACAAACTCTTTAAGAAGTAGATAGTGTCTCCACTTTTTCAATGCCTAAACTATAGCATAAAATTCTTGATCATAAATTGAATATTTTCTCTTGGTATCATTTAACTTCTCACTGAAATAAGAAACAAGTTTACCTTCTTGGCACATAACAACTCCTATTGCAATACCACTAGCATTGCAATCTACTTGAAACATCTTATTAAAATATGGAAGTGCTAAAAAAGGTTGTTCTATAACTTTTTGTTTGAACAGTTTAAAACTCCTATCTGCCCCATTAGTCCACTTAAACTCTTTTCTATCCCCTCTCATTGTTTTAGTCAAGGGTGCACAAATACTACTAAAATTTATGATAAGATTTTTGTAAAAGCTAGCCAAACCATGAAAAGATCTTACCTCCATAGCACTCCTTGGAGTATGCCATTCAAGGATAGCCTACACTTTCTCTGGGTCCATTTTTAGACCTTCTCTTGAAACTACAAATCTCAAATACACTAACTCCTTCACAAAATTGCACTTCTTCAAATTAAGCAATAATTTTTCTTCCCTCAGCTTCTCCAACACCATAAAAATATGAATCATATGCTCCTCCAATGTCTTACTAAAGATCAAAATATCATCCATGTAAACAATGACAAACTTACCCAAAAATTATTTCAGAACGTCATTCATGAGCCACATGAAAGTGCTCAGTGCATTTGTTAGCCCAAAAGGCATGACTAACCACTCATATAGTCCTTCCTTTTTTTTGAAAGAAGTCTTCCATTCATCTCCTTCTTTGATCCGAATTTGGTAATATACACTCTTCAGATCTAGCTTTGAGAAATATACAGCTCCACTCAAATAGTCCATAATATCATCCATCTGTGGCAATATAAATCTATACTTGATTGTGATCTTGTTTATAGCCCTAGAATCTATACACATCATCCATTCTCCATTCTTCTTTGGTGGTAGTACTACTAGTACAACACATGGACTCAGGCTCTCTTGAATCAACCCTTTCTATATCAACTCATGTATTTGTCTATTCAACTCTTCACTTTCTGCTGGTGTCATTCTGTGTGCTGCCTTATTTGGAAAACTGGCTCCTGGAATTAAGTCCATCTGATGATTGATTTTCCTCACTGGTGGTAATCCATCAGGAACATTATCAGATACAATATCTTAAAACTCATTCAACAAATATGCAACTTCTATAGGTACATCTTCTATTTCCTCTTTACCAGCTTTTGAGATTAAAGAAAAACACATATGCTCATGCCTCATATCATCTAGGAACTTTCTTCCATCAACAAAATTTATTCTTGCATTACCAGATACCATTTCTTCTGTCTCCTTCAATGGCTTTAGTTTATGTCACAGTCCATCCTTTGTTAGGGAATAGGTATTTGCATGACAATCATGTACAACATGTCTATCAAACTTCCATGGTCTACCCAACAACATATGACATGCATCCATAGGTATGATATGACATAGTACCTCATCATGGTATCTACCAATCTTGAACTTCACTAGGCATTGTTCATTGACCATGACCTTATGGTCATCCTGCACCCAAGCAATCCGATATGGATGTGGGTGTTTCTATCTCTTGTGCCTCAACTTTATGACCATCTCTGCTAACACCAGATTGTCAGTTCTTCCACTATCATTAATCACATCACAACACTTACCCTCACACTTCCACTTGGTGTGAAACAGGCTCCTCCTTTGCTCAGGTTCATTTTCACCACTCAGTAGGACTCTTCTATTAATTAGTGTTTCTCTTCTTTTAGAATCTTTAGAATGTGATGATATGCTATCTTCATCTACATGTGTAACTCTATCCTACCCTTTAGTTCTCCTATCTATCCTTCCTTGGTGTTGAGGACATTCATATGCCCTATGACCTTCTTCTCCATAATGAAAACATGTTCCATGGAAGCCTTCTCTTCCTAAACCTTGTCCTCTTCCTCTTCCTCTCTGATGTCTATTGTTCTCATCATGGAAATATTTGAAATTGTTTCCTCTTTGATTTTGACTACTACTAGCCTCATCCTTCTTTTTCATATCTTTATTTCAGCGTCCATATGACCCTCTACTAGATCTTCCACCATGACCGCTTTCATTTTATCTACTCTCAAACTTCATGTTCAACTTTTCCTCTACTTTTAGGGAAAACTAGTATGCCTCTTCAATACTATTAATTTGAACCAAATTCAACTCCTCTTGAATGCTCAGCCTCAACCCCTTAAGGTAGCAGGAAACTTTCTCCTTATCAGCTTTCGTATGGCCTATTCTGATGAGCATTTGGTAGAACTCCTCCACATACCCTTCAACAGATCTTACCACTTATTTCAAATTTTGCATTTTATTTAGCAGGTCAAGCTCATAATCAATAGGAATGAACTATCACTTCAATTTATCCACCATCCAATTCCATCTTGTGATTTTATCTTTTCCTATTCTATTTCACTCCAATTGAATCTCTTGCCACCAAATCTTTGCATGAACCTTTAGTCTAGCCTTCACAAACTTGACCTGATCGGGATCCTCAACATCTTCATAATCAAAATATTCTTCTAATTCATTGATCCAGTTGATCAACTCCCCTCATTTAAGATTTCCTGAAAATGCAAGAATCTCAATCTTAGGTCTTTTTCCAATCTTGGAAATGGCTCAAAAAAGTCTTTCTCCAACCCGGTTCATAATTTCACCTTCTACTTCTTGATTAGAATTTTTTTCTTCTTCAGATTCATCCTTACCTTCATCTCTGACATTAAGATTCATTCCTGTGCGAATCTCTTTTTACAATGCTCACACTTATCTCTTGAGCACTCTAACCTCAAGTGTCACACCACCAGCTCTTCCGCCACGGTCCCTTCATGGAAGCATTTTTGCACTACTCGCTAAAACCCTAACTATGGTCTTGGTGTAAACTACCTCACAGTTAGGGATCTGTTGACACACTCAGGAACTCTTTCTTTGATACCACTTGATGAAGGGTGCTCCCCTTAATACCACAAACACATAATAGAAACAAAGAAATAACAACAATTTGCAAGAATAGAAAATGGGATTCTTATTATCTCCACAAATGTGGAATTACTAGTTTTAGAATTATAATATGCTAAGACACATGGGCATTTCCCTTATAATATTATGTAGGAAAAAGACTCGAATCATTACCTAGATCTACCTAGAACTACTATGAACTACCCCAGACAACACTACAGACCTTCCTTATATAGGCAATTTCCATCGCCTAGGAAGGTTCTAGAAATTTAGCCTCTAAGGCCGACCAAACTTAGAATTATTTTATTTTTCATTTTATTACATCATAGTTGACTCAAAAATTTTTTGAAACCCATACAAAAATTTTGAAGGAAATTTATTTTCTGCCATTTCAGGTAGCCCAACTTCTAGAGACCATAAGTCATCACTAGTTGACCCAATTGACTATTATGACCCCATTTTAGAAAGGGTGTGAAGTGCTCTACAATGCCTAAAATAAGGAATCTTCATTTTGCCAAAGTTTCAACCTCATATGGGGCCTCTAAAGCCTTCAAAACTGAGTTTGAAGTTTCTATACCTTGCTACCAATACTGAAAATTTTCAATATCTTCAAAACTAGACTCGATGTGGCAATAAAACATTACTGGCAGGTTGATATGACCAAAATGAACCTCTGGGGACTAAAATAGACCATTTTGAGCTCTTACGGAAAACTTACTAAAAATAGTAAATTTCCATAAATAGAAACTCTGCACAAGATAGCCATTATTGAAAAGAAACTAGAAATATTTTTAGGTGATGCAAGATTTCTCTTACACCCAGGATGCTCCTACATGATACACCAATTGTTGTACTCGAGAAACCTTGGACTGACATCAGTATGGATTTTGTTCTTGGCTTACCAAAGACAGTAAGAGGTAATGGTTCTATATTTGTTGTGGTAGATTGATTTTCAAAGATGGCACATTTTATACATTATAGAAAGACATCAGATGTAGTACATGTAGTACATATTTTCTTTAAGGAAATTGTCAGATTGCATGGATTACCGAGGAGTATTATCTCTGACTGAGACAGTAAATTTGTTGGATACTTTTGGAAGACTCTTTGGAGAAAGTTTGGCATTGAGTTGAAATATAGTTCTACATTTCACCCACAAACCAATAGATAGACAGAGGTTGTAAATAGAAGTTTGGGTAATCTTTTGAGATGCTTATTTGGAGACATTCCTAGTAATTGCAATTCTCTGTTGGCACAAGCAGAGTTTGCATACAATAATTTAGTGAATAGAAGTACTGGAAAGACACCCTTTGAGATTGTGAATGGCATACAGCCGAGAGGTATATGTGATTTGAGAGACATTGCTGATGAAAGTAAGAGAAGTGCTAAAGGAATGAAATTTTCTAAGTACATGAAGACATTGCATGAAGATGTGAAAATCAAGCTAGAAGAGATTAATCAGAATACAAAGATAGAGCTGATATATCAAGGAGAAATAAAAATTTTGATGTTGGCGATGAAGTGATGGTTCATTTGAAGAAAGGTTGATTTCCTATTGGAACATATGGGATGTTGAAGATGAATAAGTTTGGACCTTGCAAGATCTTGAAGAAATTTGATAGTGGAAATGCATATGAGATTGAGTTACCTAATGACATGGACATATCATCAATTTTCAACATTGCTGATTTGTTTGAGTATCATGAACCTGTTGAAGACATGATAGTACCGATGAAATATCCTAAGAAGCAGAATGAAGAAGTTGAGAAGATCTTGAAACAAAGAATTGGAAAGAGTACAAGAGGTAAACAATATATGGAATATCTAGTAAAGTGGAAGAATAGACCGATCGAAGAAAGTTCATAGATTTCATAGTCTAAGTTGGATGTAGCTCGAACCAAACCTATTGAATGATTTAGAGAATCATTTCTAAATAACCCCAAGTGTCTGATACAGGAGCATCTTGGGTCCTTGGCAATCCTCTATCACCAAAAAGATTTTGAAATTAGTCTATGTTGCCAGGTGCCTTCTATGACCGAGTTGGTCAGTAGTTGGTTGGTTTCCTTTGGTTACTGAGTATGGTTGGTTATCTACTAGGTAGTCAGCTATTTCACTAGTGCTCAATGATGCTTTTTTGTTTCTTGGTCATCCTTACTTACCAGGTAGTTTTTTTTGAGTTTCTGTTGAGGCCAACTTGTGCATTGATTTGGGTCATAGATTTAATGTTGGTATCCATCATTGGGAAGTGTGTGGTCCTAGATCTAACTATCCCTTCTTTTGATTATGGCTCTAAAGGCCGACTCAGTCGGTAGCCTCTTATATAAGTATAATTGTTTGGTTAGAGTTTAGAGGCAATTTTGGTAGAAGATAGAACATAGTAGAATCCAGATTGTTGGCAGATCCTCACATGTTTGAGGACTTCTATATTTCATTGTAATATTTGGCAATAACTGGGAAGGCCTTATAGTCCAACATATATGAATCAATCTGAATGAAAGATAATATATCAATGATCTTGCTTTCTCTCTCTCACTATGTTGTTGTTGCTTCCATGAGTTATTGTGCAGGGCTGGATCTATAGGGTGTGCCATCATTTGGCCCCTTATCTCCCTTCCCTTGCATCACCTATGATAATCATTAGCACTTCACCTGTCTAGAATAGGTCATCATGAATCCTACTTAGCAATATCTTCATCCATTTTTACTCATAAAACTCATACACCATAGCATATTCAACTATGGGATGGTTTTCCAGTTGTGTAAACTCATCTAGGAAGGTTTTGTCTAGCTTTATCATAGTTTCAATGTGCACTCCAATCCTATCAAGTCTAACTGGTTCTTTCTTGCAATAAATGTATGCACGAATGTCTTCAACATGCATGATACCCATAGGGGTTCTTGAGAATGCACCTTCTAGGTCATCTAGGGTAGAATTAAAAGGGTGCCTCTTGAAAACATATCTTTTCCTCTCCACAACATCAATCACAATAGGCGTAGCCATAACTTACTTGTTTTATCACTTCAAATCAATTTTGAAGAACTTTTGAATTGTCACGATAGATTAGGGCTTTGCAAATGATCAATCACACTATTTCACTGGTGAATTAAACATCAATACTTCACAATAAACTACTAAGACTTCTGTGATCTCTAATCACTCTAAATTGAATGCAATGAGTGATATGCAAGTCTTTGTGTACTTTAAAGTGAAAATTCCACCATTAATGCTTGCCACGTAAACAAGAATTTGACTGAGATTTTCTAACTTCCATCTTGCAATCAATAAAGCAGTGCACTCTTGCACATAGCATCATATTGTCTCCAAGATGTTAAATCCAAAGGTGCATACTCTAAGGGTGAGTATACCAACCACACAGTGGTCTAGAGCTAAATTAGCTCCCCCTATGACCCTAAGAGTCATTCATCTAGATTTAGAGGGTGTGTCCACTATGGATGCATCCAATACATACTCATCAACCTTATCCTTCTTTTCCTTTGACCAAATCAAGCTCACATCTTCTGACACTTTCACAAACTTGACTTCCCCTTCGGTATCTAATATTGACTCTTCTGGCTTTTTAGGGCTTTCCTGACTTTGCATTCTTGATCTAAAAAGCTTTCAGATGTGTCCAACCTTGTTATAAGAGTGACAAATAACTAGAGGCCTTAAATTCCTTGGCACATTGATATGGGTTACCATTTTACACTATCTAGCTGAGTGACCATTATAATTACATATCTGACATTTAATTCTTTGAGAACTTCTTGCATTTGATTGATTATGCTGAGTTTTGTTCTTCTGAATTTTTCTACAATTCATAGCTCTATGACTAAATTTATTGCATGAATAACAATAACCATTGAAAGGTCTTACCTCTTTACAATTCCTTGCTATATGTCCATGCTTTTTACATGCATAACAAGTTAGGTCTACTGGCTTGCACTCATCCTTAGATGGTTCAATATTGTCTTTAGTCTGATTTTCAATCTTCTTAGCATCTACAGTGTCTTCTGGTGCTTTCATCCTTGCTCGCATGTTATCAATTTGATCTTTCAGAGATGTGTTCTCTTCATTTATCTTTTTGACCATTATCCCTAAATCATTGTTAAAATAATCTTTCAAATATTTTCTTAGCTTCTTGATGAATACTTGTGCACCACTGACTTTCAATTTCAAGTTCTTCAACTTCTTTCTCAGATCTGTCAAGGTCTTCAAGATCTTCCATAAGATTCTTCTTGAGATTCTTTTCTCCTTCTCAACCCATTGATCTCATCATGTGGTTAAATTTCTCTTTAGAGGACTAGAGCTCTGATACCAATTGTTAGGAATAGGAACACTAAGAGGGGGGGGGGGGTGTGAATTAGTGTTCACTATATTTAATCTTTTTTACTTTACTGTTGAAAATTAACTTGATTGCTGAAGCACTAAAATAAACTTCAATGTAAACAAGATTAAAAATCATAACACATAACACCAATATGGTTATGGGGAAACCCAAATAGGTAAAAACCTTGGTGGGAATTGACACCCACTAAGAACTACACTAGTGTCTTACGATCCTTGTTAGAAGATTTGTAACCCTATTAGGAGTTGTTCTTTATAATTCTTTTAGTACACTGACCTTGTCAAGGGTCAGACCCTGTTAGGAGTCTTTTACAATAACCCTATTAAGGGTGGGGACACACTATCTTAGAGCTCACTATTGAAGTGGTAAAGGCTACAACCTTCTGATCTCAGATACACACTATATCTGTTGGATGAAATGGTGTTGTGACACTTCTTGTCTGATCAGTTCCTTTGATGCACTAATGCTTTGACCTCTTACAAAGATTTAATACATTTTAACTTCTCGTCGCATACTTATTCTCTACTTATCTTATCTCTATATAAAATTCCATGATCTATTACAAAGGTGCATCTAATATTTATATGCAATACCAAAATAATTAACTAGGTCAGCCTATAAGTGATTACATACAATGCTTCCAAGTTAATTGGCTCAAGTGTATTTAGAAATAAAGATGTTTCTATGTCTACAACCTAACTACAATAGGCACATAGCCTTTACAAAATAAAATTATAACTGCTAATCAAAATAGTAACAGTCGATTGCATACTATGTTCTATTCTAGCGTTCACTGGCTGTACCTCTTCAACTATTTGTATCTTTGTCATACTGTCTCATTTGATCATTCTCTCATAGAATTAGTAGGAATACACAATAATGCAAGGCAAGGGCCAAGAGGGGCCAAAAAATGGTGCACCCTAATGATCCAAGCCTTCTCAACACATATGGAAGAAAATAAACACAACAGTGAGAGAGAGAATGTGGAGGCTTTCATATATTTTCATCAAATAGAATGATACATGCCAAGATGTAAGGCCTTCCCATTTAGGGCCAAATATTACAATGAAATCTAGATGTCCTCAAACATGTGAGGATATGATACTAAACTCTAATTATGTCTTCTATCTAAAATCCGTTACTTATTTCCTAAAACTCTAAACCAACAACTACATTTATACAAGAAGCTATCGAACTCAGTCAGCCTTCAAATCCACAATCAATGGAAGAAATGGTCAGATCTAGTGTAATGCCCCACCAAGAAACCCAAGGGGTTAGGGCTATGTGATGACACTCACCTAGCTTGTAGCTTAGAGTCTCTACCAAATTTGATCATGCCTCTAGTAGTCCTTGTGGTCTTCTTGTCTTTTCTTTTGTGTTGTGACTTTGGGGAAATTTTATCACCACCTTAGGAATTTCCTAGTTGTTACCTCTTGTATGGGCCTTTGGTTCTATCTCCTAGCTTGGGGGAGTGGGCCTATTGGTTCAACGTGGTTGGGTGGTTAATATTTATATCGAGGTATTGTTCGTGATTCTCTGGATGATCGTAGCACATATTCCTTTCTAGATCTGCAGTTGAAGATTTCTTATTGGATATTTTAATATGTTGAGATGTACTTATGTATCTGTATTCATGTAATTTTAATCTCCTAAAAGGAGTCTTGTAGTATTGATGTAATCTCAATTCAAAGAAATGCATAAGGGAATGTGTAGTTCTAGGTAAAAGAAAGGGAAAAGAATGTGGAATATTGGACATGTTACTAGCATTAAAAGAAAGTGTTTATGTTATTTCTCCTATCCTCTTATGTTGTCCATATGTAAAGGAAATAATCTTAAATATAGTTATATATAATGATGTATCACAACAATAATGTATTCTCTCTTGATGAAAGGATCCAAGGAAATTATTGAGAAATGATAGATTAGTGATTGGAATTATTAATAATGAATGGTTATGAAACAATGCAATAAAATAGTAACTCGATTATAATGTTAATACTTGGTTCATGTTAATGAAGTACCTAGGATAATTCCTACCTTAATGAATATTAATCTCTTACCAAAATTATTAGAGAAAAGTGATATAAAGGATAGTAGATGTAGATGAAATAAATATGAATTTATGGAATGAATTGATAAAAGGAATAATGATGTTGGATGATTAACTTATGTTTAATAAAAGAAATAAGTTAGGGACATTTGACTTGGTGCATTAAAATGAATGTAGATCTTTTAAGCTCATGATTCCATGAATATCTTATGCATGTAAATGGTTTATATGATGTTTCTTTAGTAGCGACGTTAGGGAACCCGTGAGGACTTAAGTTGTATAAATATTGCATTCAAGTAGTAGAAAATTATTTCTTCTTTTATAAATATGAAGTGTAATGATGAATATTATTCTAGTTAAAATTAAAAAAAAAGAAATTTACTACTTGCATTTTATAGAGGTTTTATGTCTTGTCCTCTTGGGTTGCCTGGCGGGGTGTTACATCTGGTATCAGAGCCCTAGGTTTCTACACTGGGAACTTTGGGACTCATAGCTCACCTATGTATAACCTTGAGTATCTTAACTTTTTCTCTTTTTGGATTTTTTTTGTTATGCTAAAACTTGAATCTTAGGAAATGAAGGCTACATTTCGTGTTCTTATGTTGTATTGTCTTACAAGGGCACACCTATTCCTCTATGATTGAGTTATATTCTAACAATTACTTATGTTTTTTCATAATGAGATCAATGATGTGTTAAGTGGATGTTTCCTATAATAATGGAATGGCGAAGAATTCATGAGACTTGTGTTTGTTTTCTTGAAAGGTACTAGTATCTCTAGAAAGGTCAAAAGTTAAAGGATACTAAATGTTTTGAATCTTAATTATGGTAGTAGATAATATTTCCCCCTGATCCTACCTATAATATAATGTTGTGCACTCTATCTTCTTACAAATACCTAGTTGAATTTTATCATACTCAAGGTATCTTAGAAATAGATTTTTTTTGGATCTTTAAAGAAAGAAATGATTGTGGTAGTACTTGATAGGACTGAAAGGGCAATAATTAAATTACATGGCTAATAATATGTACCTAGGAAAGAAGTGAAAAAAATAAAATAAATAGATAAGGAACAAATAATTCATAATCATATGTATTTCTCTCTCTCTCTCTCTCTCTCTCTCTCTCTCTCTCTCTCTCTCTCTCTTCCCTCTTAAGAAATAAGTTTTACATGACTAAAATTGCTTAGACAAGGCAATAATATATAAGGAAAATTTGTAAATACTCAATTAGGAAAACCTTGGGTGAAGGACCTACGTCCCCAAGATTTTATCATAGGCTATAATTCACATTTTCATTTAGGAAGAGGAATTTTTATCCATATCTTGGTAAGTTATATCCTTTCTGCATATCATATTAAATTGCACAAAAAGGATTTAAGATAACGTAATCAAGAAATTCTAGGGAAGAGTATGTGCAATGATGGATTATCTATACTAATGATGGAAGTTGTTTTTATTAATGTTTTGCAAAATGCCTAGTGAATAGTTAGAATCCTAGATGGGTATTTTGGAAACAAATTCATGTTTTGTATACATTGTGATCAACACCATAGTAGTAAGAAATTAACAACATTAAGTGATTGATCAACTATGAATAAGGAGTTGTTGTGGTAAATCAATGCTATAGGAATATACCTTACTCAATTTCTACTTAGAACTGATGTTATCTCAAAATTTTAAAGTGTATGAGGGTAATGTTTCAAATAGGTAAAGGGTAGAAATTAAAGTAATGTACAGTAGTTAATGTTATTAATTTAGATGTTGTGGTTATGAAGATAGTAGTAGGACTCATATACTTCTTTCTCTCTTGATGGATCTATGATCATTATGCAATAAAGAATTTGAAATAACTCTTAAGTAAATGCTATATGGAAACTGCCTGACATGCAAATTAGGGAAAAGTGCATAGTAAGCTTTAAGAAGGGATCCCAACTTAATGAATAATGGTGCAATAAATTGTAAATTGTTTAGATATCCTCTAGGGTGTGAATGTGTTTTTGGAAATCAAGAACTGCAACTATTGTGAAAGATGACTTAGAATATGTATATTGTAAAATTTCTATGTCCTATGTCATTGGAATTCTACTTAAAGCTTTGATGGAAAGGAATATTTCTTATAAAACTGTGTGTTAATGCAAATGGTAAGTTTCAAATATCTAGATTGTTTTATTTTCATGATTACAAAAGTAAATAAAAATTATTTGATGTATTCCCTTCATGATCATAACAAATATAAATGTTATATACCTCTCTATGTTTGGTATTCATAGCTTTTAAGGAACATGAATTTTGGACCTTATTTGTAATAAGGTCTCACAGGTTGTATTATGTAGGGTTAGATTATGTCTCAAAAGGGAAAATATATCATAAATTATTTCTTTTTTTATACTGGTTACCATAGATAGGAACTTTGATATTGTGAAAGGAAGTGATAATCTCAGTTGGTAAAACATGCAATTTCCTAATATATTGATATTAGTGAGTAAACATGAATAACGTAGAGTTTCGACTTGATAACAATAATTTTGATGTAATTTCAAGTATCTTGTTAACAAACTTGTACTGCATAAAGTGATAGAATCACATAGGTAATTCTTTTTGAAAGTCATTACTAATTGAACTAAGTTAATCCACACTAAAGTTGTAATATGATAGGATTTACCAAAACTCTTGATAGGAGAAGAATGTGTGCAGTCATTTAATTAGGTTCTAGAATAGTAATAATATAATTATGTTAGATAATGTGTGATTTATAGTTCACATTCCTGACTTCCAGGAGTAAGTCGAATCTTAGTGGGGGAGGATGTAATACCCCTCTAACCCTAATATAAGTTTTGTGTTTTTGAAAGAATTAAGATCTTTCGATATTTTCTTACAGCTTAAGTTGTTCATGATACTTTTTTGATCTATTCCTATAATTTTTTTATAATAATTTCATAAGCTAGTACTCAAGGATTCTAATATCAGACATACTATCTAAAGGTATCATTTTTGTATCTATTTATCTCTATGTATGTATTGAGTACCTTCAAGACCCTTATGAATATCGTTAGGATGTTATATGATATGTACTTGATAGATATATATAAGTGGTTATTTCTATTTTCTTCTATTAAGGTTACTTTGTGTAATGCCCAAAAGTTCGGGTCAAAACACAACCAACAAATTTTTTTAAAAGGATATAAGTTGCCACATTCATGATGCGGGTAAAAGGGTGTTAATGTCAAGCTCAAAGGAGTCAGGAGGTCAAAACCTCTACAAGTTTTTTTTCCATAGTATGCTAGATGAAATTCAATATAATCAAAGTTCGTTAATCATCTTAACGATCAATTTCATCGATCATCAACCGATTAATCATATAGGTTATCCAAGAGGAATTTGATTATTTATTGTTATTCAACATTCTATAAATAGGTTAACCATTTCCAATTAATTCAATAAATGATTACATTATACCAATTAATCAATGCACTTATAAACTAATAAATCAATTTAAACCATTAACCCAAATTCGATAAACATGAATTAAATTAATTAACTAATTAATAAATTTATTAACAAATTTATTAACTAATTAATTAGAAAATATTAATTAATGATTATAATTAAATATTTTATATATTATTAATTAATAATTATAATATAATAATTAATTAATATAGTTATTAATTAATTAATAAATTATAATATATTAACTAATAATATGTACATACTATTTAGTTAATAATATTGAGCAACATATAATTAGCAAATTAATAAATAATAATATTGATTAACATAAAACTATCTATATCTATAACAATGCATTAGTTTTCAAATAAACAAAATTAACTAACTAACTAAGCTAACTTAACTAAATACTAACCTACTCACACCACCTAAGCTACACCCTATCTCCCTCTTAACTCCTATCTTAAACCACGTGCCCAAATAGAAAACAACCCTCTCCCTCATGACTAAAGGTGCGCCATTTAAGGGAGAAGAAAAGTGCAATATTTAATGCAAGCATGGACATGCCAAAGACCTGCGTGAGTTTATGAAGTCAAAAGGTAATGTCATGAAGAAAAAGCTTGATGATGTGTCACCCAAGGACACTTTCTTGACCAATCCAAAGGTTTGCATTTAAAACAAAGATTAGACATCCCTCCACATGCGCCTAGATAAGGGGAAGATTATAATGAAGTATGGGGCGCACTTCAAGGGAGATGAAAAGGGCTGCAATAAGTATCACCTGGGACCCACTACAAATTCAAACCAAAGCAAGTTGATAAAGTCAAAAAGCAGCGCCTATTAGGACTAAGAAGGGGACATCATAAAGTATGGGTCTGACCTTTATGTGACTTGCGCCCCAACCAATGCATTTAAAACAATAAACAAAGACTACTCCACCTCATACATGCGCCAGTCTTCTAGGGGAGTGGTCAAAGCATTAATTTTTATTGCAAATATTGATTTATACAATGCCAAAGTAAATATCCCCATGCTGCGCCACTTTAGTGAAATTATGAGGGAGAATATATATTAAATATTTTATTGCTAAGGAAGTATAGTGTTAATTTATATTATTTAAAAATGACTGTGGTAGGATTTTGAATGGGATTTTTATCCCATACAAAATCCAGAGAGTGTTTTTTTGCTCTCCAAAATCTGAAGAGTGCTATTTCTCTAGCACTATTTTTTTTACAATCTTCTTGCTAGTTAGGAGTAGTAATACATTGTAAATTTGATATATACTTCAAGGTATTGAGGAGTTTATGTAATTTAAATTGGATAGTGTTTCAAATAAGGATTAAATATAGTTTGATTGCAAATCAATAGAGATATCAACAAAATAACTATTTTGTTCATTCCTTCATAGATGTTTCATTACAAGTGAAACGACTAAAAGTGAGATATGAATCACATTTAGAGATTGTTTTCAACGATCTCTACATTTAGCTCATCATATACGATACTACGATATTCATATATCAATCCAAATATGGAAGCATAATTAAATTGCTACAATATTTAATCTATCATTATGGATAACTCATTTGCAAAGAGAGATTATTTTTCAGTTATCATGAGAGAGAGAGAGAGAGAGAGAGAGAGAGAGAGAGAGATCTTTTATCATGTTTGCAAGAATTCATCTTAACATAAAGAAATCCATTTCAACTCATTTACAAATACATCAATAAAGTTTACAACATCCTAGTTTCAACAAAGCATTGCAATGAACAATTCCACACAATGAAAGATCAAGATAATAACAGTCTCTCATCCATTTCATCTTCACAATAGCTCCAAATGAAAGGCATTACATTCTCTTTTACATCAAATGAAATCTAAATACAAAGAATGATTCACAATGGAATAAAAGGGATGTCTTCTCTCAACCATCCAAAAGATGAACACCTCCATGATAGCTCCTCTTTGAGCTTCCACAAATCTGCAAATATATACAAGGCAAAGGAAGCGACCATGGGAAGCTCACCTCCCATCCTAGGCCTCTCATGAGGCCACCCCCGAGCTTGGGGAAACCACAATGAATGGGAAACAAACACTCACACACAAACACAACAAGAACATAAACACATGAAAATCCCAAAATCCCTCAAGGTGAAAGAAACTAAGGAAATTCCATGAATATCCTTTATCGGGTGTGGGTGGACAACCCATGGAGACAACCATTGCAATACAAGAACAAGGCCACACAGGACCCATATAACTAAATTTCATACAAGGCTCTCATGGCCAATCTTCCCTCCTTATACCCCCATTGCCACACAGGCTAAATGTAAGGTTTCTTGGGGAAAATCACTCACCCAAGTTCATCTTTCCTCCTTATACCCCCATTGCCACACAGGCTAAATGCAAGATTTCTTGGGGAAAATCACTCACCCAAGTTCATCTTTCCTCCTTATACCCCCATTTCCACACGGGCTAAATGCAAGATTTCTTGGGGAAAATCACTCACCCAAGTTCATCTTTCCTCACACATGGAGGAGATTCTACACATGGAGTTGCCTCCATTTCCACACCCCCTCTCAATTTCTCTTCCCTCCCAAGGGTGAGTGAATCTGAGAGTATACAACCCAAAATCCAATCACAAAAGAAAACACAATGCCATTTCATGCTCTCACCATGACCAACCATGGGGAGCTAAAACACTTAACAAAATTTACATCTACAAGTTTCATCTACAACAAAATGAAAGAGATGAAGAGCAAGATCCTCCAACCTATGATCCAATGCAAAATGATGAAGTTTTGAGCTTTTTTCTTTCTTCTATCCTTAGCTTTTTTCCTTCTCCAAGTTTAGTGGTCTCTAAAGGTAGAGAGTGGGTGAACAACCCAAACCCCTCTAAAAGTTCTACTAAAAGGGACTCCCCCAACCAACTCTCCACAACCCTCATTAAGATGGTCCATCATGCAAGTTGAAATTTCGTGCTAGATTAAATGGGCACTATTGGAGGGGACAAAAGGTCAATATATGGTTTTTCCCATGCTAAAATTACCCCTAACCTATGGTACAAGGAATGGGCTACCTAAAAATGCATGAAACTACCCCCTAGGGTCCCATTTAACCCTCCAAAAACCATGGTTCAATTAAAGCACGAAAATGTAAGGTATGACTTGACTTAGGGATCCTAAGATAAGAGGTTACACTTAAAATACCCCCTTGAGTAATCTTCTAGGACTTGCTCTCACACTCCAATCACATGACATACCCTAGTTAACAATAACTCTAGTGTCAAGCGACACTCACATAATTAACATCACAATTAAGGTATGTCCAACATATTTCAACACTTAACAATCCTACACATACATTCACATTACAGTTACAAAATAAAACACTTCACAACGAGGCCCTGGTCTCTTCAATAGACGGGGCCTTGGCTTTACTGATAGCACAAGTATTCAATGTGGTTTCCCCGAATGTTTCCATGGTCCTTCCTCCTGCAAAACCTAAATGCAGCATCAGTAATTCAAGGAAGAAAACCATCATATATAACATACAAGATGTAATATCTACACATTAATCTTAGCTCAATTGCATACAAGGAGTCATACAAAAAGTAATGATCTAACACAATTCAATTGGTCATTCGATCACCTAGAATGAAATGTCATAATTCAGTTGTCTACACGTAATCATTTAGGATTCAATAACCACATTAAGTAAATTCAATTTGCATAACTCAGTTATTACTTCAATTGCCTATAGAATTCATAATTTAATTTGCATAATTCAATAGCATAATTCAAATGAAATCAAGATTATCTATAGTCTATTATCATCATCAGATAGTCATCAGGTTCTCATAATAAAAAGATAATAATGGCATCTAACATAATCACATCTGAAACTACTAAGCATGGATCCTTGCACAGGATCAACAAAAGTATATAGTCTAACATGATCAAATCCAAATCGACTCATCATGGATCCACATACAGAGTCAACAAAAAGTGAAGTCTAACAAGTCCATCACAACATAACAGTAGATCAAAAGAGTCCAAGTATCTCCAAAAACATAATCAAAATGAAATGCTAAGTCTCAAAATTGGGATCACTATGTGGGCCGAAGGTGGGCCTCACATCCACCCCCTCTAGGCATGAACATCCTCCTGGAGTTCATTGAAGAGGTGTGGATACTAGGCCCTCATCTGTGCTGCATCCTCCCATGAGGCTGTAACCTCATCATAGCAATCCCACTGGACCCTAACCTGGTCCAGCGTTCTACCTCAAAGTCCCAACGTCCGTCGAGCCAAAATGTGAATGGGCTCTAGGGCCAGCTGGCCATCTGACTCCACCTGGAAGGCATCCCAATCAATAATATGAGACTCGTCATAAATATATTTCCACAATACCGATACATGAAACACATCGTGGATGTGTGACAAGCTAGGTGGCAAGGCTAGATGATAAGCAATGAGCCCTATCCTCTCTAGGATCTCAAACAGACCAAAAAAATGGGGTGCGAGCTTAGAGCCTTTTCCAATACGGATTGGACTCTTGTGCGGTCGCACTCTCAAGAAGACTCTGTCTCCCACAAGGTAGGCTCAGTCTATCCTCTTCGCATCTGCATACTTTTTCTGTCTATCCTGAGCCTCTAAGAGACGCTGCCTAATCAGGGTGACCTGCTGCTCCATATCCCAAACTAACTCAGGACCAATAGAAACTCTGTCCTTGATCCTATCTCAACTCAGCGGGGTCCTGCAAGGTCTACCATATAATGCCTGGAAAGGAGGCATTCCCAAAGATGCATGATGCCCATTATTATAGGCAAACTCCACAAGATGTAGGTACTCCTCCCACTGGGTCTGATGATCCATAACATACATGTGAAGCATGTCCTCTAAAACCTGATTGACCCTCTTGGTCTACCCATCTGTCTCTGGATGATAGGCTGTGCTAAAATTGAGCCTGGTGCCCAATGCTGCCTGAAGCTCTCTCCAAAAGGATGAAGTGAAAAGAGAGTCTCTATCTGAGATGATCTTATGAGGTATGCCATGAAGTCTGACAATGTCTCGTAAGAACACCTGGGCTACTGCAGGTGTTGTAAAGGTAGTACGAACTGGAGAAAAATGGGCTACCTTAGTCAATTGGTCCACCGTCACCATAATAGCATCATGGCGTCGAACAGACATTAGAAGACCAACTATAAAGTCCATGGATATAACCTCCCACTTCCATAATGGAATCTCATGTGGCTGTAGGAGTCCACCAAGATGGCGGTGCTCTGCCTTAACCTGCTGACACTCAAGACATCTAGCCACTATCTCAGCAATCTGCAATCTCATGCCTGGCCAATGATACATTCATCTCAAATTTGCATGTAGCTTCTTAACCCCGAGATGTGCTACATAAGGTGCTCTGTGAGCCTCAAGTATAATGAAAGCACATAGATCACCGGTAGAAGGTACATAGATACGCTCACGATGGCGTAGAAGCCCATCAGACTCTAAGGTATAACCAACATACTTCCCCTCCAAGGGTCTCTGGGATTGAATCATCCCACAAACCTCGGTATACCACTCATCTTCTTGAAGATGACGGAGGATCCGACCCCTCAAATTTGTGCCTGCAGTCATAGAATAGATATCGTGTCATCTCCTGCTCAAGGCATCTGCAACCACGTTCTCCTTCCCCTTGATGTAGTGGACATCAAAGTCATACTCACATAAGAACTCCATCCATTGCCTCTGCTGAGCATTAAGGTTCAGCTGAGTAAATATATACTGAAGAATTTGATGGTCTGAATGAAGCTCAAAGCGGTGACCTAAGAGGAAGTGATGCCATCGTACTAAGGCATGTACCATTGCTGCAAGCTCTAAATCATGTGTAGGGTAATTGAGCTCATGAGTCTTAAGCTTCCTAGACTTGTAAGCAATAGCTTTCCCTCCCTGCATAAGGACTGCCCCTAATCCATCTAATGAAGCATCTATGCATACCACAAATTCCGCTGAAGGATCTGGCACTGCAAGAATCAGTGCACTGGTGAGTGCTCTCTTGAGCTCCTAAAAAGCTCTCTCACACTTCTCTGTCCACTCGAACTTCTTCCCCTTTCACTGAAGGGAAGTGATAGGATGTGCTACCTTAGAAAATCCTTCAACAAAATGTCTGTAATAACTGGCTAGTCCCATGAAACTTCTGACCTCAGTCACTATGGTTGGTGCTGGCCAATTCATAATAGCCTCTATCTTTGATTGGTCTACTGAGATCCCATCACCAGATATGACATGCCCCAAATACTTAACCTCTGTTCTAAAGAAGGAACACTTCGACAGGTTGCCAAATAACTGATTATCTCTCAAACACTGCAAAACCTGTCTCAAGTGCCTTTCGTGCTCCTTCTCATCCTTGGAATATATCAGGATGTCGTCAAGGAACACAATTACAAACTTATCTAGGAAGGTGTGGAATACACCATTCATAAGGCTCATGAATATAGCTGGGGCATTCGTAAGACTGAAAGGTACCACGGTAAACTCATAGTGGCCATACCTAGTGTGAAATGCGGTCTTATGAATGTCACTGTCAACTATCCTCAATTGATGGTACCCTGACTTTAGATCTATCTTGGAGAATACACGGGCACCCTGCAACTGGTCAAATAAGTCATCAATCCTAGGAAGTAGATATCGATTCTTAATGGTAACCTTATTCAACTGTCGATAATCCATGCACAACCTAAGTGACCCATCCTTCTTCTTAACGAAGATCACTGGCGCACCCCAAGGAGAAACACTAGGATGAATGTGTCCCTTCTCTAACAACTCCTCGAGCTGAATCTTGAGCTCATTAAGCTCATTCGTGGTCATCCTATAGGGCACTCTAGATACTGGTTCAGCTCCTAGCACAAGGTCTATGTGAAAGTCAACTGCTCTGCGAGGAGGCATACCAGGTAACTCTGATGGGAATACATCTACAAATTCCTGGAGGATGGGATGGTCTTCAAGAGAAGTCTCACTCTCATCCTCATCCCCTCTGTCACTGATAGTGATGGAAAATAACTGACATCCCTTCTGCATACACCACCTAACTTGCCTAGTGGATATCATACGAAGAGATACTGGTCTCTGAACCCCTGAAATAACTGTAGCCATGTCGTCATCATCCAAACATTCAATCTTCTTCTGGCGGCAATCTAGCTTGGCTCTGTGGGCGTATAGCCAATCCATGCCAAGTAGTACATCATATGATCCCGATGGGGTAATCCTAAGGTCTGTTGATGTGGTCAACTCTCCAATCTGAATCTGACAATCTCTAACCAAGGAGGTGACTGATACTCTAGAACCGGAAGCCAACTCAACTTCCCAGCTCTCATTCTGCCTAGATACCACTAGCCCGCAACGCTCCACTACAAAAGGAGATATAAAGGAGTCGGTGGCTCCTGAGTCAAACAATATAGAAATACTGATACCTCAAATCATACCTGCTGACTCAATCATAGTGGCTTGGTGCTCGGCCTGGCGGTTATCCACCGCTGCAAATACTCTATGGGACCTACCTAAGTCCCCCACAGTGGGCTCTGATCTGGCTGCTCTCTGTCTGCTGCCCTGTGTACAATCTCTAGCAATATGTCCCATGCCCCCACAAGTGAAGCATGGTCCACGTACATGTACCTGTGTCCCCTGTGGCCTGCTAAATTGTGATCCACCTCCTCTGGTAGATCTGGTAAAACCACCTCTAGAGGATTGCTGGGTCCCAACAGAAGGGGTGTATGGTATGTCTGTCCTATGATCCCTCTTCTGCCCTTGACCCTGCCACTGCTTGGGCTTATTGCCCTGATGTCCCTGTGAACCTTTCTGCCTATGATCCTAGTGATCCTGCTGCTGAGGCTGCTCCTACTGAGTTTGCTGAGGGGTTTGGAAAGACCCTGAAGAATACCTCTTATTCTTCTTCCAACGGTTTCTTTGAAAACTGGAACTCTGTGATGTAGAATTATTGTGCTGAAATTGATCTCGAGAATCAGATGACCCTCTAACAACCTCTTTGGCTACCTTAGCCCTGTCAACTGTAAACCGTAGATCTCCAGGTGGCAACATACGTACCATGCCTGCAATGTTGTGGTTCAAACCACTGATGAACCGGTTAACCTACAATTTCTCATCTCTCATGTACTCCACATAAGGGAGTAGGTCAATGAACTTGCCCTCATACTGGACCACTGTCAATCCCCTCTGCTGAAGGCTATGAAACTCGTTAATACACTTCTGTCGAAACTGCTCTGACAAGTACCTGGCCTTGAAGAGTTCTAAGAAAGTCTCCCAGGTCAATGTGTTAAGGTCCAAGTGTCCCTTAAACTGCTCATGTTCCCACCATGAAGAGGCTCCAACTCTCAATAAGTGAATAGAAAAGCGGGCCTTGACATTGCTGTCATAGGCACGCAACCCAAAACATCTGCCTAAGCTATGAAGCCATGACTCTGCCTCTATACCATCTGTGGATCCCTCAAAAGTGGGTGGGCTAAGGTGCATCAACTCTCTGATAGCAACTCCTGTGTCTAAAGCTCGTGTGCGACCCTCAACCCTAGGTGGTGGCTCTGGACCATGTACTGACTCTACCTGTCCCTCTTCCCTTTTGGAAGGGCTCCTACTCTGCTCTCTAGCTACACGCCCTAAACCATGATCCTGCTGGTGACCAAATGGAGGTAGTCTATCCAGAATAATACCGGCCAAGTTCTGAAAAGCTATCAATAATTCTCGGTTGGGCTCTGGTGGTGGTTCGGGAGGGGGATCCTGATTCCCTTCCAGAATCTCAATCTCCTCCACTTGAATGGAGGGAGCACGCCTATGGTCTCTCCCTATTCCTCGCCTGCGTCCACGGGCCTGTCGTGTAACTACTGGCATCCTACACAAGCACCAACGTTCAATTGTTAATTGTGGTGGTTAAGGCTCCTAGTGTTGAACATTGCTTTGATACAAAAATGTAATGCCCAAAAGTTCGGGTCAAAACACAACCAACAAATTTTTTTAAAAGGATATAAGTTGCCACATTCATGATGCGGGTAAAAGGGTGTTAATGTCAAGCTCAAAGGAGTCAGGAGGTCAAAACCTCTACAAGTTGTTTTTCCATAGGATGCTAGATGAAATTCAATATAATCAAAGTTCGTTAATCATCTTAACGATCAATTTCATCGATCATCAGCCGATTAATCATATAGGTTATCCAAGAGGAATTTGATTATTTATTGTTATTCGACATTCTATAAATAGGTTAACCATTTCCAATTAATTCAATAAATGATTACATTATACCAATTAATCAATGCACTTATAAACTAATAAATCAATTTAAACCATTAACCCAAATTGGATAAACATGAATTAAATTAATTAACTAATTAATAAATTTATTAACAAATTTATTAACTAATTAATTAGAAAATATTAATTAATGATTATAATTAAATATTTTATATATTATTAATTAATAATTATAATATAATAATTAATTAATATAGTTATTAATTAATTAATAAATTATAATATATTAACTAATAATATGTACATACTCTTTAGTTAATAATATTGAGCAACATATAATTAGTAAATTAATAAATAATAATATTGATTAACATAAAACTATCTATATCTATAACAATGCATTAGTTTTCAAATAAACAAAATTAACTAACTAACTAAGCTAACTTAACTAAATACTAACCTACTCACACCACCTAAGCTACATCCTATCTCCCTCTTAACTCCTATCTTAAACCACGTGCCCAAAGAGAAAACAACCCTCTCCCTCATGACTAAAGGTGCGCCATTTAAGGGAGAAGAAAAGTGCAATATTTAATGCAAGCATGGACATGCCAAAGACCTGCGTGAGTTTATGAAGTCAAAAGGTAATGTCATGAAGAAAAAGCTTGATGATGTGTCACCCAAGGACACTTTCTTGACCAATCCAAAGGTTTGCATTTAAAACAAAGATTAGACATCCCTCCACATGCGCCTAGATAAGGGGAAGATTATAATGAAGTATGGGGCGCACTTCAAGGGAGATGAAAAGGGCTGCAATAAGTATCACCTGGGACCCACTACAAATTCAAACCAAAGCAAGTTGATAAAGTCAAAAAGCAGCGCCTATTAGGACTAAGAAGGGGACATCATAAAGTTTGGGTCTGACCTTTATGTGACTTGCACCCCAACCAATGCGTTTAAAACAATAAACAAAGACTACTCCACCTCATACATGCGCCAGTCTTCTAGGGGAGTGGTCAAAGCATTAATTTTTATTGCAGATATTGATTTATACAATGCCAAAGTAAATATCCCCATGCTGCACCACTTTAGTGAAATTATGAGGGAGAATATATATTAAATATTTTATTGCTAAGGAAGTATAGTGTTAATTTATATTATTTAAAAATGACTGTGGTAGGATTTTGAATGGGATTTTTATCCCATACAAAATCCAGAGAGTGTTTTTTTGCTCTCCAAAATCTGAAGAGTGCTATTTCTCTAGCACTATTTTTTTACAATCTTCTTGCTAGTTAGGAGTAGTAATACATTGTAAATTTGATATATACTTCAAGGTATTGAGGAGTTTATGTAATTTAAATTGGATAGTGTTTCAAATAAGGATTAAATATAGTTTGATTGCAAATCAATAGAGATATCAACAAAATAACTATTTTGTTCATTCCTTCATAGATGTTTCATTACTAGTGAAAGGACTAAAAGTGAGATATGAATCACATTTAGAGATTGTTTTCAACGATCACTACATTTAGCTCATCATATACGATACTACGATATTCATATATCAATCCAAATATGGAAGCATAATGAAATTGCTACAATATTTAATCTATCATTGTGAATAACTCATTTGCAAAGAGAGATTATTTTTCAATTATCGTGAGAGAGAGAGAGAGAGAGAGAGAGAGAGAGAGAGAGAGAGAGAGAGAGAGAGAGAGATCTTTTATCATGTTTGCAAGAATTCATCTTAACATAAAGAAATCCATTTCAACTCATTTACAAATACATCAATAAAGTTTACAACATCCTAGTTTCAACAAAGCATTGCAATGAACAATTCCACACAATGAAAGATCAAGATAATAACAGTCTCTCATCCATTTCATCTTCACAATAGCTCCAAATGAAAAGCATTACATTCTCTTTTACATCAAATGAAATCTAAATACAAAGAATGATTCACAATGGAATAAAAGGGATGCCTTCTCTCAACCATCCAAA
This sequence comes from Chamaecyparis obtusa, assembly GCA_027943335.1. Lineage (NCBI taxonomy): Eukaryota > Viridiplantae > Streptophyta > Pinopsida > Cupressales > Cupressaceae > Chamaecyparis > Chamaecyparis obtusa. Next base: position 316,583 of record BSBK01009176.1, read on the forward strand.
AGATGAAGACCTCCATGATAGCTCCTCTTTGAGCTTCCACAAGTCTGCAAATATATACAAGGCAAAGGAAGCGACCATGGGAAGCTCACCTCCCATCCTAGGCCTCTCATGAGGCCACCCCCGAGCTTGGGGAAACCACAATGAATGGGAAACAAACACTCACACACAAACACAACAAGAACATAAACACATGAAAATCCCAAAATCCCTCAAGGTGAAAGAAACTAAGGAAATTCCATGAATATCCTTTATGGGGTGTGGGTGGACAACCCATGGAGACAACCATCGCAATACAAGAACAAGGCCACACAGGACCCATATAACTGAATTTCATACAAGGCTCTCATGGCCAATCTTCCCTCCTTATACCCCCATTGCCACACGTGCTAAATGCAAGGTTTCTTGGGGAAAATCACTCACCCAAGTTCATCTTTCCTCCTTATACCCCCATTGCCACACAGGCTAAATGCAAGATTTCTTGGGGAAAATCACTCACCCAAGTTCATCTTTCCTCCTTATACCCCCATTGCCACACGGGCTAAATGCAAGATTTTTTGGGGAAAATCACTCACCCAAGTTCATCTTTCCTCACACATGGAGGAGATTATACACATGGAGTTGCCTCCATTTCCACACCCCCTCTCAATTTCTCTTCCCTCCCAAGGGTGAGTGAATCTGAGAGTATACAACCCAAAATCCAATCACAAAAGAAAACATAATGCCATTTCATGCTCTCACCATGACCAACCATGGGGAGCTAAAACACTTAACAAAATTTACATCTACAAGTTTCATCTACAACAAAATGAAAGAGATGAAGAGCAAGATCCTCCAACCTATGATCCAATGCAAAATGATGAAGTTTTGAGCTTTTTTCTTTCTTCTATCCTTAGCTTTTTTCCTTCTCCAAGTTTAGTGGTCTCTAAAGGTAGAGAGTGGGTGAACAACCCAAACCCCTCTAAAAGTTCTACTAAAAGGGACTCCCCCAACCAACTCTCCACAACCCTCATTAAGATGGTCCATCATGCCAGTCAAAATTTCGTGCTAGATTAAATGGGCACTATTGGAGGGGACAAAAGGTCAATATATGGTTTTTCCCATGCTAAAATTACCCCTAACCTATGGTACAAGGAATGGGCTACCTAAAAATGCATGAAACTACCCCCTAGGGTCCCATTTAACCCTCCAAAAACCATGGTTCAATTAAAGCACGAAAATGTAAGGTATGACTTGACTTAGGGATCCTAAGATAAGAGGTTACACTTAAAATACCCCCTTGAGTAATCTTCTAGGACTTGCTCTCACACTCCAATCACATGACATACCCTAGTTAACAATAACTCTAGTGTCAAGCGACACTCACATAATTAACATCACAATTAAGGTATGTCCAACATATTTCAACACTTAAAAATCCTACACATACATTCACATTACAGTTACAAAATAAAACACTTCACAACGAGGCCCTGGTCTCTTCAATAGACGGGGCCTTGGCTTTACTGATAGCACAAGTATTCAATGTGGTTTCCCCGAATGTTTCCATGGTCCTTCCACCTGCAAAACCTAAATGCAGCATCAGTAATTCAAAGAAGAAAACCATCATATATAACATACAAGATGTAATATCTACACATTAATCTTAGCTCAATTGTATACAAGGAGTCATACAAAAAGTAATGATCTAACACAATTCAATTGGTCATTCGATCATCTAGAATGAAATGTCATAATTTAGTTGTCTACACGTAATCATTTAGGATTCAATAACCACATTAAGTAAATTCAATTCGCATAACTCAGTTATTACTTCAATTGCCTATATAATTCATAATTTAATTTGCATAATTCAATAGCATAATTCAAATGAAATCAAGATTATCTATAGTCTATTATCATCATCAGATAGTCATCAGGTTGTCATAATAAAAAGATAATAATAGCATCTAACATAATCACATCTGAAACTACTAAGCATGGATCCTTGCATAGGATCAATGAAAGTATATAGTCTAACATGATCAAATCCAAATCGACTCATCATGGATCCACATACAGAGTCAACAAAATGTGAAGTCTAACGAGTCCATCACAACATAACAGTAGATCGAAAGAGTCCAAGTATCTCCAAAAATATAATCAAAGTGAAATGCTAATTCTCAAAATCAGGATCACTATGTGGGCCGAAGGTGGGCCTCACACTTTGGATGAATCTTGTATCTCACTTGATGATTTGATTATGTTGATTTATTATTAGTATTGATAAGAGACTAACACAATGCTTGAGATTCTAACATTCGTTATGATGATGCTACATGCTTTGAGTGTATATATATACATGATGTGTTTTCATGATTCAGGATGAAGTCGTAATTACTCACATAGCTGAGGTCCACATGATGTATCGATCCCGGTCATCTGTTTGCAATGTTTTCTTTTATATGTATATCCATGCATATGTATTTCTTCTTTGTGATGCAGGCTTGCAGGTACCAGGCATCGACTTCACCTAGCTTCACAGGTTTGAGCATGCCCTCAAATCCTCAATGGTTGTTGTTATGGAGATATTACTAAGGTCCCTACATGAGTCTTCCTTTGTCATTATTCCAATTTGGGAATATTAGGGTTCCTTCTTTGTTAGTCAACCTTTGGGTGAAAAAAATGCACCTGGTTGGGCATTGTTGTAGTTAGTGCATTGTGGCCACTTGAATTCATTTGGTTGTATGATTTGTTTACTCATTTTATTTATTTCTCCTTCTTGGTATGATTCTTAGTTAATCTTTCTGTGTTGTGTTTCAGGGTTTTGTGCTTGGTCAAGAGTTTGGCTTGACTTTTCTTGTTGACTTTGGTTGACCTTGTTTGATCTTATGATTTTCTCGATATGTTTCATAGTTGATTTTTATGGCCTCTTTGGATGATTAGATTTATTTTGAGGCATGTGATTTTATTCTATCTCAGTGTTATATGCTATAGTAATTATAAATAGGTAATAATATTGTGATCTATTACTTCATAATCTTATAGATTATAGTGTTTGGTATTTGGCATGTATCTATATAAATATAAATATATATATAGAAATATATATATGGGTGCACACACACACACACACACACACACACACACATATATATATAATTTATATGTGATTATATGTTAATTATTGTAGATAATGTTGATGGTGTATATTTTGGGATTAATGTAAAGTATAGTATTATTAATAATTAAATATTAAATAATGCAAGATATATTATTCTGAATTGTTAATTATTAATAATGTGGATAAGTTATATATATATAGATATTGATGTAATTAATGGTGTCATATGCATATATGTTAGGATAATATTATATATGTGTATGAATGAATACAAATCATCTTTTATTGTATATTTGAGTAATATAGTTGTATGATATTAAGTTATTTTATAATACCCTTTAGTTAAGAGTTAGTTGGGAGTTGGTTACCTTTCCTCTCAACCTTTGGAAATCTATTTATATGCACTACTTTCTCAATTGAAGAGAGAGGATTTTGGGGCTGAAGCATTGAGGAGAGGATGGCCTTACTTTTCATGGAGATTTTGGAGAGAAAACTTGGAGATGTGAGGGAGAGTTAGTAAGCATATGTCTTTAAGAATTTTTGGTTATCTTTGCTTTTGGGAGAGAGACATTTTTGTGAGAATTTTAGTAGTTGAGAGAGGGATTCTTTGCTATGAAATTATTTCTTTCTTTCATGAAGATTTTTGAAAGTGGATAGGGTTTGAAGGATGCATCTCAAGTTTGGATTTGTCCTCTCTTTTGTTTCCTTCCTTCTTCGATTCAACCTTCTTAGGACATGAGGTATGGATTGAATATTTTAGTTACTTTATGTCTCTAATATATTATGGATCTATTTATATATTATCATTATTTATTATGTCTGTACTTTTCATTTCTATGGTTATTTTAAAGTTTTGCGTTTTTGTTTGTAAGAATTGGCATGTGTTTTCCTAAGATTTTTAGCAACCCATTTTTTGAGATCTATTATTATAATAATTTAAATTGCATCTATGGTTTCAATTAAATAATTTTATAGAAGTAAAATTCATAGATATCAAATGGGTATCACTCTGATTTTATTTTTAGGGTCGAATTAATGCCTTATTTTTGACATTTTGGCAGACTATGCCTGTCCATTATGGATTCTGAATTTTCTGTCAAATATATTCATATGCTACAGGCTGATATGATTATATAAAAATATGAATTTGATATCAAAGATTATCCTAAGTCTTATCTTTCATTTCCAATTGGTTTGGAGAATTTTTATTATGTTTTGTGAAAATTACAATCATTTTAGTGAAGGCAGGTCTGAACCCTAACCAGAATTTTTTGTTTTAAACCAGAAGTCATAACTTTCTTTCCCACCGTTGGATCTTCCTAAAAATAAAATCGAGAGTCCATAATTATGTTATATAAATCTCCAAGAAAGTGATTTTATTTATTATTTTTTTTGTGGAAGATATGGATGACTGTTATATTATGACTATTCTTTGCATTTAATCCTTGCTTGAAATAATTCAGTTTAAGAACATCACTAAGTCTTAGGGTTTTGTATGGTTACTAGAGGCTATTAGAATTTTTTTTTGGTTAATTGGATCTATGTGTACTCTGAATATATTTATAATATCACTTGGATGTCTTCTTATATGTTTGGAACATTCTGAATGCCATATTGGGTTTAGGGTTGTCAAGTGGACTAGGGACAACATATGTTTTCCTAAACTCAATCAAATGTTGTTATGGAATTGATATGAATTCTTGATGATGGATATATTATGTTCTTATGATTTTTATATGTATTTTAAGGAACCATGTACACTAGGTGAGTGGCTCATAGGGAGGAGCCGAGGCCCTAAGTGGCTAGTACCAGGATAACCTACCATGAGTTATATAATCAAGTGATAACCTAAATAAATGAATTGGGAATGGGACATTATTGGAATGGGAAATTACACACTAATCAAGATTAATTGTGCCTCATCCATGCCTTTAGTGCTAGTAAAGACTAAGGATGGGAGTGGTAGAAGGTACCTATGTGTAGGTACGACTGCATGACATTGTCTATACGAGAGGCATTCGTTTCCCCATGTGCCTACTTGGGGGCCGGGGGCAAGAGTGGCTAGTACCAGGACAACCCAAGGGGTGAGGGCTCTGTGATGACACTCACCTAGCTTGTAGCTTAGAGTCTCTACCAAATTTGATCATGCCTCTAGTAGTCCTTGTGGTCTTCTTGTCTTTTCTTTTGTGCTGTGACTTTGGGAAAATTTTATCACCACCTTAGGAATTTCCTAGTTGTTACCTCTTGTATGGGCCTTTGGTTCTATCTCCTAGCTTGGGGGAGTGAGCCTATTGGTTCCACGTGGTTGGGTGGTTAATATTTATATCGAGGTATTATTCATGATTCTCTGGATGATCCTAGCACATATTCCTTTCCAGATCTGTAGTTGAAGATTTCTTATTGGATATTTTAATATGTTGAGATGTACTTGTAGACACCTAAAAATCTTTTAGAAAATAAAGTATTTTTATTTTCTGAAAAACCTCTGATGACATCATCATTTATTAATTAATTAATTATTTAATTAAGAAATCCCTCCCAAAAATATTTAAATCTTATTTAAACACCCTTTCCCTATTTATTAATTATTTAATTAATAAATTGACCAAAAAAACTAAAAAATAAATTATTTATTTATTTTTTCCCAAAACCTTAGAAATATCCTAAAGACCACTAACCTCTTCTAGAATCTTCTAATCCCTCTTTAATTTTGATTAAAGACTAATCCCATCATTTCGTAAGCCTAATCCCAACTCAAAAATATTTAATTAAGATTAAATATTAAATCCTCATGTTTATTAAATATATTTTAACAAATATCCTCAAAAACCTAAAACCTTTGAAATAAATAAACGTTTATTTATTTCTTAAAATCCTATTTATCCTAGAAAGTCCTAGACTCTTCTAGAAAGTCTTCATCCTCATCCAAAGCCTAGACTCTTCTAGAAGAAGTCAATCCTTATCTTTGACTCTAACCTTACCCCAAACCCTAACTCAACCACCTAACCCAACCCTTTTCAAAATCCTATAAATACTCCTCACTTCTAAGAGCAAAATACCCATTCACCTTTTATTTCAAGCAATGTTATAATGCTAGAATAGCTCTAAATCATTTAGCTTTCATACTAATTGTAGTTTTAATCATTTTCAAGCATTTTTAGCTCACATCTTAGCATACAAATAATGGATTAACTTAGTTTAATTCTTGTTTATGCATCATTCTCACATCTATTTTGGGTTCTAAAATCTATTTAATCATACTAGTTGCATAATCTTGAGTTCTTGAAGCCTTAGGGGCAATTTTGGGTGTTCTACCCAATATTGTGCCATTTATGGGGTTTTCATGAAACTTAATCCTCCAAATCTGCATTAGGAACATGCTCTAGGTGCTTTGAGAGCATACCCACATTCATTTTATATGAGAAAATCAAATAGTGCTTGGGTGCACCTGTTTAAGCTCAATCTGAGGTGGCTTAGCTTAGATATTACATCAATATCTATATATATATAACCTATCCACATTATTAATAATTAAAAATTGAGAATAATATACCTCACATTATTTAATATTTAATTATTAATAATACTATACTTTACATTAATCCCAAAATATACACCATCAACATTATCTACAATAATTAACATAATCACATATAAATTATATATATATATGTGTGTGTGTGTGTGTGTGTGTGTGTGTGTGTGTGCACCCATATATATATTTCTATATATATAGATACATGCCAAATACCAAACACTATAATCTATAAGATTATGAAGTAATAGATCACAATATTATTACCTATTTATAATTACTATAGGATATAACACTGAGATAGAATAAAATCACATGCCTCAAAATAAATCTAATCATCCAAAGAGGCCATAAAAATCAACTATGAAACATATTGAGAAAACTATAAGATCAAACAAGGTCAACCAAAGTCAAAAAGGAAAGTCAAACCAAACTCCTGACCAAGCATGAAACCCTGAAACACAACATAGAAAGATTAACTAAGAATCATACCAAGAAGGATAAATAAATAAAATGAGTAAACAAATCATACAACCAAATGAATTCAAGTGGCCACAAGGCACTAACTACAACAATGCCCAACCAGGTGCATTTTTTTCACCCAAAGGTTGACTGACAAAGAAGGAACCCTAATATTCCCAAATTGGAATAATGACAAAGGAAGACTCATGTAGGGACCTTAGTACTATCTCCATAACAACAACCATTGAGGATTTGAGGGCATGCTCAAACCTATGAAGCTAGGTGAAGTCGATGCCTGGTACTTGCAAGCCTACATCAAAAAGAAAAAATAAATATGCACGGATATACATATAAAAGAAAACATTGCAAACAAATGACCGGGATCGATACATCATGTGGACCTCAGCTATGTGAGTAACTATGACTTCATCCCGAATCATGAAAACACATCATGTATATATATACACTCAAAGCATGTAGCATCATCATAACGAAGGTTAGAATCTCAAGCATTGTGTTAGTCTCTTATCAATACTAATAATAAATCAACATAATCAAATCATCGAGTGAGATACAAGATTCATCCAAAGTAACCTTAATAGAAGAAAATATAAATAACCACTTATATATATATATATATATATATATATATATATATATATATATATATATATATATATATATATATATATATATATATATATATATATATATATATATATATATATATATATATATATATATATATATATATATATATCAAGTACATATCATATAACATCCCAACTATTCATAAAGGTCTTGAAGGTACTCAATACATACACAGAGATAAATACATACAAAAATGATACCTTTAGATAGTATGTCTGATATTAGAATCCTTGAGTACTAGCTTATGAAATTATTATAAACAAACTATAGGAATAGATCAAACAAGTATCATGAACAACTTAAGCTGTAAGAAAACATCGAAAGATCTTAATTCTTTCAAAAACACAAAACTTATATTAGGGTTAGAGGGGTATTACATCTAGGACCAAAAACCTCCCATTGATTGATATCAACATTAAATATGTGATCCAACATAAATGCACAAGTCGGCCACAACATAAATTAAAACTAAACCTGTCGGTGAGCAAGGATAACCAAGTAGTAGACAAGCAACACCAAGCACCAGTGAAAAATTGATTGCCGAGGAGATAATTGACCACACTCAGTAACCAAAGGAAACTGACCAACTACTGATCAACTCGGTCAAAGAAGGAACCGAGCAACATAGACAAACTCCAAAATGTTTTTTGTGACACAGGATTGCCAAGGACCCGAGATGCTCCTGCATCAGACACCTGGGGCTATTTTGAAATGATTCACTAAATCATTTTCTAGGTCTGGTCTGAGATTCATCCAAATCAGAGTATTAAATCCATGAACTATCTTCCATTTGTCTATTTTTCCACTTTACCAAATATTACATATATCATTTTCCTCTTGTACTTTTTCCAACTTTCCTTCAAAATATGTTCAATTTCTTCATTCTTCTTCTTAGGATATTCTGTCGGTATTGTCACTTCTTCATATGATACTCATACAAATTAGAAGTGTTGAAAATCAGTGATATGTCCATGTCATTAGGTAACTCAATCTCATATGCATTTCCACTGCCAAATTTCTTCAAAATCTTGCAAGGTCCAAACATCTTCATCTTTAGCTTCCCATATGTTCCAACAGGATATTGGCCTTTCTTCAAATGAACCATCACTTCATCACCAACATCAAAAGTTTTATGTATCCTTGATCTATCATCTTTGTCTTTGTATTTCTAATTACTGTCTTCCAGCTTTAGCTTCACATCTTCATGCAATGTCTTCATGTACTCAACAAATTTTACTCCTTCAGCACTTCTCTTATTTTCATCAGCAATATCTCTTAAATTAAATATACCTCTTGGTTGTGTGCCATTCACAATCTCAAATGGTGTCTTTCCAATACTCCTATTCATTGAATTATTGTATGCAAACTCTTCTTGTGCTAACATAGAATCCCAATTACTCAGTGTGTCTCCAACTAAACATATCAAAAGATTTCCTAAACTTCTGTTCACAACTTCAGTCTGTCCATCAGTTTGTGGGTGAAATGTAGAAATATATTTCAACTCAATGCCAAATTTCTTCCAAAGGGTCTTCCAAAAGTATCCAACAAATTTACTATCTCAGTCAGAGATAATACTCCTCGTTAATCCATGAAATTTGACAATTTCCTTAAAGAAAAGATCTATTATATATACTACATCTGATGTCTTTCTACATGGTATAAAATGTTCCATCTTGGAAAATCTATACACAACAAAAAGTATAGAATGATTACCTCTTAGTGTCTTGGGGAAGCCAAGAACAAAGTCCATACTGATGTCAATCCAAGGTTTCTCAGGTAAAACAATTGGTACATATAATCCAGTATTCTGACTTACTCCTTTTGCAACTTGACAAATTCCACAACTTTTCACAAATTTATAAACATCTTTATACAACTGTAGCCAATAGTACTTCTCCTTAAGCAAATTTCATATTTTATCAATACCAAAATGTCTAGCCAAACCACTACTATGTTTCTCCTTTATCAAATTAGTTATCATTATTCCTCTTGGTATACACAACTGAATACCTTTAAACAACATACCTTCCTAAATAAAATATTCATCCCATTTAGTATCTTGTTAATCTTGAATAGGTGCTCTGCACTTTCTCCATGGCTTAGAAAAATCAAGGTCAAACTCATAAGAATCTCTCATCTCATCAAAACCAAGAACTTCAACTTTCATCTCAGTCATCAAAGATCTTCTTCCATTCAATGCATCAACAACTTGGTTAGTGACTCCACTCTTATGCTTTATCACAAATGTATAACTCTACAAATACTCAACCCATTTCATATGTCTCTGGTTCATCTTATTCAGATTACCCAAATACTGTAAAGCCTTATGATCAGTATACAACAAAAATTTACTCAGTATCAAATAATGTCTCCATTTCTTCAGTTCTTGAACAATAGCATAGAATTATTGATCATACACATAATATTTCCTTCTAGCATCATTCAACTTTTCACTAAAGAAAGCAACAGGTTTACCTTCATGACTCAACACAGCTCCAATTTCACTTCCACTTGCATCACATTCCACTTGAAATACTTTACTGAAATCAGGTAATGCCAAAATAGGTAATTCAACAAATTTTTGCTTCAGGGTCTCAAAAATTTTGTCATCTCCATGTGTCCACTTGAATTCTCTTTTGTCTCCTCTCATAGTCTCAGTCATAGCATTACAAATTAAACTGAAATTCCTTATGAACTTTCAGTAAAAGCTTGCCAAACCATGAAATGATCTTACCTCACTAGCATTCACAGGTGTAGGCCAATTCAAAATAGCTTCAACCTTTTAAGGATCCATCTTCAAACCATCAACTGAAATAACAAATCCCAAATACACAATCTCCTCTTTCATGAATGAACACTTTTTTAGATTTATCACCAACTTTTCCTCTTTCAATCTCTGCCAAACTTGTCTAACATGCAAAAAATGTTCTTCTCTAGTCTTACTGAATATTAGAATGTCATCAGTATATACAATCACAAACTTACCCAAGAATTTATTCAAAACTTCATTCATTAGCCTCATAAAAGTACTCGATGCATTAGTTAAACCAAAAGGCATAACCAACCACTCATACAAACCTTCTTTTGTCTTGAAAAAAGTGTTCCATTCATCACCTTCTCTAATTATGATCTGATGATACCCACTTTTCAAATCAATTTTGGTGAAATAATTTTCTCCAGTCAAACTATCCATTATATCATCCATTCTTGATATAGGAAAGCTATACTTCACTGTTATCTTATTGATTTCTCTGGAATCAATACACATTCTCAATTCTCCATTCTTTTTAGGTGCCAATACACCAAGTACTACACAAGGACTCAAACTTTCTTTGATCAAACCTTTCTCGAGCAACTCTTGAATCTATCGGTTCAATTCCTAATTCTTGGGAGGTGTCAACCAATGAGGTGCCTTATTTGGTAAACTAGCTCCAGGGATTAGATCCATACAATGAAAAATGCTTCTTTTTGGTGGAAAACCATTAGGTACATTATCAGAAATGATATCAATTTACTTGGTAAGTAACTTATCAATCTCCCTGGGGACATTATCCTCTGTTTTCTTACTTGGTTTTTTAGGGATCACAACAAAACATACATCATTATTTTTCAAAGAGTTAACAAAGTTTCTTCCATCCATCAAACAAACTTTCACAGATGTGAAAACATTACTAACAAGTTCTTCCATCAATGGTAACAAGATTTTTTTCTTTCCATCAGCCACAATAGTATACTTATGCAATCTCCCATCATATATAGCATCTTTATCATATTGCCACAGTCTACCCAACAAAATATGACAAAAATCCATAGGCATGATATCACATAGCACCTTATCATAGTACTTTCTAGTCTTCAAATTCACATAACATTGTTCACTTACCAAGAGTGTATGCTCATCTTTGATCCATGAAATTTGATAGGGCTTCAGATGTACCAATCTTTCCAACTACAAATTTGAGAGCATCTCTTCAGATGCCAAATTCTCTGAGCTACCACTATTAATGATTACCTTCCATACTTTATCAGAAACTCTACATCTGGTCTTGAACAAAATTTTCCTTACCAGATCTTCCTTCTTACTTTCATTCCATAGTGCTCTCCTTACCATCAAGTTATTTTCTTTCTCAGGTTCATTTAGTGACTCTTCTTGCACCAAAGTATTTCTACTACTACCAGCCTTCTTACTAGCATGTATACATTCAAAAGATCTATGTCCTTCTCCATAATTGTAACAAGTTCCTCAGAAACTTCCTCTGCTATAACCACCTTGGTAGTTACTGCCTCTACCTCTAGATGAACTTTCACCTTTCCAATCGGTCTTGCCTTTGTCCAGATTTGTCTTTTCTAGTTTAGATCTACCATTTTCACCATTAGATATACCTCTTCCTCTAGGGAATCTACCACCTTGACCTCTCTATCTTTCCTCATGTCTCTTGTTCAATTTCTCCTCAGATTTCAATGCAAATTGATAAGCCTCTTCAGTATTCTCCAACTTGACCATACTAATTTCCTCTTGGATGAAAACTCTCAAACCATTCAGCTATCTACCAATTCTTTCCACATCATCTTCATCATGTCCATATCTAATATCTAATCTATATAATTCCTTAGTATATTCCTTTACCGAGCTATCTTTTTGTCTCAAACTTTGAATTCACTGAACTAGGTTAATCTGATAATTACAAGGTAAGAATTTTTCTTTCAATTTGTTCACCATTTTATTCCATACCTTGATTTTGTCTTTTCCTTTCCTCTTCCTATATAGTTGTAGATGTTCCCACCATAAGGATGTCTGACTTTTTAACTTTGTGCTTGCAATCTTCACCTTCTTGTCTTCAGGAATGTTTTCATACTCAAAATAATTTTCCATCTCGGTGATCCAGTCCACCAATTCATTAGAATCTAGCTTTCCACCATACTCAAGAGGATTGAAATGTGGTGTAGAATTCAGACTCATCAAATCCTTAAAAAATCTTTCTTCACCTTGATCCATAACAAGTGTAGGTTTTGCATTTTCCTGTTCTTCCTCAACTTTATCATCACTAACATCTTCAAGATGTCTGCCTCTTCTCTGGGCTATTTCAATAGCTTCTAACCTAACAACAATCTACCTTAGCATATCTGCCAATCCTAGATCTACATCTTGCCTCCCACAAACTATCTTGACAACCCTCTACAATTGTAGGTCAGATCATAATTTTCTACCCCACAACAATCAACTAGGGCTTTAAGAGGAAACTACAAACCTAGATCCGTAGACCTAGATCAAGAGCTCACCTCACTCTGATACCACCTGACACAAGGTAGGGGCCAAGAGGGGCCAAACAATTGAACACCCTAATGATCCAAGCTTGCTCAACACATGCAGAAGAAAATAAACACAGTAGTGTGATAGAGAATGTAGAAGCTTTCATATATTTTCATCAAATAGAATGATACATGGTAGGCTCTAAGGCCTTCCTGATTAGGGCTAGATATTACAATGAAATATAGAAGTCCTCAAACATCTGAGGATATGATACCAAAATCTAATTCTATCTTCTATCTAAACTCCCTTACTTCCTAAAACTCTAAACCAACAACTACATTTATACAAGAAGCTACTGAACTAAGTCAGCCTTCAAATCCACCATCAATAGAAGAAATGGTCAGACCTAGGACAAAATTCCTCCCAATGATTGATATCAACATTAAATCCATGATCCAACATAAATGCACAAGTCAGCCACAATAGAAACTAAAACTAAACCCGTCGGTGAGTAGGGATAACTGAGCAGCAGACAAGCAACGTCGAGCGCTAGTGAAATAACCGACCGCCTAGGATATAATAGACCACATGAGGTAACCAAAGGAAATTGACCAACTAATGACCAACTTGGTCAAAGAAGGAATGGATTAACACAAAAAAACTTCAAATTTGTTTTTGTGACACAGGATTGCCAAGGACCTGAGATGCTCCTGCATCACACAATTACCATCTTAACTTCAAGGGCGCATACCATAACCTGGTCATATGCTATGTGTTGATGCTTAGATCTATTGGTGTTCTAATAACTATCTAGTCTTCTATAATTAGCCATATTCTGACCTTATGATAATGTGCGCTGACTCCAAAACTCTATACCATAATGACAACACTATATCTAGTCATATACAACAGTATAGTCAACTTGCCAATAATTCAGAACTCCCAAAATCTACATATCTACAACACCCTTTGTATGCTAGTGATTGAATAGTTTTATGTAAGACTTTTGACTTTTACAATTCAATTAGGGTTGTCCTTATGTCACATATTAGCATTTTAAAGTTATGGTTCTTCAAAATTTATTTTCTGAATGCCATCTAGTTTATGTATTTCTTTTAGAGCTTGCAAATCATTTTAGAGTATTGTGCATTATGGAAGAAGTATTATATATTTATGACACTAAAAACTCTAATTCAAGTATTGCTAAGGTTCTTGAGTGTATTCTACACTTTTTCATGTAGGTCTGAGACTGTTGTGATCTTTCTAGAGAATATGAGGGAAATCGTAATCCTAGCAAGTTAGAAGAGTTGTGAAGAGTATTAAAGAGATTGGATCCAAGATATTCTATTGTCATGGCATGCTCATTTTCTCATATGCTTAATTTAGCAAATTTAGATGAAGAAGTTCAAATTGCTCATTGATGCGGAATTAAGTATAAAAAAGGAGATTTTGTAGATGATAAGTTGGAAACAATTGAATCAAATTTAGAAGAGACTTTTAAGAGGCTTGTTTACTAGTTGGACAAGTCTGAGAGGAACCTCCAGCAATGCTATAATGAACATGCACAAAATAATAGAAATATAGAGCAAAGTAGAACTCAGAGTGAGTCTATTGATCACAGGCCACTTCGAGGGGGTAACCTCCTTTGAGCAAGCTCAATACAATAAACTCTTCAGTGCCAACAAAGGACTCAACACCCACTTATATACTAAGTACGATCTAGAAAATTAATACTACCTATGCATGTGGGATAATAAAATAAACTAACGGGATGACTTACAAAGCATATGCATCCAACAACACTACACTAATAGAATAAACAAAAGGAACACACAAGTTCCTAACATCCCCTCCCGCTCAGAAAAAAGCTTTGTCCTCAAAGCTTAAGGTGTGGAAATTGTTGCTAAATCTGAAGAAGGGGTTCCCATGTAGCATCCTTTGGGTGCATGCCATGCCACTGAATCAATACCTCAGAGATAGAGCGAGAGCGAAGCTGACGAGTGCGCCGGTCAAGGATTGCCTTAGGCTCCAAAATAATGGATCCTTCCTTATCCAATTTAGGTAGAGTAGTCTGTGCTTTGATGTTAGTGCCAAGAACTTGCTTGAGACAAGAAACATGAAATACTAGATGAATGCGAGAAGAAGGAGGAAGTTCTAGTTTGTAAGCAACTGAACCAATCTTCTGCAGAACTTTATATGGCTCATAAAATTTGGGGGCCAACTTATGATGCCCTTTAAGCTTCAAGGAGGATTGCTTGTATGGTTGAAGATGAAGAAAAACCATATCCCCAACTTGAAAAGAGCGCTCAGAATGATGTTGATCTACTTGTTGTTTCATGCGATTGCGGGCCATGTGAAGATTATCCTGTAAAGTGTGAAGAATCTGATCCCTAGTGCAGAGAACTGTGTCAACTGCCTGAACTGGTGAACTGCTAGGAGTGTAGGGAAGGAGTACTGGGGGTACCTTCCCATAAACTACTTCATAGGGAGTCATTTTAGATGCCGTATGGTAAGAGGTATTGTACCACCATTCTGCAAGAGGAAGCCACTTGGCCCACTGATGTTGCTGTTCAGAAGTGAAGCAGTGAAGATAAGTTTCCAAACATTTATTGATGATTTTGGTCTGACCATCAGTTTGTGGGTGATAACCCAAACTCATCTTCAGTTTGGTACCAACTTGCTAAAACAATGCTATCCAAAAATGACTAGTAAAAGCTACATCACGGTCAGAGACAATGGAAGAAGGGAGGCCATGTAGATGAAAGATCTGGTCCATGAAGATCTGTGCAACTGAGGAGGCACAAAAATGACTATATTTGGAGAGACGATCAACCACAACTAAAATCACTATTTTGCCACCAGATTTAGGAAGCCCTTCGATGAAATCCATAGAAATATCAGTCCAAATCCATGTAGGGATGGGCAAGGGTTCCAATAAACTAGGAGGGAGGGTCATTTCACCATTTTACCCTTGGCAAGTACTACATTCAGCCACCATCTATTGAATCATCTATTTCATTCCTTTCCAAAAAAAATTCTGCCTTGCCCGCTCATAAGTCTTGAGAAACCCAGAATGTCCTACCGAAGGAGAAGCATGAAGTTCATAAAAGATAGCCTATTGCAAATCTAGATTTTGAGGAAGCACTAGATGCCCCTTATAGCAGAGAGAAGCACCATCCCATGAATAATGTGGTACCATAGAAGGATTATTGGCCAACTGGTGAATGATTTGAGATAAAGAGGGGTCACTGACATAGCCCTGTTGAACAGATTCTAACCAATTTGGGATTGGTATAGAAATAGCTAAAAGTGAAGCTTGATCATCAAATGTGTGGGAAAGAGCATCAGCCACTATATTGTCCTTACCTTTCTTGTAGGTGATCTCATAATCATACCCCATGAGTTTGCTGACCCATTTCTGTTGTGTAGGGGAGGATACTCATTGTTCCAAGAAGTATTTCAAACTTTGGTGATCAGTCTTGATGCAAAAATGACTCCCAAGGAGGTATGGTCGCCACTTCTGTACAGCATGCAAAATAGCCATCATTTCTTTTTCATATGTAGATAAGGCTAGATTCTTACCAGAAAGAGCTTTGCTAGTGAATGCAATAGGATGGTCATCTTGAAGGAGAATAGCACCCAGTCTATTGCCGCAAGCATCACTCTCAATAGTAAAGGGCTTAGAAAAATCTGGCATAGCAAGAACAGGTGTACTACACATAGCTTGTTTCAATTGTGCAAATGCATTCTCAGCAACCTGGGTCCAAGTAAAATCATCTTTTTTTAACATAGCTGTCATTGGTGCTGCAATCTTCCCATAATTCTTGACAAACTTCCAGTAATAGCCAGTCAGACCAAAAAAACCTCGAAGGCTCTTGAGAGTTTGAGGATGCGGCCAATTTTTCATGACATCTATTTTGGTAGGATCCACCTGAATCCCATGGTGTGCAACAATATGCCCAAGATACTCCACTTCCTTCTGGCCAAACATATATTTTGATATTTTTGCACAGAGTTGATGATCAGAGAGAAGTTGCGGGATGAGTTCCAAATGATGGAGATGCTTAGCCCAAGTTTTGCTATAGATGAGAATATCATCAAAGAAGACCAAAATGAATTTTCTGAGGTAGGGCCGAAATATTTTATTCATCACTACTTGAAATGTTGAAGGAGCATTAGTGAGGCCAAAGGGCATGACTAAAAATTCATAGTGACCATCATGTGTGCGGAAGGCTGTTTTAGGAATATCCTCCTCATTGACCCTAATTTGATGATACCCAGAACGAAGATCCAACTTTAAGAAAAAATGAGTGCCATGAAGCTCATTAAGAAGTTCATCAACAACTGGAATGGGAAACTTATCCTTTATGGTGATATTATTAAGGGCTCAAAAATCAATGCAGAGTCACCAAGACCCATCTTTTTTGCGGACTAGTAGAACTGGAGATGAAAAAGAACTAGTACTAGGGCGAATAATACCTTGCTTCAGTAAATCACAAACAAGCATCTCAATTTCAGTCTTTTGATGAAAGGGGTAGCGGTAGGGCCTGATATTGGGTGGGACGCTACCAGGAAGGAGCTGAATATGGTGGTCTTCTGGGTGAGACGGTGGCAAGCCCGTAGGTTCAGCAAATATAGTGGAATAGTTATCCAAAATTTGTTGTAGATCTGCAGGAGTACTAGAGACTATTGATGGTTGCATTTGGATGGAATGGAGCTAAGCGATGACACCATGTGAATTCTTCTTAAGAAGCTTTTCCATACGATGTGAATTGATGATGCTGAGAGACCTGGGCTGCAAGCCTGTCAAAGTGTGTTGTTGCCCACTGACTGAAAACTTCATCCAAAGTTCAGAAAAATCTTAGAGAATGGGACCAAGAGTGCGTAACCATTGGGCACCCAATACCACATCACAACCCCCTAAGGGCAAGGCAAACATGTCAGAGTGTAGGGTATAATCTCCAAAAAAGAGACACACATTGTGACATTTCCCTTTGCAAGGTAAAGTGCCCCCATTAGCAATCATGACTTCAAAGTTAGAGTAGGGATGAACAAAGCAATCAGCCCGTTTGGCTATGCTGGGGTCAATGAAGTTGTGAGTGCTACTAGAATCAATGAGGATAGTAAGAGGGACCTTCTTGAAGTAACCCTGAACCTGCATGGTTTGTGGGGTAGTGACTCTGGCCAAAGCATGGACAGATATCTCTAGTTGGGCTTCTGGTTCAACCTCTTCATCGACTATTTCTTGCGCATCTTCATACTCTTCTTGTTCGGGTGGGGAATCCACATCCAAGAGATAGAGGTTTTGCTGTACACATCTATGGCCTCGGGACCATTTCTCATCACAATTATAGCAAAGTCTTTTTTCCCGACGGGCTCGCATCTTTGTTTCAGACAAGTGCTTAATAGGAGTAGTTTTGAGAGTTGGTGTGACCGAAGGATGTTGAGAGCCTGCATTTCAGAATAGAACAAAATTAGATCTGGATAGTTGTAAAGCATTGATCTTGTCCTCCGCTAATTTAGCCAACCCAAGGGCTTCCATCATAGTAGTGGGCCAAAACATTTGGACTTCAGATCGAAGTGCATCCTTCAAACCACTGATTAAACAACTATGAAAGAATTCATCAGACAATCCCTCTGTGTGATTAGCTAATTTTTCAAACTCTGTTTGGTATTCTCTCACTGTGCTTGTTTGTCAGAGTTTAGTGAGTGCACTTGTGAAGTCATCAAAATCACTAGGGCCAAAATGCTTCAAAAGAAGTGTACACAATTCTGTCCAAGTGGGATCATTGTTAGCCTTGATGTACCAACGGAACCATTGAAGAGCGTCATGCTCCAAATGAAAAGATGCAAGTGGAACTTTGTTGAAATCTGTAGTATTATGCAAACTGAAATACTACTCTACCCGGTAAATCCATCCAGTTGGATCAGCACAATCGAAGCGAGGAAAATTAAGCTTCGGTCCATGAAAAGGGCTAGAACTAGTGTCAGCAGAATGGCCTCGGTTCAGGCTTGACTGTTGAAGAGTGAGATCGAGAAATTTTTCATCCAGATCTTGAAGTCTGGTCTTGAGGGAGGCAAGTTCCTCCTCCATGATTTTTGCTCCTGTATGGGTACAACCATATAGCAGGGTTTTTTTTTTTTGTTTTTTTTTTTTTTGAAATGGGAAAAAAAAGAGAAATATAAACTTTTTCAGTAAGGGCAAACTTGGAGTTGGGCAAAACGCAGATGGGTAATGAGGTTTCGAAGAGTGGATATGCATTTTCTGATGAAAAGGAAAAAAGAAAAATGAGGGATTCAGGGGTACGAAGGCAGAATGGGAAGAGCGGTCTAAGAGGGACAAAGGAGTAGAATGAGGAAATGAACCTTGTGGCTTTGATTTGGTGGCGATTGGCTGAGAAATGGAAAAGTTAGGGCAAACGCTAAAATTTGAGAAATAAGGGATTTAAGGCTTAAATATGGGGAATTGGGGTTAGGGTCCTCAAGGAAGGAAGTATGTGAAAGGGTATGTTGGAGGTGCTGAGAAACTTTGAGAGGAAACCAGAAAGAAGCAAGGAAGCTATGGCAAAAATATGGAAAAAAATTTACTCTTTTATTTTAAAAACAAAAAAAAAACTCAGATACTAACAACGGAATTGAACTATCACAAGAACAAGAATTTTTATAATTTGAAATAACCTAATTGTAAAACAGATGAGATTTTAGAGGAACCTGAAAGCCCGACGAAATTTTTTTTTTCCACCAGCGAGCCCAAGAAAGTGCTCTGATACCAGATGAGAGGAACCTCCAGCAACGCTATAATGAACATGCACGAAATAACAGAAATATAGAGCAAAGTAGAACTCAGAGTGAGTCTATTGATCACGGGCCACTTCGAGGGGGTAACCTCCTTTGAGCAAGCTCAATACAATAAACTCTTCGGTGCCAACAAAGGACTCAACACCCACTTATATACTAAGTACGATCTAGAAAAGTAATACTACCTATGCATGTGGGATAATAAAATAAACTAATGGGATGACTTACAAAGCGTATGCATCCAACAACACTACACTAATAGAATAAACAAAAGGAACACACAGGTTCCTAACAAAGTCACATGTAGAGGTTTTTGATGCCTTGAAGAATCAGACTATTAATTTAGTTTTGATTGCACACCCAACACAGTCAGTTGGGAGGTCATTGCTAAAGAAACATGCTCGGTATGTTTTTTTGAGTTCCATTCATTATCTTGTTTTTTCATGTTTAGAAAATTCAAAATGGTGGCATTGATATCAGCTTCCAAGAGAAAAGCATGAGACAAAAAATAGGGATGATAAATCAAAGAATACAGATAAGAAGGTAAGTTGACATTCTAGTGTTATTATCATTATGATTCCCAAAATGTGTTGCACATCTAAAATTAAAAGATGATCGTAAGGATTAGTAGAAGCTTCGGTGCTCTTTTTCAAATTTAAGATTTAATATTTTTATTTCCACTGACCAATCATATGTTGTCTTTCAAATGCATGATAGTGAGGCCATAGTGGTCAATGGCAATGGAACGAAGACTGGTCACATTATTTCTACCAAAATAGCCAGTCAAAATGGGTAGCTGAAAAAGATTCGTGAGATTCATCCTGTTTATTTTTAATTTATCCAAATTATGTATATCATTTTTCTTCTGGAATCAAATTCTTTAGTAGAAAATGAATTTTATGTTCTTTTAGATTGGTTATGTGTTCTTAGCATCTTTCTAATAAATATTGTAACTTTAACTCTACTAAATAAGTGTATATGCTCAGTTCAAGTTGTACTACCTTGACTCTAGTTAATCTATAAGTGCTTAAAGTTTGGCTTTACCCTTATATTTAATTGTAAAAGCACCATTTATTGCACTAAGGTCTATAAGTAGTTTACTATAATCTTATGGAGAAAGTTAAAAATGACTCAACTTAATTGTTCAACTAAGAATTTGGAAAAGATGTACCTTTTTGGTGTAAGTATAGTTGAATTTGTAAAGAAATAGGGTACATTATTTTAATTTTTTAGTTTTAACATGTAAGTTTTAGTTTTAGTAATTGTGCAAGTAATATTTTTAGTTGTCACTCTTAGTTTACATCTCATTCTATCTTTTCAATTGTTATCTACATAATTATATTTTTCTCAAGATTAAATGTTGTTCCTTTATGATATGTTACATTTTTTCCCTTATTGCATGGACAATTCATATCTATGCACCTTCCATCTACTTGGTTTTTTCATTTGTTTAGATTATATGCCATGCACATTTGAAAGAATTATCATTATTAGTTTATGATTTTTCATGTTGTTCGAATTATATGGCATGCACATTTGAAAGAATTATCTTTATCATTTTATAATTTTTCATGTTATTTTGTTGAAGCTTTGGCAATCTTAGACTTACTCCAAGGTCAGTTGATGTCCTTGCAAATACTAGTTTGATCATATTTCTTTATTTATTCCATCACAATACTAGTTTGGGAAACACCATTATCATAAGACCACCTTGAAAGAGCACTACCAAGAATCAAAGATTAATTTATTTTCAGTCACTTATATATGAAATACTCAAATAGTCAATTTATCACTACCTCTCAATATGTATGTTTTTTTATTGGAAAGAAATAAAAATTAGAACATTGCAATATTATTACATTACAAAATTCTAATTATATTTCGAAAATTTTGAAATCATGTTTAATGGAAAGTAGTATTATACATGGTATGATTATTCTTTAAAGGGTACTAGCTCAATGGAAGAGCACTTGCTTTACAAGTAGGAGGATGGTGGTTCTATTTCATTGTTCCTTAATATGATTAAATATATGACTAAATTAATGACTAAATATATTACTAACTTTGGGACTAAATTAATGACTAGATATATGACTAAATTAAAGACTAAATATATTTGACTAAAGTTATGACTAAATATCTGACTAAATAGATGACTAAAGTAATGATTAAATATATGATTAAATAAATGACTAAATAAATGACCGATTAAGAACAATCAATGACTAAATAAATGACTAAAATAGTTTAGTCATAAATTTGGTCATGAGATAAATGACCGACAATAAACTACTAGTGGTCATGTGATCAAAATTAGTCATTTATCTATAATTTTAGTTTATTTAGTCATATATATTAGTGTTTTTGTACTAGTGTTGGGGCACCATCATGCATTTCTACACCATCATCAATCACCCTAAGCCCTTGTACATTTTGTAACTAATGTCTTGTACATAGTGGCAATCGCGTCTCCGCCTAGGCTCATTTGTATATATGTATCTTTAGGTCTCATATTTTATTTTAGTCAACCCATGTGTCATCATGGCCTTTGTTCCTATCTATTTAGTGCTTCAATAATAATCCCTTGGTCCCTTTAAGGTTTGAGTATCTTTCTTGTCTCTTACTTCAGAATCCATCATCTGTCTTTGCAGTATGTTTCCTTCATCATACCAGACCAATCAAATAAGTCACCATCCATCATCCTCCCTGTAGAAAAATATTTTGTGAGATAATTTTTATTTCTCTAGAACTTTTGGATCTTTGTTTATCTTTTATCTTGGGATTCCTTGGTCCACCTCCTCATGATTTCCATGATCCTTTATATCATGGTGCACTATAAATGGTGGAACCTGGGTAAAGTTATTGATCTTTTATATTTGAGAGTTAGTCAGATACGAGCCTTGCATATTGAAACATGTGATCCCCTAAGGTCGCATGGTGTACTTGAGAAATATTGTTTTCTTGTGGGTTCCCCAACATCATTTTCACCCCGAGGCACCACTTCCCTTGAAATAAGGTGTGATGTTGGGGCAATCCTTGAGTGTTTTTTTGTGTTAGTCCCATGCAATATCTAGGACACAACTTTGATTTCTTAAGTAGCCTTAGCAGGTCTTGGATATTGCTACATCAAATAAGTTCTCACTACATGAAATCTCCTATTTGGGAGGTGCCATCTCAAGATTATTATCTCTGCATCCACTTATCATTCACTCATCCTGCCTGCATCCTCTCATCCATTTTGAGAGTACACACGTGTTCTCTTCAACCCATCTATGCTCTCAAGGGAGCATCCTCATACTCATCTCCTATCAATCCTTTCTCCTAGTTACTCTTCTAGTTGACTGGAGCACCTTTTCCAATCCAACCATTTTCTTTCTAGCTCTATGTTTTATCTTTCTTTGAAATGATGCTACATGTAACACCATCTCAAAGAAGGACAAAATGTAGACACCTAAATTGATTAAAAATTTTAATTAAATTTAGTCATCTTACACCCAATTTCTTTCAAAGATACTTAAAAGTATCTTTAGAGAGAAATTTTGTAAATATATCTACAATATCTTCCTTAGTCTCAACATACTCTAGCTAAACCACTTTTTCTACAATCTTCACACTTAGGTTATGATGCTTGAATATTATATGCTTTGTCCTTCAATGAATCACTAGAATCTATAAGATATTGATACAAGTTCTTTATCTGATCACATAGAATGAAAATATGAACTAACGAAAGTCTACCTTCATCTCCTTCAATTTTTTCTTCGTCCATAATATATGCATGCAACAAGAAGCTACTACAATTTTATTTTTCTTTTGTAGAAAATATGCATATTGAATCTTAATTCTTGGATATTGAATATTAATTCTTACTTAACCATGTGATTAGAATCTCATCAAGAAATAATTCTCCTCCACTTATACTCTTCCATTCATCAATATATCTAGCACAATTTGTGTCAATGTGCATAGCAAAACTAAACTTCTTTGTTCTTGGAAACCATAAATCAAAGCCTATTGTTTCTTTTATGTACTAGAATATCCTCTTCACAACCTTTATGTGAGTTTCCATACATGTTTATTTAAATCTAGCAACCATTCTAATAGCCTGCAGGATATCTTCTTTTGATGTAGACACAATTTTTTTTTTCTAATTATTTATCTATAAATTCTTGATTTTATAGAGCATAATCATCATCCTTACACAAATTTCACCTGGTAACCATAGGTGTTGTCACCAATTTATATTCCTTCATCTTCAACTTGATCAAAATTTCTTTTATGTACTTGGTTTGAAAAATGATTACACCTTATTCAAATTAGGGGATCTTTAAACTCTGGAATAATGAGAGCTCACCAAGTTTTTACATCTCAAACTTAGGTCTTGCATTTCATTCCAAAAGTTATATCACATGATATCAATTCTTCCTCAAAAATTAAATGTCATCAACATAAAGTATAACAATTAATAACTAACTACCATCTAATTTTATATACATATTTTTATTAGGGGTAAAAGCACAATAAGTTGTCACCCTTTTACAAAGGAAAAGGCTAACAACACCAAAACTAAAAAATTTCAAGGGCACAAAAGTCACATTTCTGTTTAGAATTTGAAGATGATTTAAACAGATGAAATGTGTGAAATAGGATGATTTTTATGCCTATAATTTTTAAAAATTAATTTAGACAAAAATTAATATGTTTTTTTAATTTTTTAGGTCTATTTTTCATTTCCTAAAAAATACTACGAATCAGGGGGTTTACTTCCCGTCAAATCATTATAAGTAAAACATTATTTTTTGCTCCAATTTCATAATATGTTTTAGATGACATGTATATCTAGTGCAAGAAAAAAGAAAGACATTTTTTTCATCTCTAATTCTCCCATTATAAGTATTCAAAGTCGAACTTACCTGAAATCAATAGTTTTTGTCTCCCACCACTTTTCCCCTATCAAAAATATACCAAAAATAAAATAAATTATATATTCTTGAAGAAGACTCTCTTCTCTAGTGTCGTATATGGTTTTAATTTGGTTTTAATTAATTTAGTATTTTTTTATATTTCCAAAATCAATGACTTCTCAAAGCTTTACATACCTACATGTAGTTTTTTGCAAATTTGTTTAACATTTTCTAATGCAAACAATATAAAATTTATATGTCCAGAATCGTAGTTTTGAGATCTAGGAAAGGGCAGTTTTAGGTTTTGTAATTTTTTATTTTCAAAAGAGAAAAGAACACCGGAAGTGCAAAATTCTGCATTTTTGTTGTTTTTTGAGGTTTGGCTACCAACTTGGCATGCCACCTAGTATGACTCGATCGAGTATCCTAAGGGGTCGGCCCTCTAGGAGTGGTCATGTTGGAGACCCACCCTTTTAATTTGAAGGCTATATATAAAAGTTATTTTAAAAATATATATATAAATCAATTGCAAATTTTTATTTTTATTTTAGGATATAAGGAATTTTTGAAGCTAGGAGGCCTTTTTTTAGGGAAGTTATGTAAAGACATTTTGTTTTCAAAGGAGTGTGAAGGCAAGCTTTTAGAAGGAGTAAAATAATAAGAAAAATCTTGCTTAGATATTTGAGCAATGGGAAATAAAAGACTAGAACAAGGAAATATTATCATAAAAGGGATGACCAAATGAAAGGGCATACACAACTTGTTGAAGAGTAACCAGTCGATGTTGAAAAAGAACCTATTGATGTAGAAGATACAACTCAACTAGGGGAGCATATTGGTAGTAGTCGAAGTATACATATTTATCCTACAATATAGAATTTGATGGACATGAATGAGGAATCACTTATTATTCAAATTGCATCGGAACACCTGCTACCTAAAAATACTATTAAATTGTATCTCAAAAACATGTGGATAGAATATTTTGAGAGTAAATCTTTGGTGGGAAAAGCACAATTGTTTGCAAAGTTATTCAAGAAAAAAGAAATCACTCCGATTTTGGTGTTGTTGGGTATTGATAATAGGAAAATGGTAGGAGGTCAAGTAAAATAGACAATAATTCAAAAGTTACAAGATGCATTGAATGTTGTTAATAGGGAAAATCATAAAGGATCAGATTCAACTATGGCTAGAAGAGCGTTGATGACTATGATTTCCAGTAAGAAATTGACACATAGAAATTAAGTTCGAGCAATTTCTCATTTACTCAAGGTATCTCGAAGAACTATTCAGAGATATATTAGGAAGAGAAATTTTGTTGGATATGGACACTAAAAAGAATTTGGTACTGATTTGTAGAGTGCCTCATAAAGACAAAAATTCTAAAGATGTAAGAAGACGGGTCATTGATTTTTGGACCAACCACTCTCGTGCTTCTTCCAATAGAAGGGACACTATACAAATGAAAGATGAAGAGACCGGTATGAAGATTTCACATCCATTTAAACATTTTGTCGATACTACACAAGGTGAATTGTTTGAAGCATTCAAGCATGAATTTTTAGATGTGAAAATAAGTAAGAGAATGTTTGAGATGTTGAGCCCTTTCTTCGTACACATAAATAAGGTTTGTGAAACATTTTGTTGAAATCATGTTGAGTTTCACTTATACTACAATCATATAAAAATGTTATGGAAATAATCAATCTAGATATGGTTACTGGAAGTATAAAAAAAATTATAAAGTCCATATTATGTGATAAATCAAAAGATTCAAATGAATTCAATGTCTAGTGTATTAAAAATGAAAGAAATAATTGTGGAAATTTATAGAAATTTTCTTTACAATTTGATAATATTGATGTTACAACACCAGTCCGGTGGAATAGATTTGAATATGACATATACCAAATGAAGACAGGAGGTGAATCAAAACAAATTTCATTAAAGGAGATTGAATTATCATACTTTCAGTTCATGGATAGATTTTGATCTATGGTTTATACACATATACAACATTGTCATGGTGCATGATGGAAAGCTAAACAGTTTCATGATGAACCGAAAAAAATTTCCCACCTGGTTGTATTCTTTCAGTTGTAGATTTTGTGGAGAAATATATATTTTCCCCTCAAAAAGAGCTCCAGATTCAATATTATCTTTCTGATCAAGTTGCAATATTTGTTCATGTGACCTATATACCTGCACAACTCGATTTGGATGAGATGGATAGTATAGATCAAACTGAACGCATTATCATCAAGGAGGTTCATTTCTATATTAGTGATGATAAGGTTGATGATAGGAGCTATGTGGCTCATTGTTTCAACATTTTTTTGACAATCTTGTAAGTCGTGGGATAAATGCTTCACAATATTGGGTCTTAAAGGGTCCTATTAGGTCATGTTAGGTCTTAAAGGGTCCTCTTAGGTCATGTTAGGTCTAAAGGGGTCTTATTAGGCCATGCTAGGTCTTCAAGGTCTCTCTTAGGTCATGTTAGGTCTTAAGGGGTCCTATTAAGTCATGTTAGGTCTTAAGGGTTCCTATTAGGTCTTATTAGTCATGTTAGGTCTTAAGGGGTCCTATTACGTCATGTTATGTCTGAAGGGGTCCTATTAGGTCATGTTAGGTCCTAGGGGGTCCTATTAGGTCATGTTAGGTCTTAAGGGCTCCTATTAGGTCTTATTAGTCATGTTAGGTCTTAAAGGGTCCTATTATGTCATGTTAGGTCTTAACAGATCCTATTAGGTCATGTTAGGTCTTAAGGGGTCCTATGAGGTCTTACTAGTCATGTTAGGTCTTAAGAGGTCCTATTAGGTCATGTTAGGTCTTAAGGGTCTTAGTTGGTATTAATTAGGTCTAATTAGGTCTTATTAGTTCCTAAGGGTATAATTAGGTCTTACGTGGTCCTATTAGGTCAGGTTAGTTCTTAAGCGGTCTTATTAGGTGATGATCTGTCTTAAGGTGTCCTATTAGGTCATGTTAGGTCTTAAAGGGTCCTATTAGGTCATGGTAGGTCTTAAGGTTTCATATTAGGTCATGTTAGGTCTTAAGGGGTCATATTAGGTCTTAAATCAGTCATGTTAGGTCTTAAAGGGTCCTAATAGGTCATGTTAGGTTTGAAGGGGCCCTATTAGGTCATGTTAGGTCTTAAGGGTCTTAGTTGGTATTAATTAGGCCTAGTTAGGTCTTATTAGTTCCTAAGGGTATAATTAAAGGTCTAAAGGGTCCTATTAGGTCATATTAGGTCTTAAGGGGTCCTATTAGGTCTTATTAGTCATGTTAGGTCTTAAAGAGTCCTATTAGGTCATGGTAGGTCTTAAGGGGTCATATTAGGTCATGTTATGTCTTATGGGGTCCTATTAGATCTTATTAGGTCTTAAAGGGTCCTATTAGGTCATTTTAGGTCTTAAGGGGTCCTATTAGGTCATGTTAGCTCTTAAGGGTCTTAGCTGGTATTAATTAGGTCTAATTAGGTCTTATTAGTTACTAAGAGTATAATTAGGTCTAATTAGGTCTTATTAGTTCCTAAGAGTATAATTAGGTCCTAAGGGGTCCTATTAGGTCATGTTACATCTTAAGGGGTCCTATTAGGTCTTAAAAGGTCCTATCAGGTCATGTTAGGTGTTAAGGGGTCCTATTAGGTCATGTTAGGTATTAAGGGGTCCTATTTGTGTGCTAAAATTTTAACACACTTCTATGAGTCATTATATCCAAGATTGCTCAAGAATGAGGTCTCAAATGGTGACTCATAGCTCTCTATTCATAGAGTGCAAGGGTTTATGATGAAGGCCCTCAATTTAGACCAAGTTTGTGCCCATGGAAGTATACCATAAAATGAGAGATTCAAAGAGGAAAAGAAAGAATGCTAGTCTCTATGATCATCAAGTATGCATGAAAATTAAAATGGAAGCTATTCTAAATGATAAAAATGCATGAAAGAAAACTAATCTATGAAAGGAAATGTTTATGCAAGATTATTCTATGAAAGAAAATATGAATCTAATCTAATATGAAAATGCAAGATTAATCTAAATGGATTGCCATGGAGGCATGAGAGAAGAAGACAAAAAAAGAGAAGTTGCAATATCCAAGCTCAAGTGCTCAAGAATATTCTCCAAAATTGCTCTCCAAACCTACAACATAACAATACAAAATTCTTCTATCTCTAAAGGAGAAGGAGATGGCTCCTTATAAAGAATCTTGGATGGTCAAGATTATGAGGCAAAAAGAAATGAGTAATGGTGGAGATTAAATCTTGGTTGATCCATGTGCTCAAGATTCTTTAAGAGGCAAAAAGATGAAAAAGGCCCACCACTTAAAAGTATGTGCATTCAAAGTGGAGAGAAAAAGGGATTTTTATTCATTATTTTTATTTATTTTATTTCATTTTTCAACACAAAGAGAGATTTAAGTGGGGATATTATTAAAAGAGGAATTTTATTTTAATAAGAGGATTTTATTTAATTAAAAGGGAAGTTTTTCTTTTAATTAAATGAGGCTTAGGATAAAATGATCAAACCTTAGGAAATATTAAAATATTTGAATTAATTACGATTTGATCAAGGAAATTGGTTTGAATTGAAAATATAGCAAGGCATTGATTCATGAAATTGATAAATTTAAGAATGGGGGGCCAAAGTGTCATGCCTGACCTTACTCTTTTCTATTTTTCCTAGTTTGCTTTTGTTTGATGCTTTGGACACTAGCTCTATGGTTGTGATATGTTAAAACTCTAAATGTTGTTCTGTTTGTGATCAGACACATTAGTTTTGGGTTTGTGTGATACATTTATTATGAACTTTGCTTTTGTACTTCAGTTTGTTTGTACTTGGGATTTTCAGTTGATCAGATCTAGTCGTGTTGTTGGATCAGAATGTATGATTTGATCTCAGATCTGTTATAGGTCTTTGATGTCTATGATGTTTGCAAGAAAGTTTGCTACAGGATGGTATTTGCAGAATTTCCAATTTTAGCCAATGATTGCAAAAAAAAATCAGTTTTGGATGATCTCATTTGTGGTTAATAAAGATTCACATGATAGTGAATTCAATTTTTGATACTTTTACAAATATATTTATAATGTGATCATGAATTTCACAGTGAGGTTCGTAAAACTCATATGTGTGTATATATGTGTTAATTGAAGATATAAACACATATGTATAAATGTGTGTGTATTTAGATCTTAATTTTATTTTATCATTGGATATCAAACAAAATATCATTCTGTTACTGATTAAATGGAATGTTACTCATTTTTATGATGAAAGTTCTTTTAAGATATCCATTTCACACACACACACACACACATATATACACACATATATATACACAAATATATATACACATATATATATATAGATATATAAACATATATATCTATATACATATATATCTATATATATATATATATCTATATATATACATGTATATATATGTATATATGTATATATATATATCTATATACATGTATATATATATATATATATACATATACATGTATATATATATACATGTATGTATATATATATATACATACATGTATATATATATACATGTATGTATATATACATGTATATATATATATATATACACATATATATATATCTATATATATATATATATCTATATATATATATATATCTATATATATATATATATAGATATATATATATATATATAGATATATATATATATATATATCTATTATATATATATATATCTATATATATATATATATATAGATATATATATATATATATAGATATATATATATATATATATATAATCTATATAAATATATATAGATATATATATATATATTGATATATAGTATATATATATATATACATATATATATATATACATATATATATA